>JAOTNS010002450.1:0-33214 GCA_028476615.1 Culter alburnus
AGCGTAACTATTTGGGCTTCTTCAGCGTTAGTGTAGCCTTTAAGCCTTGAGACATACTTTTCCCCTTTCGCAATTCTAAAGCGTAACTTTTAGGTCCTGCCGAGCGAATGCTTCCTTATGATCGTGAGGATCCAGTTCATCTGTAAGATCACCCCAGAAAAGATCCGTCTCAGGCATCCAGTCATTCGTTTTTTAAACAAAAAAATCCACTGTCACTGTCCGCATAAATGACCCGTTCGCCCTATTTATCCAATAAATCATAAAGCTTCCAAACGTGCATATGCTGTCGTGAAGCTCTATGAACACATTGACGTCACGAGTAGCACCAACTAGCTTGTCAGGGTAATGTCCCTGTCTAGAGCTACTTGATCCGACACAAACGGAAATGTTTTATCACATAACCGTCCCGTATAAACCGTGCAAAGTCCTCCGGTTCACTCCCATCTCTGTTTATTGCATTGCTCGCGAAGACAGAATCTCCCCCACAACGAATTAAAATTAATCTTCTTGTGGGCTCGTTTTGCTTGATTATGAGCAATTTTTGTCAATGTTCACATCGATTTTCCATCTTTTTTAAGAGATACGAATCATATAAGCCGGTTTGCAGTCTCTGTTACTACGTGTTCTGGAAACCCCGACGCCTCTTGTTTTTGTTTGAGGAATGTTTTAACGTATTCAGTGCGAATAGTGTCTGACTTCTGTGACAGGGCCCAGACTTCGTCTATTTTCCATACGCAGAGCCTGTTGATGGCTCGCGATAGCTCGACGGAAACCCAACATCCACTACTTCGCTCTTTGTTCTTCCTGTGTGACTGCATCGTGCTGGTTCTCTTCCTCCGCGCACGACGGACACAGAGTGAACATTACTTCTGACGGGTTCTGAAAGGGAGCACAGGCTGATAGAGGCCCTAGGGCAGCAACTGGTCGCCTAATTAGAACCAAGTATCAATCAATAGGGCCAAGTCTGTACAATATGTTGGGTGTCTATGGGGGTAATGTTTACATGATTGCATGTGGGGATACAGAAAGTAAAATCTAATCATGAATTTTCTGATCCCTCTGTGTTTTGTGATATACCTTAAATGCGTTTGTCCGTCCCCCAAACAACGCATCTCGTGGTTTTAGTCTTTCGGGCGCTTCATATTTTTTTCCATCAATTTCATAACTGATGGATCGTCTTTTTTTTCGCACCTCGCTCCATTCACATTCCATATTGAAACTCGTCCAAGGATAACGTCACCAGTGTTTAAGACTGTGTTCAGTCTTGTCGCCTGAGATTTTCGAATGTCACTTTATGCAGAGGATGGACATCATCGGGTTTAAATCTTCCAATAGTGACGTGAAAAAACACCCTAAATTTTCTAATGCACTTTATGGTTATGATTTTCATAATAGCCATCGAATGTAGTGGACCAAACTGAACCTTCACACATAATGACAGCGCTGAGACGCACTCACCATTACGACTTTCTTGATGTACCTAAACCATTGTTCGACTCATTGGAGTATGTTCTTGAACTGATTATGTACGCGTTGTTATGTGTTAAGCCCAAGTACCTCTGCATAGGTATTCGTGGCTTAAAACTAAAAACTTTCCATGCAAGTTCCGGCCAGTGTCAAAAACTTTTGAAAGGATCAATCTGCGCGCAGTTCATGACACTCATCTCTGAACTTCAACACGCATGTCCGCAGGATAGTTACGTCATCCGGCAGTAAATCTAGTTCACGGTCTGAAATCGTACTCGTTACTAACGTAACCTCGTTCCCGAGATAACGGGAACGAGTACGCTATGGGGAAATTCTCCCTTTTTTTCCCCGTCCCTGAAGCTTTTTCACTAACGCAGTGTAACTGCATCGTCATTGGTTTGACTCATACAAGTCGTTAAACAATGACGGCGCGGGCATAGCTGCCGACTAGTGGCGAGAGAACGCGCGAACTTCCCGCCGAAATGGCGGGTAAAGGGCTATATAGCAGGGCCTTTTTTCGCCATAGATTTCAGACCATCGACTGTAAGCGACGACCTGAAGCCGCGCCTCGTGGCACGGCAAGTAACGCAGTATTCGTTCCGATCTCAGGGAACCGAGTTACTTTAGTAACCGAGTAACATTCCCTTCGATACTTCACTTGTACTTGCGTATTGGGGAACGAATTCACCCCGCCGTGCACGCAGGGAACGACATAACATGTTTTGGACACCGAGAGGGGACCAAGAGAGCAAGTAGAAGGCAAAGCCATCGTAAACCCTTGTTACACTACAAGAGGAGATAACTCCTGATCGGTGAGAGCGAAAACTCGAAGAGGCCGCCTGGTTACACCGAGAGGACCCGGGCTTGTAAGGCCGGAACGTCCAGATGATAAAATCTGACAAAAGTGGACGGCGAGGACCAGCCGGCCGCCTCACAGATGTCTTTAATAGAAACTCCATTAGACCAGGCCCAGGAGGAGCCATTCCTCTATGGAATGGGCCCTAACTTCTAAGGGGCATTCAATGCCAGTGAGGAGTAACAGAGATTAATCGCGTCGACTATCCAACGCGAGACGTTGCTTTGAGACCGAAGACCCTTTGGTGCGGCCACCAAAACAGCAAGAGCTGATCTGACTGCTGAAGGCTGCGATCGCTCTACTAGGTCCTCATGCCCCGGGCAGAGTAACTCCAGCTCCTGTTCATCCGTGGAGGGAGGAAGAGCAGAGAGCGAGATGACCTGAGCTAAACGGAGTAGAGAGCACCTTAGGGACGTAGCCATGCCTAGGTTTCAGTACGACCTTAGAGTCATTAGGCCCAAATTCGAGGCATGCATGGCTCACAGAGAGGGCCCTGCAAATCGCCAACACAACTTGACCGATGCTAGTGGCAAGTAGCAGAGCGTTTTCAGGGTTAAAGGCCTGATCGGCTGAACTCAGCGCTCGAGGTTTTTCCTTTGAGGCCTAAGGACCAAAGAAGGTCCCAAGTGGAACAGTAAGGGACGAGGAGGATTTAATCGCCTAGAACCCCTTAAGAAACGAACCACAAGGTTTGTTCCGACCCACTGACTGCCAGCGATAGGAGCATGAATGCTGAGATGGCTGCTACGTATACTTTGAGCGTTGAAGGGGCGCGCCCAGATCCAAACGCTCTTGGAGGAAGACAGTATCGGAGATACGTCGCACTCCACGGGTCTATGTTGCGTGTGGAACACCAATCAACAAAGACCGACCATTTCTGGGCGTAGAGGCGTCTCGTGGACGGGGCTCGCCTGAGATATGGTCTTATACTCCCTGGGAAGGTCAGTCGGCTCCCCATCGAGGGACCGAGGTGTAGAGCCCAGAGCTCTGGCTGGGGAGCCAGATTGTCTGTTCTCCTGAGAGAGGAGGTCCCGTCTCAGGGGAATCGGCCACGGGGTTCCGTGAGAGCCTGAACAGCTCTGAGGACCAGTCTGGCTCCTCCAGAGCGGGCCACTAGAAGGACTCTGTGTCTGTCTTCCTTGACTCGCCTGATGACCTGCGGGATCAGTGCGATCGGGGAAATGCGTAAGGAGTGTGCAGGCCAGGTGTGGGCCAGCGCATCGACTTCCTTTGAAAAATATAGTTGGGCAATGAGAGTTGTCTTCTGAGGCGAAGAGGTCTATCTCTGCTCTCCCGAAGAGCTCCCAAATCTTGAGGACCATCTGGGGATGGAGCATCCACTCGTCTGAGGGGACGTTGCTCCGTGATAGCAATCTGCACCCAGTTGGTTTTGCCAGGTATATGAGTCGCCTGAGCGACCGAAGCCTTGGTATTGCCCCTCCAGAAGACGTTTTCGCCAGAGCGCATAGACGGCTGGACAAGGCTTTGTTCTTGACGGAAGCCGCGAGCTGCTGTATCGCCAGGGCGCGCTCAGACTCGTCTGTGAAGGGGGCTATCTGGATGTGAAAATATGCACTTTCAGATCCAGCGAGCAGAACCAGTCCTCGTGACAAATTTGTGCGAGGATCTGCTTCAGCGTCCGCATTTTGAACTTCCGTCTATGAGGAGCGATTCAAAAGTCTGAGATCTAGGATGGGCCTGAGGCCGCCATCCTTTTTGGGGACCAGAAAGTAACGGCTGTAAAAGCCTGACTCGCTCTCTGAAGGGGGAACTATTCTATAGCCCCTTTCTTCAGTAAGGTCATGACCTCGGCCGGAGGACGGAGCGTCGTCCGAGTTCACCAAGGTTTGAAGCACCCCTCCGAAGCGAGGGGCCGTCGTGCAAACTGGAGCGAGTAGCCCTGCTTTATGATCCCGGATCCAGCTTGACACGTCGGGGATGGCCTGCCAGGCCTCGCCCGAGTGACAAGGGGTTGAATGATGTCGGATGACAGGCCGCCGGGTAGGGGGCTGTACACGAAGGAGGTGGAAGAGGAAATTGCTCTCTTTTTGAGGAAGTAAAATAGTGTTCGCCATGAAAACGGCGTTTTGTTTGGGCGCAACATGTGTGGGCCCGCTACAACACAGAGCATTTCTCCCACGCCCGGAATTAAACGAGGCGGAGGGAGACTGCACGAAGGAGCTTTGGGGTGGTCCGGTCGCAACGGACATTCCCCAACCCTCTTCCTTCCTGCTGGATCAGGACGTCTTCGTAGTCACCGGGTCCAGCACAATCTTGGCCGGGGTCCCTGGCGTCTCGGGAAGGAAGATTGGCGCTTAGCAGGGCGAGGGCGCTGACGATGCTCCTTAGGCGGCGCTGCTTGAGAGGTGGATGGGGCAGGTTTGATCTGCTGAGCCGGCGCAGTCCTGGGGCGGCTAGGAGCAGACGCAGAGCTGGAGCGCTTGGGCAGAAGTGTCTCATGCCTGAGATGACTTCTGCGCCGCTGTGAAGCGCTCGGTGAAACCATCCACCGCTGGCCCAAAAGACCGGAAGGGGAGACCGGGGTCCAGAAAGGCCGTCTTATCCAGTCCTTGATTTCTGTGAGGTTGAGCCAAAGATAGCGCTCAAGCACAACCAGGCTGGCCATGGAACGACCGATGGCCTGGCAGTGGCCTTCGTGGCCCGCAGGGCTAGATCGGTGCGCTGCGGAGATCCTTGAAGGCAGGTGCATCAATGCCGGACTCGTCAATGAGCGAGGAGTTTGGCCTGGAACACCTGGAAGATCGCCATGGTGTGAAGCGCCGAAGCAGCTTGGCCTGCCGAGGTGTAGGCTCTTCCAGCCAGAGTAGAGGTGGTTCTGCAGGGCTGGAAGGCAGGGCTCTTTTGGTCTTCCATCCCAGCCCGCGGGAGGACAGAGGTGAGCTGCCACCGCTTCATCCAGGGGCGGCAAGTGCTCATAGCCCTTTTCTTCTGCGCCGTCGACAGCAGTGAGGGCAGAACGGTGTGTTTGTGTGGAGGCAGGCGGAGTACGGGCGCGCCACGACTTCGTAAGCCGACGTGAGCTCGCACAACTCCGGGCGCTGAGTCGCTCCTACCCCGCTGTCTCTTCCTGCGGCTCGCGGGAGGAAGGAGAACGGGAGGGCGCGAGCGGCGAGATCGCCTTCAGTGAAGAAGGCGACCCGCGAGCGCAGAGAACTGAGGCTCATGCTCTCGCAGTGCGGGCATGAGGCTCCAGTGAGCGCGCCGTCGCGTGGGACTTGCCCAGGCACGCGACACACTCGCTGTGTCCGTCATCATCGTGCAGAGGGGCTCTGCACGTGCCACAAGAGTGGCGCGCCATTTGCAGCAACGCCGCCGCCGTTATAACGGCGATTGTGGGGCTCTTTTAGAGCGGCGAGGGCCACGAAGCTCTTTTAGAGCGGTAGAACCGCTGAGGAAACTACTTTTAGAGCGGCAATAAGCCGCGGGAATCTCTCAAGGGGCGCACCGGATGGCGGCAGGAGACACGCTGAGAAGGCGGCCGGAAGCGGGAGCGGGAGGCGGGCGTCTTGAGGACGGCGCTCGGGGCGGCAGTCAGCGAGGGCGCCGGCGCTGTCTCCGACCGGCGAGTTCAGCTGGGTCCGCTGCGGGGCCTCTTCAGACGGCGGCGGGAGAGCGGCTTCTCGAAGGCGGCGAGTTTCCTCAGGCTTCAGGCGGAGATCAGCGAAGAGATGCGTTGTCGTCGCTGAAGGAGAAAGGACTGAAATCCTATGGCGAAACGCCTGCTTATATAGCCCTTTACCCCGCCCATTTCGGCGGGAAAGTTCGTGCGCTCTCTCGCCATAGGTCGCACAGCTATGCCGCGCCGTCATTGGTTCAACGACTTGTCTATGAGTGAACCAATGACGATGCAGTTACACTGCGTTATTGAAAAAGGCTTCAGTGACGGGGAAAAAGGGAGACTTTTCCCCATACGCAGTACGAGTGAAGTATCGAAAGGGAACGAAAATTCTGTTTTGTAAAGAATTATACCACTCATCAAATCTCTCGCGATCGGAGTTACTCATCGTGTTATATCCGTAGAAATGTTTAGAAGGATACGGCCCCACATAATTCACATTCTCAGGTCTGTTGAAGTGATGGGGGAAGAAATCCTTTTTCACCTATGTTGAGGTCGAACGCAGAGGTGGTTTGAGACAAGCCCATCGGCAGGAAGCTGAAGCTGTCTATGTAACGCTGTTTAAAAGCAGAGTCATACATGAAAATGATTTTACATCCCTGCATTATAATTTTTGGTGCTAGACCAACTCTGGTAAAATATTCCAGCAGTATATGAGCATCGAATCCAGAGGCATTGTGTGCAATAAACGTGTAATTAGCATATTTTGGTCGTCTAAAATGCTTAATCATAAGCTCCACACAATTTGTGCCTTCTGCTGTGAACTCATCTCCGCTGTGAGTTATAGCACATGCGTAGTTTGCCACGTGTCTTCCATCTGTGTGCATTGTCTCAAGGTCATAATATATGTATTTATCATCATGTTCATCCAATTTGATAGGTTGAATGAAACACATGTGTTCGGCACCTTCCACCAAAGTTTCCTTGCAATGCACGCATTTAGAAGATGCACACTTGTGTTTTTTGTTCTTATTTGTTAAACGGTACAATCTACAGCATTTGTCACAATATTTTATAACATCACACTGTGATTTTTCACCTGATATGTGCGATTGTTTATGCGTGTCGTAACAGAAGTTAGATTTGCAATATCTGAGACATTCTGCGCATTGTCTATAACTCTTGGGATAGGAGTGACAATCCGAGCTGTTACACACGTTGCATGCAAATTTGCATTTATGGAGTCTCCGGTCATCAAAGCCTTTATAGCAGAATGAGCATACGTAGTTGGATCCTAGGAATGCTTTCAGATTTTTTATAAGATAGTAAATGGTCTTCATGAATATATAGATGAACAGTCTTTGGATGTAGCTCGTCATAGTTTTTATGCACTTCTAAATTTCCAGACCAATCCCTATGAAAGACAACTATTTTCACACCCAAGTGCCGTTCAAAAACAGAAATATCATTAAAACCTATCATCCTTTGTGGGATGTACCCCGCATCTCTGTGTATATCGGCCCCTATTTTTCTCAATTCCTGATCGGTGGATTTAGGATTCATGAAATATGCTAAACAGTAACTAAAGCACATATTGTCTTCGACATTTACGGGGCAGAATAAGTTCATTTTATTCCTTCTTATGACTTCATTATGAGCCAAATCTGATAATTTCCTACGTCCTCCGCCCTGTTTATCTCTTACGATAGACACTTTAAGAGTCAGTTGTTCATCATTGCACACAGATTCATTACTTTGCATGGAATTTTCGATCTGATCTATGAATAAATCTGGATTGTGGTTATTATCAGGTGTTAAAACTGCGTTAATGGGGGCTGGGAGGCTCTCTCCCGATAGAGATACATTGATATATCCCGTCTCACCAGCCAACAATCTGGATAACGATACAGTTTCATTTAACGCATTGTGTAGCAAGATGTTATATGCCGCCAGATCAGTAGTTGCTGTAATCTCCCTGAAATTTAGGGTTCTTTGAATTTCTACGCCATTAAATCTTTGACGCGGTGTTATGATATAGTCTTCTACATTACCTCCTTCTGTTACCAACCTACGAATTCATCATCACTCAGTTCCATATTACGCTCCAAAGTATCGTCATTTGTCTGGCTAACTGAACCATGCCCTATCTGATCGTTTTCATTATCATCCGTAGACATTTCTAACCATTCATTTTGTTCGTTTATGAGACGTTCTAGGCTGACAGGTGTATTTCCACCCGTGACCATCAACATTTGTAGTTGATCTCTTATTAATGTACGTATCTGTTCATCATTCGTTCTAGGTCTTAATACTATTTGTTCATTATCATCGTCATCAGTATGATGTGAATCATCGCGACACCTTTTAGAAGTCATTTTTGTTTTTTATTTATTTATTATTTTTTCTCTCTTAGAAACAAACGCTTACTCCGCCTTCCCCACACAATTATAAAACGTTAGAAGTTACAAAATACACATCAAATATATGGCACAAAGTATAATATCAGTAAATAGCATACCAACGGTACCAAAAATAGCGAATGACTTTCAGATTATAAACAAACAATTAAACACATGCATACAAAATTATCGATAACAAAAACAAAACAGTCAACATGTAGAATTAAGTATTATCTCATCATCATCATCATCATCTATCCCTCCCCATAATGATATTTTGTAAATCCAATAACACACTTTGAATAATATTTAAGCGTTCAGACATTAGACTTAACGCAACAACGGAAAGCTGTTGTTCCCCCTTACTTCTGAGAGCGTAGCCTGCAGTTGTCTGTTTTCATCCAGAAGCTGATTATGCGCGTTCATCCAGAAATCGTCAGCGTGGCTTAGGGCAATGGTGTGCTGTTGTTGGCACGCAATTATATTCTGTAGGATGGATATCACATCGGTCTGTGAAGAGCGTACAATCTCTTCGACCTCTTGATATGATAAAGGCAGGCAAGCTAAATTCAAAATTCGTTTAAAATTCCGGTTGATCTTGTTCATCATAGAATAGCTGAGTTGTGGCAGATGTTGTTCGTTAAAAAGAGATCCTGTATCGTCCTCATCCGAGCTTGAATCAGAATCGAAATTGTTTGCAAGCTCCTCCTGGGATTCATGTATAATGTTAGACCTCTCTCGTCGTAATCTTGGTCTGTGTAAATACAATTTAAAGTTTATTTATTAAATGTATCATGCGTAACATATATATATATATATATATATATATATATATATATATAGTCCATCGTCCTTACCTATATCCTCCGACGCGCTTAAACATCCTTCTTTTGGCAGAGGACGGTCACTTCCGTAGACCTCCCTAAGCCTCTTCCTCCCACATCCTGATGTGGACGGGATGCCATCGTCACCATCTCCGTTGTATTGCGTAGGTAAAGGTACTGCTTGTTCTCCGTACACCTCTCGGAGTCCCTTTTCTCCGCGCCCTGACACAGGTCTGGTAGACGCAATCACGCCGGTGCCCTGTTGCGAATGCGTCGGGACAGAGTCACAACGCTTCTCGCCAACTGTTTTTTCGGGAGGAGGAGGTGGAGGTATGTTGGAGGCGTTGTTTTCAGGGCCTCTGATGGAGATTGGCTGTTCATAGTCACCGGCGGGGAATTCAATCAACACTACTTCTTCTGTTGAGAAAATTACAAGTTATGCTTATGAACAATAGAAAAATCTCTCGATACCATTGAAAAGAATAAATTACATCATGAACCGCAGCACCCCTAAGAAATGCATCATCAACTGAGAAAAAAGAAAAGAAAAAAAACTAGACTATTTATTAATCATGGTTTTTTTAATGGAGAGCGAAATGATACTTACTTATTTCATCCAGAATAAGATCTAGTCCTTCGTCGAAATAAAGAACCTCTTCATTCACATCTATGATATTAAAAAAAAACATTGAAATTAAGATAGTCCAAAACATGTATGTGCATGCTCTACTTATAAAATAGAGTACTCACCGATGTTATTAGCAGCCATCCTAACAATGACGATTGGATAATGCGGCGTGGTAGCTCCTGTCGAATCTTTGTTGTAAATGGCATTTTTCTGACATTTTTTTAAATCTAACCGGACTGAGGGGCGTTTCTGATATAAGGTTATAAAGTTCTGGGTTGTCTTCTGAGCTGTCACCTACTGTGTCAAAAACCTTAAACCTTTTTTAAAATCTCTTAGCGTAGTTCTATTCTATATCTTTACATGTTGTAGAGGAGTAGGTCCCCCCCATTCCCAACGTGACATTTCTGATAATATTATAATACGATATGTTACACCGCTACTATTTATTAATGATGCATCAAATTACATGAGGCTGAGAAAAACGCATCCTCTCTCGCTCAAACTTGCTGCTCATTTACACATTAGAGCGTTGCTCTTATGATCAAACGATCCCCTCAGCCTTCTCCTTAACGCTGCGTGGTACGATCATTATCTGTATCATAAATACACTAGGCCGCATCCCGCTCAAAACATAAGCAGGACTCCGCAGGTATGTATGTGCGTAGGTGCATGCGCGCAATTGCGCGCGTGTGTGTGTGGTTGGGAACTGATTTTATTAACCCCGATCTCATGTCTTACAGCTTGCCAGGGGTCACTGAACCCCGTCCTTCCTTAACCTCTGTGCGAACTCAACAGACACCCCTGCAATAAAACAATTCCGGGGACATCAATAGGAAAATAATTATCTATATGTAATTATCTATGTGTGTGTGTGTGTGTGTGTGTGTGTGTGCGTGTACGTGTGCGTACGTGTGTGTGTCTGTGTGTGTGCGTGTGATAAATGTCTGATACGTTAAAAGCGTTAGTCCTGTACACATTCGTAGTGAGCTAAGTCCATTAAAGTATTATTATTTATAAGAGTTATTTTATTATCATTTAAACACCCCTCTGCAAGAAAGACACATGCACAATCTATCGCTCTGGTGTTGAGGGGGCGTGTTAGGGATGCGTCTGACGTCGATGTTTGGAGGTGTGTTAGGGGCGGAGACTCGGGAGCGTTTTCACTCACCGTTCTGATTTCATTCTGAATTTGTCAACGAAGAGGAAGGACCTATTTCACAGAGGGGCGTAAGAAATATTTATTGTTAAAAACTTTAACAATAAATGTTAGAAATGTTTTTCGCTTTTAAAATCATTTGCATTTTAACAACACTATTTAATATAATTAATGATAATGCGTTTGTTTGATAATCTTCTGTTTAATTAATTAATTAACGCTCTTTTTAAATATACATTCTATCTTTCGGCATTGAGGCGGCCTGTTAGGGGAGGATGACGTCGATGTTTGGAGGTGTGTTAGGGGCGGAGACTCGGGAGCGTTTTCACTCACCGTCTGATTTCATTCGTATCTGACAACGCAGAGAAAGGACCTGTTTCACAGAGCAGTAAAATGTTTTTGCTTTTAAGTCATTTGCCTTTTAACAACACTATTTAATATACTTAATGATAATGCGTTTGTTTGATACTTTTGTTAAAATCTCTGATTAATTAATTAATTAACGTCCTTTTTTTTAAATATACATTCTATCTTTCGGCATTGAGGTGGGAGTTTAGGGATGAGTCTGACGTCGATGTTTGGAGGAGTGTTAGGGGTGGAGACTCGAGAGTGTTTTCACGCCCTGTTCTGACATTTGTCAGGGATGAGATAGGATGTGTTTCGCAGAGTGGCGTAAGAATGTTTTTGCTTTTTAAAAACTTTAAAAGTAAATGTTAGAAATGTTTTTGCTTTTTAAAAACATTGGTCTTTTAACAGCTATTGCTTTATATACTTAATGTGCTTAATGTTACTTAGGCACTGTTTTATCTTTTGTTTCAGAATATCTAACAACATTTTTAAATTGTCTTTGTGTTTGTACAATTCGTTAATGTCTTTTTAAAAAACCTTCAATTATGTGAAATAACTTTCTTTAATAAAAACATCCCTTAAAAAACCCATGCTTGTCACCCCAATACACTGTTTTACATTTTAAAGTTTAAGTACCGTTTTCAAACATTTTCACTTCAAACACCAAAGTCCAACACAGTCATAAATTCCTTAGTAGGGGTAATAGGGAGGGGTAGTGGGGTAGTGGGGGGAGGACAAAAACAGGTGGCCAAAACAGGTGTCCAAACAGGTGTCCAGTCCGGTGGGAGGGGGAATATTTTTATGAGGTGCCATAAATCAATCATTCTGACATATAGTGCAGTATAATCCTCTCTTAAGTCCAACAGTAAAAAGAACAGGACTAAAAGACGTGACATTTGCGTGCAGTTGATCCTGGAGGTTGGAGATGTTGTCTATGTGAGACTTTGGTCTGGCAGGAGGATATATGATAACAAGAATAAACAAAACACTTTCAGTGGTTTCCTACTGTTTCCCTTAAAGGAACACTCCACTTTTTTTGTTAATAGGCTCATTTTCCAAATCCCCTAGAGTTAAACAGTTGAGTTTTGCCAATTTCCAATCCATTGGAGTGTTCCTTTAACCTTTGTTACACTCGCTGACATTCTCTGAAAGACAATCATTGAGCATTGTGTCACGTCAAAAGCAATAGATCTGAGAGTGATTAAATCACTGGAACTGTCTACACACAGATACAGACAGCAAACAGATGCCTGTTTAATGTCTAACAATACAGTACTTCACGCGCTTGAGCACCTGCTGCAACAGGACAAATGGAAGAGTTGGCTTTGATGCATCCAGTGTGTTACTGCAAATAAATGACTGAACAAATTACTGCAATCCTGTTAGTTAGTGTATCTCTATGAAACTGGATGTTGGCTCAAACCTGATTACCAGGAGCAGGATTGGACACCCCTGTAATAACCATATCCTCAAACTTTGCAACACAATATTTTTATATTTATTTATACATTTATTTGATTTAACTCCACAACACACTGATTTGTTATTAATGCTTTTATTGATTAGATGGGTTTCAGATAATATTTAGAAGAGATTAAAGCTTAGAAAGATTCAAATGAAGTTTCATTTTAAAATATATATATATTTTTTTTTTGTAAAGATAAGATCAGAAAGTGTAAAATCAATGTAACTGTGGAGCAGCATGCCTGCATATGATCTCAAGCATCTGTAACACACAAATAGCCTATTTGCTCTGCACAGCTTATATCGATCCAGCAACGGTTAGCTGTAGGGTGGAAAAATGAAGTAAGTTATTCTGAACATTATAGTGGTGGTAGAATCAAAATAAAACAGAATGTTCAACCTAAGTATGATATGAAATTATAGTATTGTAAATTATTCAAAAACCAGATTGCATGCTTACAGGACCAGCTGATGTCCACACAGTTCTCGCCATTCTGACCATTAGGTTCTGTAGCGCACCAGTTGGTAAAGTCATACACAGTTCCATCAGTCCACAACCACTGTCCTTCCTAAAGAGCAAAGACATGATTATAAGAGTGCACTACTATACTCAGACTTCAGTACAGAGCTAATTAATTTCAGATTTAACCCATCTTCATTAGAACATTTGCATTTACTCTATAGAGCAGAAATTCCAGTAACACTTTATTTTGATGGTCCCTTCTGCTGACTATAAGTAATGTTGCACCTATTTCTCAACTAACTCTCATTAGAGTAACAGAAGACTGTCTACTTAAAGGATTAGTTCACTTTCAAATTAAAATTTCCTGATAATTTACTCACCCCCATGTCATCCAAGATGTTCATGTCCTTCTTTCATCAGTCGAAAAGAAATGAAGGCTTTTGATGAAAACATTCCAGGATTATTCTCCTTATAGTGGACTTCAATGGAGCCCAAACGGTTGAAGGTCAAAATTAGCTTCATTGCAAGCATTCTACATGATCCCAGACGAGAAATAAGAGTCTTATCTAGAGAAACCATCACTCATTTTCAAAAAAAAAATTAAAATTGTTATATACTTACACTAGCATATTGTATATGACAATTTAGTTTCAAACTTTGACCTGTGGAGGCGTAATACCTTAGCATGTCTACACGCTGGAATTCAAATAGAGAAGAAGAGAGCTTAGTTCAAGATGAGCATTTAATGGTTAAAATGTAAAAACATTTTTTTTTTTTTTTTTTTTAGAAAATTAGCGATGGTTTCTCTAGATAAGACTCTTATTCCTCGTCTGGATTGTTTGTTAAAGCTCTTTGAAGCTGCACTGAAACTGTAATTTTGACCTCAACCGTTTGGCTCCATTGAAGTCCACTATAAGGAGAATAATCCTGGAATGTTTTCATCAAAAACCTTAATTTCTTTTCAACTAAAGAAAGTAAGACAAAAACACTTGGATGACATGGGGGTGAGTAAAAATCTCAGGAATTTTCATTGAAATTGAACTAATACTATAATATCTGCTTACTCTTTATTGTGATGGTCCCCAAAAGATATGCTACTTGTTATATAAGTAATTTGCAAACTACCTGTCAACTTATTTGTACCCTAACCCTACTAGTCTAATAATTCTTGACTAACACTTTAATGAGAGTTTTTTGACACGTAGGTGTAACGTTACAGGAACCGTGGACTAACTGTATTGTTGCATCCCTAGTCAATGTGTTAAAGGGACCATCAAAATAAATGAAACTGAAATTCCAGTCTACAAACAAAGGTCTCTTAAGTAGACACAATTTAACTTACTTGTTCACCATCATGAGCACCAATCCAAGCACGTGAGGAAGAAGGCGGCAACAGACCCACCAGAAACTCATTTTCCAGTTTATTATGCACAGATGCGAGATTCGCACCAAGACCTTGGCAGTTTCTCTAAAGAGACAGATTTTTTAATTGTCAATACAAAATCGAATCTTTTTAGCATAAAGCGTAAGTGATTTTTAAAACAACATTTTAGTCATTTCCAAACAAAGTCTGATCGATTATTTGCTCAATATCAGTATTCTGTATTATTTATTTGCAATAAAAGGGTTTACGCCGGAGCTCGCCGCCGGCTCTCATTGAAAATGAATGACTAGCGTCACTTTGACGCTCTCGCCGCCGGCGGTGTGAACACACAGTTAGGTAGTTAGATTAAAATTGTCAATGTGACCACAGTGGTTCACATTTTGTAGTGGTTCAGGGTTTATGCAAAACCTCTCAGATTTCATCAAATTATCTTATGTTCTGAAGATGAATGAATATGGTGGCATTATAATGCCAATAATGACCGAGCGCACAACTGATGCTTGCGCACACAGTAAATCACTTCCGCGAGAGGATAACAGATCTACACGCGAGGAAACGGGAGCCCGCGAGCTCATTTTAAACCCGCGCGCGCGCATGACATCTCCTCTGCGCGCAAATCAAGCACTTGCATGCTCCTACACAACTCTCAGCACGCGCGTCATCACTTCCCACACTCGCGCTCGATCTTCTATTTCGCTCGCGTGAACACTTTTGATTTTTGTCGGTCGTGGGGCGGGACTTTACTTATTTCAGTGTAACCTCAAATGTCATTGGACAATTCAGTTTATCCAGTCTGTTGTGATTGGACGCCTGTTGTAAAACGATTAGACATGACTTCATCAATGGACCAGATGCAAGTGAGTTAAACTTTATTTATTGACTGATTGATTGATTGCATTATTATTATTATAATATGTCCTTACCAGATACTATATTAACTTGATTTATTATTATTTTTAAGGAGCTGTAGCTGCTGGGGAAAATGAGAACACATATTATATTTGCTGTAGTTCACCGCCTACATTACCTATACTTCCACTAAACAGTATGTTTACCCCCAAAATTATATCAGTTCTGAAAATATAGAGATGTGAAAAGTGTCCATTAAATAGTTGTTAACTATGATTCTAAATCCAAATTGCTTCATGTGGCTTTGGATGAAAGATAAATCCCTTGTTCATATCAGTAGGAAGAGTTGTTGTGTAAGCTTTTTTGTTATCATTCTTTGTCAGGTTAATATATTTCCAATAAATACAGTATAAAAGGGTTTCAGCACTTTACCCCATTGAAAAGTTGCAGTTAAGTTAACATACAGTACTCAGTATGAATGATCATAACCCCTCTGAAACCCAATTAAGAATTAATCTTTATATCTAAGACACTTTTTTTTTTTTAATAACATTATGTTCAGATGTGGTCAGCCGTACTCATAAATACTGTGCACTGTACTTACTTTGAACTTGAAGAGTTCACTCAAAAATGAAAATAATGTCATTAATTACTCTCCCTCATGTCGTTCCACACCCGTAAGACCTTTGTTCATCTTCAGAACAATATTATATTATAAAGCGATGATAATATTTTTGGTGCACCACGTGACTTTGGCGCTCCGAACAGCTGATTCGACACAAAAGATTCATAACGCTCCGAAGCTTCCTGAAGCAGTGTTTTGAAATAGGCCATCACTATATAAGTCGTTATTTTGTTTTTGTTTTTTGCGCACCAAAAATATTCTTGTGGCTTCATAATAATAATATTGAACCACTGTACTCACATGAACTGATTTAAATATGTTTTTAGTACATTAATGGATCTTGAGAGAGGAAATGTCATTGCTCAGGCCTCACTGAGCCAGATTTCATCAAAAATATCTTAATTGTGTTCTGAAGATGAACGAAGGTCTTACGGGTGCGGAACGACATGAGGGAGAGTAATTAATGACATTATTTTCATTTTTGAGTGAACTCTTCAAGTTCAAAGTAAGTACAGTGCACAGTATTTATGAGTACAGCTGACCACATCTGAACATAATGTTATTAAAAAAAAAAAAGTGTCTTAGATATAAAGATTAATTTCTTAATTGGGTTTCAGATCGTATGATCGTATGATCATTCATACTGAGTACTGTATGTTAACTTTAACTGCAACTTTTCAATGGGGTAAAGTGCTGAAACCCTTTTATACTGTATTTATTGGAAAATATATTAACCTGACAAAGAATGATAACAAAAAGCTTACACAACAACTCTTCCTTACTGATATGAACAAGGGATTTATCTTTCATCCAAAGCCACATGAAGCAATTTGGATTTAGAATCATAGTTACAACTATTTAATGGACACTTTTCACATCTCTATATTTTTCAGAACTGATATAATTTTGGCTGGGTAAACATACTGTTTAGTGGAAGTATAGTGGTAATGTAGCGGTGAACTACAGCAAATATAATATGTGTTCTCATTTTTCCCCAGCAGCTACAGCTCCTTAAAAATAATAATAAATCAAGTTAATATAGTATCTGGTAAGGACATATTATAATAATAATGCAATCAATCAATCAGTCAATAAATAAAGTTTAACTCACTTGCATCTGGTCCATTGATGAAGCCATGTCTAATCGTTTTACAACAGGCGTCCAATCACAACAGACTGGATAAACTGAATTGTCCAATGACATTTGAGGTTACACTGAAATAAGTAAAGTCCCGCCCCACGACTGACAAAAATCAAAAGTCCCTGCGTTCCATTTGGAAGGGCTCATCCCTATGCCCTAATCCCTTCAAAGGGTTTACCCTCCGGAGTGAGAGCTTCGAAGGGATGAAGGGTGTAGGGGTAAAAAAACTCTTCTTTTGGAACGCACTTCAGCGTCATCTTAACGAGACAATCAAGGAGGAGTAGATTGTGCAAGCTGCGCCCTTTGTTTAACGTTACTTTATTTATTTATTTATTTTAGGTTTATCGCACCATGTATATTGTATCTATGTATTTTAAACATTTAAATGGACTGATAAAAGGAGCTGTAAAGTATTTTTGTTGAAGTACAATGTCGTTTTGACCATAATAATGTATCAAATCGAACTCGTTTAAATATTACAGTAGTATCGAAAAATACTATACATTTATAGGTAAAACTCGAACTCCTAACCTCCTGTTCCCATTCTCTCCATCATTCTGTGACGTCAAACAACTTCCCTGTGCAAAGGATCATGTGGGGCCGAAGTGTCCATCAGTTGTACCCTTTGAAATCCTTCATTCCGAAGGGCCCTTTGAAGTGGCCAGTTTTGAGCACTTCGGTTTGGAACGACCCTTCAATATGGCGGCCATAATTATTTTCACTCCGAAGTGCCCTTCGGAGGGCGATATATCCCGTTTGGAACGCACCGAGTGTTCGCGCGAGCGAAATAGAAGATCGAGCGCGAGTGTGGGAAGTGATGACGCGCGTGCTGCGAGTTGTGTACGAGCACGCGAGGGCTTGATTTGCGCGCGCGCGGGTTTAAAATGAGCTCGCGGGCTCCCGTTTCCTCGCGTGTAGATCTGTTATCCTCTCGCGGAAGTGATTTACTGCGCGCGCAAGCATCAGTTGTGCGCTCGGTCATTATTTGGCATTATAATGCCGCCATAAATGAAGGTCTTACGGCTTTGGAGCGACATGAAGGTGAGTGATTAATGACAGAAATGTTTGTATGTTAATGTATGTTTTAAAGCATGGCAGCTGGTCATGAGCTGGTTAATGCTGGTCCTAAGCACTTGCTTCCATTCTTCAAAACATACCTAATCAGCATATGTTGTTTTTTCAACAGGGATAACTGTCCCTAACCTTACCCGTATCCACCTCAATAGCAGCAAAAGTGATTTGCAATACATCATCACAATAAGTACATTGTACCCTATTTATTTATTTATTTATAGTTAAAGACACCTACTGTAAAGTGTGACCAAATCACCTTGTTGTAACTGAACACATTACCTGTGCTGTGATCCAGTTAACTGATGGAGAGAAGTACTTGTAGCACCGGAGTCCAAAACTTGACCATCCAGCGGGGCATTTTACGACTAAATCAACTACATCGGGTACATAAATGTTAGAGCATTCATAATATTCACAGCAAAGAATTATTTTATGTTTGTGTGATTTTGTGTGCCTAAATTAGGTGTACTTTGACACTGTAAATCCCTCATTAATCATGCAAATATTAGTAAATGGAATAGAAAGGGTTTTTACAATTAAATGTTTTGGTTACCTTTTGCATTCCCCATGGAGAAGATGATGAAAAGAAGCATTAGACTTCTCAGCACTGCCATGATGAACCTGAAATGAACCTAAAAATGAATAAGCAGGAAAAGTTATATGTCTGCACTCATATACTGCACACTGTGGATTCTCAATGTACTTTAAAGACAAAGATCATTTAGAAATGTTATTCAGTAGGTTTTGTTCCCAAAACTCACCTTGGTTTGGTTGTTGCCTGAAGAATCTCAGAGGAAGATTTTGTGAAGTTCCAGAAACAGCTCTGCTTTTATACTTTACTTAATGTCAAGTGTGTGTGGGCTTATAGTCACGAGGATGACGTGATTGTTTGAAATGTAGAATTTATATACACAAGAAATAAAATCCTAATAAAGGATAATGGGGTAAGATGAGCCTGTAGAATAAATGTTATGTTAGCTAAATATTTGTAAGTATTTCAAATATTTATTGTTAAGTGTTAACCTGTTAACCTGCACGCCCGCTTTTGGAAAAATCCCAAGAAATGACATACCCAAACTAAAACAGATACAGTTCATGAACCCTTTGCACTAAAAGCAAGTAAGGTCTCATTTGAAAGCAGACACTTTGCAGTTTATCAGCACTTTGCAGTAAAATCAAAATTAATTGTTGTAACAATGAAGAAAATAGTTTAAAATAGCTTCAAAGTTTTGAAAAGTTATTAGAAATGTATTTTTATGAAATATCTTTATTGAAATAAAAGTGAAGTTGGCCTTTTGGCAATCTAGAAATGCACTGCAGCTAAAGCCACATGTCTGACCATGTTACATTTCAAATCTGAAGATGATAGGTTTAAAACTCTGAGTTTTATTAAATGTTTTTCAAGACCATGTCACAAGACTTTATTTAGAAAAGACTCTAAAGTGCTAACTGATGTTTATTGTCGTCATCTAAGCATCTATTCAAGTGTATTGTCTATATTGTTTTGTCGTGCTAACTGCCCCATTCAGTTTCAGTCTCCCCTGAACACATTCACACCTCTCCGGCCTGCTTATGGCTCTAATTATTCTTTTCTTTTGTCTCTATTATAATTACTGATGTTCTATTCAAGATGATTTAATCCCTCGTTTCTTTCAGAAAACTTCTCACTTCACCTTCTTTGAAACTGTATCTAATGCCCTTCTTGAAGAAAAAAAAAAAATCAGTGAGCTTTACAATTCATAATGATTTATTTGCATTAGCTCAGAACAGGTGCATCTCTGGGCTCGTTAGCATGTTAGCTTAGCACACCAATAAAACACGACAATGTATAAGATTAAAACCATGTTTTTGCTACAAACTTACGAGTGGAGTGTTTTACATAACCTTCTGTGATGTGATGTGGCTTCGGATCAAATATCAGACAGAAAATATATTATTTTAGGCTATTCTGCACAATGAGAAAAGCTATCTCGATTAGCATTGCATTATAAATGTAATCTACTATTATGAATACCTGACATGGCGTGAAGAACACAGATAAACCACATATCGTCACAATCGTGTATTTATTACTTCCAAAAGTGTCGATTTGCACAAATATAGATGATTATAGCATAGGATTATATAGCATAGCATAGCGATGGAAGCCAGCTAACACAGTTACGTTGTGACGACATAACTGGACCGGACCATATTCGTTGTAGCGACGTACCAAATAACGTTCTAGGGACGTAACTTTGTGATTCCCATATTCGTCGTGGCGACGTTATAGCGGTACGTCTCTGTAACTGAGGAGTACGTCTCAACGACCAAACTGGCACGTTGTAAAACGTAACCAGATTGGCTCATATTAGTCGCAGACGTTCCAAATAACGTTTAGGGACGTAACTTTGTGATTCCCATATTCGTCATGGCGACGTTATAGCGGTACGTCGCTGGAACGTGACAGTAACGTCTCAACGACCAAACTGGCACGTTGTGAAAACGGATCGGCTCAGTTGTAACGACGTCCCGAATAACGTTCCAGCGACGTAACTTTGTGATTCCCATATTCGTCGTGGCGACGTTATAGTGGTACGTCTCTGTAACGTGAGGAGTACGTCTCAATGACCAAACTGGCACGTTGTAAAAACGTAACCAGATTGGCTCATATTAGTCGCAGCGACGTTCCAAATAACGTTCTAGGGACGTAACTTTGTGATTCCCATATTCGTCGTGGCGACGTTATAGCGGTACGTCGCTGGAACGTGACAGTAACGTCTCAACGACCAAACTGGCACGTTGTGAAAACGTAACTGGATCGGCTCATATTAGTTGCAACGACGTCCCAAAACGTTCCAGCGACGTAACTTTGTGATTCCCATATTCGTTGTGGCGACGTTATAGTGGTACGTCTCTGTAACGTGAGGAGTACGTCTCAACGACCAAACTGGCACATTGTGAAAACTTAACTGGATCGGCTCATATTAGTTGTAACGACGTCCCGAATAACGTTCCAGCGACGTAACTTTGTGATTCCCATATTCGTTGTGGCGACGTTTTAGTGGTACGTTGCTGGAACGTGACAGGTACGTCCTAAAGACCAAAATACCACCTCGACCTTTATCTTAACTCTGCTTCTCACCTTTACTCTGGGGAATGGAAATGTGCACCGTCCATAACCTTGAAATCCATGAAGAACTGATAAACACTTAATTCTCTGCTATAAAAACCTTATAAATTCTAATGTTATAGGGAATTGTATTGCTTTGGTTAATACATCTGCAGATCAAAATGTAGTGGAAACCAATAGAAATTCTGATAGAAAATGGCTAGAAACACACTGCATCCATGAAATCGTCAGCATTGTTACTTTGTACAATTACTAAGCCAATACATTTGAACATTACCATGTAACCATGTTTTAACCATGTAAAGTGTTAACACATGAATTCATAAATTGAACACATTCATAGATCAAACAATACAATCAATAAATAAATGTAACCAGTAATTAATATGTTTTATTCTTTTAATTGACAAAGTGTTTTATCATTAGATGGGTATAGTTAAATAATGATTTTATCAATTATATTTATAGATACTCTTATGATTACTACTATCCATATTTTGGCACAAAAATGACAAAGATATGAAAAAGATTCAGCAGATATTTTATTACTTTATTTGCAAAAAATATATTTTAAACCATTTCCTAAGTGTCCTGTATGAGGCAGCTGCTACAAATATACTGAGGTAATGTGCTTTAATACTGCTTTACTGCCAGACAATATCACAATTACCAAAGATATACAGTCCTTGAGCTTCTCAAAAGCTAAAAAAATCCAGAAGATGACATTCATAAAGAGTAAAAGATATGTATAAAGAACAATATAGAGATTTTTAGCATTTCTTCAAATAATAGTTTGGCCCACCCAAAAATACATGTACAGTTTTTGTTCAAGAAAATGAACATGTGGACTTTCTCAGGAAGATTTTGAGATCTCTCATTACCGTGTCCTCAGCTGTGTAGAACACTCTTGCCAACAGTGTTGCAGAGGTAGATGATGGAGAGCTGTGAGAGAAGAGGAAGAGTGTCTTTCTCAGGTTCTTCTGAGGCAAGGATAGGAGGATGGTCTCTATATATTCACTTTGGATTTTGGCAAATTGGAAGCTAAAAAAAAAATATTGTAGTAGTTATTGTAGTCAGGTTTATTGTTTGTTAGAAAGGTATGAGGAAAGCATGTTTAACTTACATGTTCCTCCTCTTCTTCATCCTGAGCTGCACTGTCACCTCGGTCACCACTGCCATCATCATCCTCCTCTGGCAGCTGAAAGGTTGAATTACATTGTTAGAAGTTGCATTTTTACTTTTGAAAGCAGTCTCTTCTACTTACCAAGGCAGCATTTGATGAAAAAATACAGTAAAATAATAATACTGTGAAGTAGTTTTACTTTAATATTCTAAAATAGTTTTACTATTAACTGTTTTCTATTTTAATCTATTTTTAAAAGTAAGTTATTCCTGTGATCAAAGTTGAATTTTCAGCATCATTAACTCCAGTCTTCAGTGTCACATGATCCTTCAGAAATCATTCTAATATGATGATTTGATGCTCAAGAACACAAAAAATGAAGCAGCACATTTCAAAAGAAATGTCCGAGCATCAATTCAGCATATTAGAATGATGAAAGATCAAGTGGCACTGAAGAAAATTTGAAGTGAGAATGAAGTGAAAATTTTCCGTCAAAGGAATAAATTAAATTTTGCAACATCTTCCAAATCTCAATATCTTTGACTGGCAGTGTACATTATTACATTAGATAATAAACAGTGCACAAATTCTCAAAGAACTTACATTTTAACGATTACTTCCCTCACTGCTGACTCCTTCAAGCTGGGGACACACTGAACGACTAGAAGAAACATTCTAAGACTGAAATCAACACACTTAAAAACTGTTTCCTTCGACTGAAGTGGATTTAAATACTTACAGATTATAAACAGACTGAACGCAACTGGCTCTGACTCGACGTGTTTGGGCAAGATCAGTTGAAAGTATCAAATTACATTATAATCGGCTTACTGTCATTAAGTGTTGTCCCTGGCTTTAATCGTTGTTGTAGCCTCCTCAAAAAACATCTTTCTGTACACGAAAGCAAGAAAAAAATATTTTAAGAAAAAATACAGTAAGGGCATATTTCATGTAGCCTAAATGAATTGTGATTATGAAGTTTTTTTTTTAATTTTGATAGTATTTTGAAATCATTAAAATATCATGTATATATTGTAAGTTACAACATTATTTGTTTTTAACATGACATGAATTCATGTCGTTCCAAACCTGTTAAGACTTTCGTTCATCTTCAAAACACAAATAAAGATAATTTAATGAAATCTGAGAGCTTTCTGTCCCTCCATTGATGTTTAAAACAAAAGTTTGTACAGATCGTAAATCTAATCTAATGAATATTGAGTGGTTTAGTCCAAATTTTCTGAATAAACTCGATCACTTTATATAATGAACAAATTTAATACACAAGTGCATATACAAACAAGTACAGTTGAGCTTCCATTTATGTTCGCTAATTAATGTTATATGTGAATAAACGTCTAAACTCAAACTGTATATTGCATTAAGCGAACAAGTCTCTTTGAAGTTCAAGTTCAAATTTGGACTAAACTGCTCCATTCATATGGATCACTTTTACAATGTCTTTATGAACTTTTTGAAGTGTCAAAGTGTTAGTTGCTGTAAATTGAGGGAGATAACTCTCAGATTTCATTAAAATATCTTCACTTATGTTTCGAAGATGAACAACACATTCTTGCATGTTCGGAATGACATAAGGGCGAGTCTTTTTTTTTTTTTTTTTTCATTTTTGTGTGAACTAACCCTTTAGGCAGGCGTACACTTTGTAAGTTCGAACACTCAGTAGTTTGTGAGCCCTTGCATACAAGTTAGTTAACCCGATAATCATGTCAAAGAAGTTGGTACATTGCACGACTGCACTACACAGCTTTTCTTTGTTTTAAAAACAGACTTAACATTTATCTATTATGGGTTCTAATTAGGAGACGATGAGCACATTAAGCTTTGTGCCATGCTGTTTATATTTATCAAGCAGTAAAAAATGCCCCTTTCAACGCCCAAAACAAGAAGCTTGCGGATGAGATGATGAGAGGAAGGAGATTTTGGATTGTATATGATAGTCGAATTGATTCGAACAGTTTTAATCGAACAGATTTTAAAAAAGCTTTAAACATGCCCTTTCAATCCGAATGAAATGTCAATTGGACCCGGCCAATTCATTTCAACTAATGTGGTTACATGTGACTTTTTATTCCATCTGTGCTACTAGTCTGATTAAAGTCTGATTATTAGAGCCCATGTAAACACAGCTAATGTTGCTGCTATAGCTTCAGATTTAAAAAAGTTATAGGGTTGCCAAGCAGCCTATGTGATGTGATTGTGTATAATTTGGGACTATACAATAGCTGCATTTACATGGACGCTAATAATTAATTTGTAATCGGACTAGTTGCACAGTCGAATTAAAGGGATAGTTCACCCAAAAATGAAAATTCTGTCATCATTTACTCACCCTCAGCTTGTTCCAAAGCTATATAAAATATTTTAAAGAAAGTTTGTTACCAGGCTGCTTTGGGCCAACATTGACTTCCATAGTAGAAAGAAAAAAAAAAAAAAACTATGGAAGTCAATGGTGGTTTTTAACAGAAGAAATGTATACAGCTTTGGAACAAGCTGAGGGTGAGTAAATGATGACAGAATTTTCATTTTTGGGTAAACTATTCCTTTAAGTCACATGCAACCATGTCATTCAGAATGAATTTGCCAAATCAGATTTTAAATTTTCATTCTGATTGTAAGGGGTGATTTAAACCTTTCTAATCTGTTCGATAGGACATGTAACACTTGATCAGATTAAATACTGAAATTTGAAAGTGTAAAGCATGTGTAACCATTGTTGTTGAATGAATGCAGTGTAATAAATGACGGTTGTCATAAAATTTCAAAATGCTTCTGTTTAGTTTTAAGCATTTTTACTACTTGATAAATATAAGCAGCACGGCACATAGCTTCATGTTCTCTGCGTCTCCTAATCAGGACCTGGAATGATAAATATAAAGTCTGCTTTTTGAAACAGAAAAGCAGCAATAACAGGATGATGGTTAATACGCACCAACAGCAGGAAAGTCTGTAATTTTGGACAGACAGTGCATTTTAAAATATCAAATCCGATTTTCTAAATAAATGTACACATCACCTATATTCAGATTCATCAATCACAATGATTTCATTCTGAATTAAATAAAAAAGTGTAAATGTATCAAATAGTAAAATTGCTGACCCCTCAAATTCAGAATTATTAACATCTCCTTGTCTCTGTGAGTAATTGAATTGTGAAATTCAACCCTGTGAATTACCTGTTTGTCCTCCTGAGCCTTTTAACGAGAAGGCTGCTTTTATGGCTGGATGCTGATTGACACACCTTTTGACCATGTTCTCACATCCAGGACAACAAAATGATCAAGCAGACCTGAAACAAATGACCCATGATTGAAATCACTTTAAATCCATTTAGTCTTACCTATGTGATATTGAAAAAATGAGGCATAGTTGTTCACCCAGTATACGCTGCTTCTCCTGGAACATGGTCTGCATGATGAATGATCTCTTGATCCTGGACCCATGCAGTCCACCTGGAGATTATCTGAATGATATGTGGTTGTATATAAAGGGTAATTAATGACTGAATGTTACATACATACCGATAGCAGCACTATTAGTCCAGGACCTTATTGGTACTGAACAAGTCAGAAACTAATTTAATACCCACCCCTGCTTATAATCATTGTTGTCTTGTTGTTGCTGCACAGGCTGTCTCTCCTCCAGCTGCTGAAAATAAAAGTATGTTAGATTTATAGGAATGAATAGACTCACACATGACGTTAACGTTAAACCAGTAAGTGGCGACAAACGAGAATATTTTGTTATAAACAACTCTAAATCATTGATTTGGCTGGTTCATTGTCATTACAAAGAATTTAAGTAAACAAATTGTGAAGTAATTAACCGTGTCTGATTAACCGTTTTACAGATTTTATTGAATTTTCAGTATGGTTCATATGAGCTTCAGGGAGGTCAGGCAGGGTCTAAAATTAACAAACACTCTACTACAGTTGCCGATTAACGAATATAAGTGATTATTCTGCCGTTTATAGCATTAAACAGTGAACGTTACACTTAAAATAACTAAAATAAAAATATAACACTGTCTCAGATTTTAACGTTAACGTTACCTCAGACCGCCTCACGGGGACAGCGCTCGTGCGCACATTAACCAAACGTAATTTATTTATGAAATACATTTAGAAAACCAAAAACACTGCACTAACATTACTCATCACAAGTGATATTTAGTGTCACATGGGCAAAAACGATGAATAAAAGCAGATTTGTAGGGCTTACCTTTTACTCCGTGTCCGTCTGCGGGAAGTCGACCGTTACAGAACAAAATGATGCGCATGCGCAGTACTCAGATTCTCCGAAAGTCCGTTTGACTTGCTCGTTTAAAATTTCGTGAACTTCATTCACAAACACAACATATAATATATAAACATGTCCATAACTTTTGGCGCTCTAACAGTTAAACAGAACGACATGCATCTTGCGGAAGAACATTGTAGCCGGACCTACATCTCTCTGTTTATGTCTTTGACGAGTCACGCAGGTATTTGTGCTACTCCGCAGCGGTTCCTACCAGACTGGTCTAAAATAGTCCGAATATAAACACTTATTCTAGGTGTACCATAATGATTCAGGGTCCAGCAAAAACACGGTTTGGAAAATGTATTCATGTTGTACATTCCCATTGTATAACTTTTGTAAAATTTTGAACACAAAAAGACATATCTGGAAAGTTATCAGGAGACCAATGGACCACGTCGCTACAACGTTCTCCGTGGGATTAACCAGCGACGTCTTTTGAGAACGTGCCCGCGACGTTTCTGGAACGTTAGCCAAGATTCTTAAAAAAAAAAAAAAAGGAACTTTACCACGACGTCCTCACAACGTTGTCATTCAGTAAACCTCTTGTTCACAAACATATGAATAATCACAATTTATTAAGTAAAATGTTAGGTAGTTTTGCTGGCAAATATTTTATGAATATGTAGTAGGCTATTAGGTATATCTCAAATATAAATAAAACGATTCATTTAAAAAGCTTGAATCAATTAAATTTACTCATAATATCCAAATGCCATATTAACAAACATAATGTTGGCTTAATGCAATATCTGGAAAGTTATCAGGAGACCAATGGACCACGTCGCTACAACGTTCTCCGTGGTATTAACCAGCGACGTCTTTTGAGGACGTGCCCGCGACGTTTCTGGAATGTTAGCCAAGATTCTAAAAAATGGAACATTACCACGACATCCTCACAACGTTGTCATAAAGTAATGTCACGCTGACCAAATGACGATGTCGGCACAACATACTGTGTTTGCTGGGAGACTGTTAGTTCCTGGGAGGTCACATCCTAGATAGCATGTAGTAATCGGCCCGAAAAGAAAGAACATTCTCTAATATGTATAATATCAAATCTATTTAAAAGTAATGTAGCAATTCATTATTTTATACGCTTTCATGTATTTTAAACGCATTTCACTGCGCGCTCAGGTGATTCATTCATGTTCACGCGTGCTGCGGGGGAGGGGTCTCTGTGATGGTGGGGGATATCCACCATGTTTGTGTGGTTTGGACGTGAGCAAAACAATGGATTATTTACCAAGAGATGTTTGAGGTCATTTCGACAACATTCTGGTAAGCATCGACACATTTACATTTGTAGTATGTTTACTTAGCAGACGCTATAAAGGAATTTTCTTAAGTTAACTTCACGTGACTGCTGTGAACGCGGCTTTCTTGCCTTGTCTGAAAACTTTCGATATGCCACTACAGCTAATAAACGGATGAAATCTTTTTCATCTTTGATCTAAGCATTGTTATGTGGATCTCGAGTGTTTACGCTGCACTAAACTTTGACGAGCAACACTCCGATTTGCAAACAAAGAGC
Organism: Culter alburnus; assembly: GCA_028476615.1. NCBI lineage: Eukaryota > Metazoa > Chordata > Actinopteri > Cypriniformes > Xenocyprididae > Culter > Culter alburnus. Next base: position 28,342 of record JAOTNS010002450.1, read on the forward strand.
CGAGGAAGCGGATGATGACGGGCCTGCATTCACGAGGAGAAAGACAGGTTTGTCTGTTTGTTTTTTTGTTTCCACGCTCATATATTTATATAAATGCAATTGTAATAAGCAAAAGTTGTTTTATTCCACGTTTCTTCAAGAAGGTGAGTGAAGAGGATGTTTATACTGTCATAGAAAATCATTGTTTTCAAATAACCTCAATTAACTAAATACATACGCTAGTTACATAAGCTAGTTTCACTGATTTTTTTTGTTATGATGAGAATGTGCTGCAATACTATGCATTAGTATGTCTAAGATCATCTTCAGATGCTAAATGTAAGCAGAATTTACTTTTACGGATACTAGGGATGTTGCGGTGACGGATTTTTTCCACCGGTTAATCGACGTGTAAAAAAAACGGTAATCCCGGTGTCACCGGGGTTGCGTGTCGGGGGGATTTCGGGTGGCCGAAAATGCGGTCGTGCAGACGTGCACACGTCTCAATTTACTTTCACTTTAATTAGCGGCAATTCAGTAGCATTTGTTTGAATTAATCATGGGTTAATTTATTTTATTCTTAATAAAAATACACAAAACAATAAGACACTCGCTTGTATTACACACATCTTTATTGCAAAATGAATAATAACTTAACACACCATGCAAAAACTAAACAAAAGCACTTATGAAACACCTTTAAAGTGCATTTATTAACAAAACGAACCACTGCACACATCGTGCAAGTATCAAACAAGAAATTATATAAAAAAATTCACTATTCGTTAAATAAAGTGCCTGCCTTTTTCAGCAAAAAACAAAACAAAAAAACACCGCACAACCATCGAATATGAAAACGAACGAACATCAAAAACTTCGTTAAATAAGGTAGCCTACCCGAATAATCACTGGACACTTAAGTGCAAAAAAAAACTAATATAAAAATTAAACTCACTTTAAGCTGTTAAAAAAAAAGAGGTAGGCCTATTAACTGCATACACCGTACAAAAAAATTATAAATAGGCTAAATGAGAAACAATAAACGAAAAACCTTCATTTTAAATTGCAACAGGGAACAAAACGTGATCACACTGCTTGTTGCATACATTCTTACATATTCCTGGCCAGAAAAGCCAACATATTTACCATTTCTGGTTTCAAAAGAGATCTTGTTGGGGTGATTATGTTTCCCATCGTGCTGAACACTCTCTCGATGCGCAGCTTGTTGCACAAACACAAAGATATTTTTTGGCTACTTTTGCCAAAACGGGGAGCCTATTTTGATTTTCTTTCCACCACACCAGAGGATCTGTCTCAGCATTAATGGAGGACTCGGGCTCCTGAACATAAGTTGCGATTTCTGTGAGCACCCTTTCTGGAACAGTCAGTGTTGATGCAGCGCCTGTTTTTCTTTTTAATAAACTTGCTAGTGTTTTCCTCTTGTGCGGCGGCTCCTCGGCGCTTTCATTTTCAATTTCCCCTTCCTGTTCTGTCACGGGTTGCGCTGACTGTTCTCTCCTACCCAAAAGGACCGCTTCTTCCTCAATTATCCTCCTAGTCTCATCAACATTTGGATCGTAGTTACCCCGGTAGCGCGGGTCCAGGAAAGTCGCCTTGCGCATAAGCTCCTTGCTTTCTTCAGGCAGCGCTTCATATTTCTCATCTAAAATAGCTATGATGCCGGCTTTTAGGCTGGCTGTCAGTTGTCCATCCTCATTTGATGGGGCCAAAGTGTCCTCTTTAATGAGATGCAGCATAGGCAGAAGCGATGATACGGTAACATAGTTCTCGCCGGACAGGATGTCGGTGAACTCGCTTACTGGTTTCAACGCTTTATTTACCGATTGCAAAACATCCTCGTCTTGCCATGTGATGCTCACATTTGCTTTACGGTCATCTGCAAGTACTCGATTGATGGCCGGCCTCTGCTCTAGCATCCTATCAATCATTTTCTGCTTATATCCCCAGCGAGTTGCACAGTCCTCATGGGAGAAAATAAAAACATTTGTTATAGCCAGTCGTTATAACCAGTCGTTTAAAAATGCAATATTACAAATCACTATTAAAACATATAAAAATATTAATAATTAAAAACATGGTTTATTATAATTATTTATTATCATTTGTTACGTCTTGGTAGTTTGTGCCCCTGTGTTTTTTTTCTTCCCTCCTCCTTTTTCCTAGGCACGCCTACACGGGACGGTTATTGGTTCGGGAGGCTGCCAATCGTCATCAGTTCACATGACGACATGCTACCCGCTGCCAATCCTGTACGGGCGCCAGGTTTTAAAAGAGCGGCTGGATGGACGCGATATAGCTTGGCTCTCCTGTTTTTGTGTTTGTGTAATCTGCCCTTTTTGGTTAAGTTTTTTTTTGGTATAATGACACTCTTATGTTGTACCGTTTGGAGTTGTCATTTTTGTTTTGTTCTTTAATTTGTTTTTTTTATTTGTTATTTCGACCGTGATTCTCATTGCCTATGGGAAATGGACAGGTAGTATGTCACGTGACGTACATGTTGCAACACTCAGTGATTTCAATGTATAGACACATCAGTTAGAAGTGAGCGCCAATTATGTATGTTTTGTTTGGGTAGAAAGAGTAGGTAAGTTATGGCGTTTGATACGCTGAAGACTTGCTTTCTCATTTTTCTTTTCATAAGTTAGGTTAGTTTTGAACTTGAGTTAGCTTGGGTTTTGTTTTTGTTCTTTTCTTTTCTTTGGCGCCGCTTTTGTCCTTTTTCCCCGGTTTACTATTTTTTTTGTTTCTTTTCTTTTTGTTTATGTAAATATTGCCTTTGTTTTCTTTTGTTGTTGTTGTTATTTTGTTAGTATTTCATTATTGTATTATTATCCTTATTATCTCACGTCTATTTCTTCTTTCTTTGATTGTAAAATAAATTCTATTTTGTTGGCAGTTCTCGTAGCGTTTTGTCTCTTGCTCCCACCACCCGCACACGCAATGACCACAATTTAAATGTTACCCCTTCTAACCCTAGACCAATATTAGGAAGTTGTAACATTTGTTTTAATGTTTTTTTTTTTTTGTTGTTAACAGATGCTTTTGTCACAAACTATTTGAGGCTACAATAAACTTACCGTCACCAGCGAGTGTTCAGGAAGGCCAAGCTCGGCTTGGGCTTTTTGCAGTTCCCTTCTCCTTCTCCAGCTGTGGGAGAACATGCCGTTTATTGCACGACACACAGCTAGAGCACGGTCTGTGCGGGCTTTCTCTGTCTTGTCGATTGTGTTGGACACAGCTAGGTTTAGGTTTGCCCCAAAGCAGCTTAACCAGGGCCAGCCTAAATTACGAACAGCTGCTTTTACATTAGCTCCACTGTCCGTTGTGATACAAGATATTTTATTCTCGTCTAATCCCCAATCACTTAGGGCCTCCTGCAAAGCGTCGGCCAAGTTAGCTGCAGTGTGATCCTCTGGCAAAAAACTAGTTTGTAGGCATTTTGATTGTAGTCCCCATTCAGTATCAATAAAATGGACAGTCAGAGACATATAAGGGGTCATCTTTGTGCTCGACCACATGTCCGTGGTGAGTGAAAAATGCTCAACAGTTGAAATAACGTTTTGCAACTCACTCGGACACGGTTGTAGGCACGTGGGACAGGTTGTAGGCACGTGTTTTGGTGAAATAGTAACGCCCTGGCAGTTCATATTGGCTGTCGAGTGTGGTTATGAGGTCTCTGAAAGATTGCTTTTCAACAGTATTAAAAGACACCATTTCTTTGCATATGTATTTCGTCACTGCGTCAGTGCACGTGTTCCACCTCGCACTGTCCCTTTTATATTTGTGCATCGCGCAAATGCACCACTTATCGAAGGCTGTGTTGTGTGTCAGGCTTTGGTCGATTTTTTTTTTTTTTGCCGCTGGACCCATCTTGGCCGCTTCATTTTTGTGGTGTGCTTGAAGATGTGCGTGTAAATTCAAAGTGTTACCTCCGGATGCTGCCACTTTCATCAGGCAAAGTTTACAGGTTGCCTCGTTAACGTTTTCAGGTTCCCTGTTGGCATTTGGTTTGAATCCAAAATATTTCCAAATAGGTGCTTTTGCATTTCGCTTTGAAACCAGATCTTCTGCCATCCTTTGCCAGTTAGCTCGCCTCACTCTCCTCAAATGATAAATGAAATCGGACACGGCTGCTGCTTTACTGCGGCGCTCGTTCCGCTTACGCTAAATTACGAAGGCACGTAGTCACTAACTGAATTAAGTGCTTTATTGCTGTAGGCTAAAACTTCAACACGATGGGGACGGTGGTCAAGTGCTATGACCGGTAGGTGGGTTAAACACCGTGTATCACCGGTAACACCGACTATCGCAACAAGCCTAACGGATGCTTATGACTGCTAAATCATAGACAACACAAACACAATCACAGCTTTTGTTGCTACTAGCTGCTGTTGCTGCTAGTTGCGTGATGTTTCCTCAGATAAATGGACAGACTTGACTTTCTCTTTTCTGCATCCACTGTTGGTTATACACTTGTGTGTTTTTGGTTTTCTAGGTTTGTGCAAAGTTACACCATATCACTGAAAACAGCATGCTTCAACAAGATTTTAAATGTTTATAATCAAGTCAAGTCAAGTCAAATTTATTATATAGCGCTTTTACAATTGGTATTGTTTCAAAGCAGCTTTACATATTAGAAGAACAGAAAAAGGAAGTGGTTAAAAATAAGCTGTACAAACAAGCGTGGTAATATTAACATATACAAGATGGTGGTACATTAAGCCAATGTCGGCTGACTCCCAGGGGTGGAAAAAACCCCTAGGAGAAAAACCAGCGTGCTACACACTGGAAAAAAGTCCTAGGAGGACAAAACCCCTTGGAAGATTATATATATATGTAAAGGATATGGAATCAAAAATTGAAATTATACATT
>JAOTNS010002451.1:0-24069 GCA_028476615.1 Culter alburnus
TATTTTTGTTTATTTTACAGAACAAACAGTAAAATTACAATACTAACATTTATGGATGTCTTTATTTCTTGCTTTCAACATCAAATCATTTGACTTTTATTTTGACGGAAAAACACAGGGAGATCCAGGAAGACCTTTCTCTTGGACAACAGATTTATAAACACACACATTACGGATGGTTGGTGCACGTTGTGTTCTCAAATGCAAATTATAAGCGATTATTTTTTATTATTTTTATTATTATTATTAAATTATTTTTACTCGAATTTGGTACTTTGAACCCTGGCGAACATGCTAATGGTGTCCCACAAATGCGGCGCTGGCTCATGCAGCGCTATCAGAGGCAATCCATCCAGGAAATAATGTATTATAAAACGTAACATTTTGCAGTTTATTTAGTAATTGTTTCAGGCCATTTTGATATTTCAATCATTATACAGTTACCAGTCACTCCCCTTCATCTTTTTCGAGGGATTCACCTCCATTCGGCCATCCTACACAAATGACTGACTGCTGCTCACACCAACGGAGTGAGAGTTGTTACTCTCTATGCTGCACACAGCCAGAGGGATTCCTGCACTTTTGGTCTTTGACGAGACATAAAAAAGAGCTCATACCGCGGGACATTTTCAAACCGCGGTATACCTTGAAACTGGTAATCGGCCCATGCCTAGTTACTTGTGAGGTTCCATGACAGTTGGAAGACAATTGCTTATGTAGGTTGTTATTTATAAAGTATCTGTAAATCACAATATTTATGTGTAATGCATCTCAGATATGATTTAAACCAACTTTCAATCACACACAGTTTCTGCCAATCTCATGTTAATCTTAAGTACCTATAGAGTAGTATAGCCCCCTTCATATCACTGAAAAGTCTTTAGTTTTATCATATTTATAAAGATACATACGCTGTACAGAGTCTTTCCGAAAACAGCCGAGCGCCTGCAGGCGTGACGTGTGAGCGGAGATAGAGTGACAAGCTGTCACAAGCACACGCAGCCTTTGCGTAGTGATCGTCTGCAAGCTATCAATGGTCAGCTAAACAAATATATTTAAACAAACACAATACACCATCGCGTTATCTATGGATAACTTTTGAATTACTATAATGAATATAGCGTATGGTGAATGATGAATAACAAATTTATGAATTCACTATGTTCGTATTGTTTACATTATATGCATTAGGCAACAAAACAGACATTTGAAGCAGTTTTACTCACCACCTGTAGTTCCACCTCATGACCAGGATCATTGTCGCTGTCACTGCTCTGTCTTTCAGTTTTCAAACGCTCTGTAAATCCAGGGTAGAACTGGGCCTTGTTTATGAAACAATAAGCACTGATCCTGAGGGCTCGAGCTACCACGGAAAAACACAAGATATTCTCCATTCATTTTAACCAAAAAAAAAAAAAAAAAAAATGTGATTGCAATATCAGTTTCTATGGCTATTTTAATGACAAATATCGAGAGTACATCAATGTAATGTGTGAGAAAAAACTCTCAGCTCCACTTAACGCTGGGTTCTTTGCAAAGGTTATCTTTCCCTCACAACCAAAAACACACTTCCAGGTGACTGTTCACGTCATGCCTGCCCAGCCAAAGAGACTGTTCACATCATGCCTGCCCAGTCAGAGACTGTTCACATGCCTGCCCAGTCATTCACTGTTCATGTCATGCTTACTCAGCCAAAGACTCTTGACATCATGCCTGCCAAGTCTGAGTCTCTTCACGTTGTAATGTTTGTTCACGGCTAAACTATACTATGGATGTAATAACTGGAACCGACACGGAGCTTTCTTCACTGTGTGCTTTTATTAGCTTCACTCTCTCTCATCTCGCGGGATGCGAGATTTGCCCGAGGGCTACGGTGTCACTTTTAGGACATACAGTATCAGTCAGGATGTTACATCTCCCTTCTCAAAAAAAAAAATAAAAATAAATAAATATAATGGCATTACCCAAGTACGTACAACATTTTCTGCGAACATAACAATGTGCTGAATGGATAGATAAACGGTCTGACAAATACAGTCTGTAGTCGTTAGCATCATTGCTGTGATGTAAACAGGTACCAGGTAGCAGTTAAATGACATACGACATGTGCACCAATAAGTCATTAGTTTTAAGTCAGAAATAATGTTTTCATTTCGCATGTGATTCAAGTAACTTAAAGGTGAACTAGTTGTGTAAGAAAAACAGAACAGGCAGTTAAACTGATTGCACAGTGTTTCAGAGGTAGTAGGCAAGTAACAGGTATTAATAAAACATGAAAACACCTTTCTCTCGTTTCCATTTTTTTTTTTTTAAGAGACAACAACAACAACAGCTGAAGTGCAACTTTACAATATTCAGATTTTTTTTTTTTTTTAGGGCAGCGATCCGCCTACACCCTTTACATTATAGGTCAAGGATTTGTCTTGGCCTGGATGCGGCCAAACCTTGTTGTGTAATTGGGCTTTTGTTGGTTAGTTGGTTGTGGATGGTCCGCAGGTTCGGGGTGTGGTGGCTGTGTGTTATTGGTGTGTGTGTCTGCATGCTGTGTGTCTTTGGTGTCTTGAGCATCTCTGCTGTCACGGAGGTGCCAACGGTTGCGCCGTAGAGTCTGTCCATCTTCTGTCTGGATGTGGTAGCTCCTGTGTGTGTGCATGTTGTGTTACCGTTGCAGGTCTCCAGGAGCCATCTTCCTGACGGAAACGAACGGGTGTGCCGGCAGGTAGGTGAGGCAGTGGCCTGGTACCTCTGTTGAAGTATGCTTGTTGGCGGTGATGACATGCCTTTCGTCTGTTTTGGACAGCTCTTTGAGATGCTACCTGTGGCTTCAGATGCCTACTGGTCGCTGGGAGTATGGAACGCAGTCGTCGGCTCATCAGAAGCTGGGCCGGTGACTGAAGGTTGTCTACTGGAGTGTTCCTGTACTCCAGCAGAGCGAGGTAGGGGTCTGTGTTTCCAGCTTTTGCTTTGTCCAGGATGCGCTTTGCTGTCTGGATGGTCTTTTCAGCAAGGCCGTTGCTCTGTGGGTAACGCGGACTTGTGGTGGTGTGGCTGAAGTCCCATGCGTTTGCGAAGCGGCGGAACTCCTCAGAGCTGTCGCATGGTCCATTGTCACTGATGACTGTCTCTGCGATGCCATGACGAGCGAACGCGGACTTGAGTTTGGCAATTACTGCAAGTGAGGTGGTATTTGTGAGCTGCTCCATTTCAAAGAATCTACTGTAGTAGTCTACAATGACAATGAAGTTTTGAGTGTTCCATGTGAAAAGGTCTGTGCCTACCACTTGCCATGGTCTCTCGGGTATGTCATGGGACCACAGTGGTTCTTTGGGGTTAGCATCACGTCGTTCCTGGCATATACTGCACTGTTCTACTGTTTCTATTTGTTTGCCCATCCCGGCCAGAACAGGAGGTCTCGTGCTCTGTGTTTGCTTTTCTCCATGCCCATGTCCTGCGTGCACGCACTGGATCATGTCTCCTCTGAGGCTCAGGGGAACTATGATTTTCTCACCTTTGAAAAGTATTCCTTCCATCTCGGAGATCTCATCTCGGTGGTTCCAATATTCTTGGATGCTGGGTGGGCATTTCCTCCTTTCGTCTGGCCATCCGTTCTGTGTGGCTCTTCTGAGTGCAGTAAGCTGTGCATCCTGTGCTGTTGCGTCCTTGATCTCCAGTAGCTTCCTGTCGCTCACTGGAACAGTGCTTATGAGTGTGTGTACCTGTGCTTCCATGCTCTCCATAAGGCTGCTGTACTGGTGCTCGATGGATTTTCGGGACAATGTATCGGCCACTGGGATGTCCTTTCCGGGCCGGTGGATGATGTGTATGTTATATTTCTGGAGCTGTAGTATCATCCTCTGTAGCCGCGGTGGTGCTGCAGCCAGCGGTTTTCGGAGGATAGCTTCCAGAGGTTTGTGGTCGGATTCTACAATCACTCTCCGGCCGTACATGTATTCGTGAAAACGCTTACAGCCAAATAATTACTCCAGGCCGTTAAATTGACGTGTGGTAGGGTACTTTGTACTGTATGTGTGTGGCCATGTTCAATCGACACCACTGAGGATCATTTCTGACACAGGAAAAACCCTGGTCAGTGGCTATCGGCTGCAGTTTAGAATATAGAAAGTCAGTATTATAGTAGAAAACTTGAAGTTACACTAAGTATGCTTTTATTGTCTTCGTGCTGGCTTAAACAACATCAATGTTGTACTTTTGTACTGACATATATTGGTGTGGACAGGGTCATCACTATAGGGGCCTACAGCAAAAATCTGCATCACAATTTTCATTACTCATTTTTGTCTTTTGTACAGTATGTAAACTCATTTTACTGTGTTGAAACTATTGGAAGAAAATAATTGTTATTAGGCACCATTAGAGTGGGCGGTAGATGGGTTGGTCTGTTTGATCCAGACACTGTATAAATAAAAGGAAAGGAAAGAGAGAAGAACAAACTCCTAACAGGAGGACTCACTCATGGCCTATGAGACAGAGGATCATGAGAATCTATACTGCTTTCCTGCCATCAACTCATCATGTATCAAGGGAAAACGCTCCATATATGAATACAAGTTCATGTATGTGTTTTTTTCATTGCTGTCAGCATGGACTGTGTTTCTGAACCTGCTGGTGATCATCTCCATCTCTCACTTCAAGAAGCTTCACACTCCAACCAACCTGATCATTCTCTCTCTGGCTGTGGCTGACCTGCTTGTTGGACTTATTGTGATGCCTGTGGATGCCATAAAGCTGATTGAGACATGCTGGTACTTTGGAGACACTTTGTGTGACCTGTTTTTGATTATCATGGGTCTAGCCCTCTCAACATCTATTTGTAATTTAGTTTTAATTGCTGTTGATCGTTATGTGGCTGTGTGTCACCCTTTACTGTACCCAGAAAATAACCACAACTAGAACCTTAATAAGCATCTGTCTCTGCTGGTTTTTCTCCTTTGCCTACAATACTGCCTATGTGATTAGTGGCAGATATTTTGAAAGTTCACAAAGAACAGACACATGCTATTTAATAATAGTTTTTTCATGGATAGTTGTTGACCTGTTCTTTTCTTGTTTCCTTTGACTGTGATCATAACTTTGTATTTGAGGATATTTTATGTTGCACATCAGCAAGTGAACTTATAAACTCTCTGATGAAGGGTGGTAAATGTAAAAGAAGGTTCAATGAGGAGGAAATCTGAGAGCAAAGCTGCTCTGACATTAGGAATTGTGGCAGCTTCTCTGACGCTATATTCCATATATCTTGTCTTTAACAGTAGTACAATAATCTCTGCTACAATGACATTTCTAATATGGACTCTTTGCTAACTCAGGCATTATCCTTGTCTATATTTTACCGCTGGTTTTAAAATATCAGTTAAACACATCTTAACTCTTAAAATATTGAAACCAGCATCCTCTCTCTTAGACATATTACAGATTATGTAGATTTTTTATTTTATTTTATTTTATTATTTTTTTTTTATTTGATGAAGCACAGAGTAATGTATAATTTGTTTGTTTTTTTTTATTTGTTTTTTTATCTCAGTTTGTAAACTGAATGTGAACATACTTGATACTAGATGTCTTTATGTACCATAAGCTTATTAACAGGAAAAAAAAAAAAAAAAATGTAAGATATTTTAAAGATATTTTAAATTAAGGTAAATAATTACATTTACCTTGCAAGAATCTGATGTGTATATGTTAAATTAGTTATAGAGGCAAGACTGGCCATTTATTTTAATTTTAGTTACCTGCATAACCCATTAATTGTGGGTATAACTGAGTAAGTCAACATGTTTAGTATATGATTAGTGTTTACTTGTTTGGGGGTTTAATTGTTTAATTCTTATTCCTGTCTAGGCCTCAAAAACATAAATTAATGAAAAAACAAAACAAAACAAAAACAAAACAAAATTTTAGATTTGAAGATCTGAAGTGGACATGACAATAAACACCATGTTATCAGGGTAATTTGAGCAATAAAAAATAAATTAGCTAAAATATTCAGTTGTGTAAATTGAATAGATGATGATTCATTTTCCCCTGAAGCAACCATATTTACAGTTATTGTAGAATGTTCTGTTCTTGTAATCAGCTGTATGACCATGGACAGGTCTAGTGTTAAACCTGTGTACTGTTTAGATGCAAAAGGTAGAATTCAAATGTTTGTATCCCAGTTCAACCAGAAGATAATATACTTGTAAGTATTTTATCTTCTGGTTGAACCGGGATACAAACTAAACAAATCTAAATTCCATTTTGCATCTAAACAGTGCAAAACAAAGGCATCATTGTCCCATTCAAAAACTGACTCACTTCAGTGAGTCAGGTATGTGATAAGTTGAAGACAAAAAGAAGGTATTAATAGAGTTGTAATGAAATTATTTAAAATATTATTTTTTATAATAGAGTTATTGATAATAAATTAATAATAGAGTTATTATGATATAATATGGTATATGATATAAATCATTATTATTTTTTTTTATTTTACAGAACAACAGTAAAATTACAATACTAACATTTATGGATGTCTTTATTTCTTGCTTTCAACCATCAAATCATTTGACTTTTATTTTGACAGGAAAAAAAAAACAGGGAGATCCAGGAAGACCTTTCTCTTGGACAACAGATTTATAAACAACACACATTACGGATGGTTGGTGCACGTTGTGTTCTCAAATGCAAATTATAAGCGATTATTTTTTATTATTTTTATTATTATTATCAAATTATTTTTACTCGAATTTGGTACTTTGAACCCTGGCGAACATGCTAATGGTGTCCCACAAATGGCGGCGCTGGCTCATGCAGCGCTATCAGAGGCAATCCATCCAGGAAATAAATGTATTATAAAACGTAACATTTTGCAGTTTATTTAGTAATTGTTTCAGGCCATTTTGATATTTCAATCATTATACAGTTACCAGTCACTCCCCTTCATCTTTTTCGAGGGATTCACCTCCATTCGGCCATCCTACACAAATGTGACTGACTGCTGCTCACACCAACGGAGTGAGAGTTGTTACTCTCTATGCTGCACACAGCCAGAGGGATTCCTGCACTTTTGGTCTTTGACGAGACATAAAAAAGAGCTCATACCGCGGGACATTTTCAAACCGCGGTATACCTTGAAACTGGTAATCGGCCCATGCCTAGTTACTTGTGAGGTTCCATGACAGTTGGAAGACAATTGCTTATGTAGGTTGTTATTTATAAAGTATCTGTAAATCACAATATTTATGTGTAAATGCATCTCAGATATGATTTAAACCAACTTTCAATCACACACAGTTTCTGCCAATCTCATGTTAATCTTAAGTACCTATAGAGTAGTATAGCCCCCTTCATATCACTGAAAAGTCTTTAGTTTTATCATATTTATAAAAGATACATACGCTGTACAGAGTCTTTCCGAAAACAGCCGAGCGCCTGCAGGCGTGACGTGTGAGCGGAGATAGAGTGACAAGCTGTCACAAGCACACGCAGCCTTTGCGTAGTGATCGTCTGCAAGCTATCAATGGTCAGCTAAACAAATATATTTAAACAAACACAATACACCATCGCGTTATCTATGGATAACTTTTGAATTACTATAAGAATATAGCGTATGGTGAATGATGAATAACAAATTTATGAATTCACTATGTTCGTATTGTTTACATTATATGCATTAGGCAACAAAACAGACATTTGAAGCAGTTTTACTCACCACCTGTAGTTCCACCTCATGACCAGGATCATTGTCGCTGTCACTGCTCCGTCTTTCAGTTTCAAATGCTCTGTAAATCCAGGGTAGAACTGGGCCTTGTTTATGAAACAATAAGCACTGATCCTGAGGGCTCGAGCTACCACGGAAAAACACAAGATATTCTCCATTCATTTTAACCAAAAAAAAAAAAAAAAAAAATTGTGATTGCAACTATCAGTTTCTATGGCTATTTTAATGACAAATATCGAGAGTACATCAATGTAATGTGTGAGAACAAAACTCTCAGCTCCACTTAACGCTGGGTTCTTTGCAAAGGTTATCTTTCCCTCACAACCAAAAACACACTTCCAGGTGACTGTTCACGTCATGCCTGCCCCAGTCAAAGACTGTTCACGTCATGCCTGCCCAGTCATACACTGTTCATGTCATGCTTACTCAGCCAAAGACTCTTGACATCATGCCTGCCAAGTCTGAGTCTCTTCACGTTGTAATGTTTGTTCACGGCTAAACTATACTATGGATGTAATAACTGGAACCGACACGGAGCTTTCTTCACTGTGTGCTTTTATTAGCCTCACTCTCTCTCATCTCGCGGGATGCGAGATTTGCCCGAGGGCTACGGTGTCACTTTTAGGACATACAGTATCAGTCAGGATGTTACATTTCCCTTCTCAAAAAAAAATAAATAAGTAAATGGCATTACCCAAGTACGTACAACATTTTCTGCGAACATAACAATTGTGCTGAATGGATAGATAAACGGTCTGACAAATACAGTCTGTAGTCGTTAGCATCATTGCTGTGATGTAAACAGGTACCAGGTAGCAGTTAAATGACATACGACATGTGCACCAATAAGTCATTAGTTTTAAGTCAGAAATAATGTTTTCATTTCGCATGTGATTCAAGTAACTTAAAGGTGAACTAGTTGTGTAAGAAAAACAGAACAGGCAGTTAAACTGATTGCACAGTGTTTCAGAGGTAGTAGGCAAGTAACAGGTATTAATAAAACATGAAAACACCTTTCTCTTGTTTCCATTTTTTTTTTAAGAGACAACAACAACAACAGCTGAAGTGCAACTTTACAATATTCAGATTTTTTTTTTTTTTAGGGCAGCGATCCGCCTACACCCTTTACATTATAGGTCAAGGATTTGTCTTGGCCTGGAGATGCGGCCAAACCTTGTTGTGTAATTGGGCTTTTGTTGGTTAGTTGGTTGTGGATGGTCCGCAGGTTCGGGGTGTGGTGGCTGTGTGTTATTGGTGTGTGTCTGCATGCTGTGTGTCTTTGGTGTCTTGAGCATCTCTGCTGTCACGGAGGTGCCAACGGTTGCGCCGTAGAGTCTGTCCATCTTCTGTCTGGATGTGGTAGCTCCTGTGTGTGTGTGCATGTTGTGTTACCGTTGCAGGTCTCCAGGAGCCATCTTCCTGACGGAAACGAACGGGTGTGCCGGCAGGTAGGTGAGGCAGTGGCCTGGTACCTCTGTTGAAGTATGCTTGTTGGCGGTGATGACATGCCTTTCGTCTGTTTTGGACAGCTCTTTGAGATGCTACCTGTGGCTTCAGATGCCTACTGGTCGCTGGGAGTATGGAACGCAGTCGTCGGCTCATCAGAAGCTGGGCCGGTGACTGAAGGTTGTCTACTGGAGTGTTCCTGTACTCCAGCAGAGCGAGGTAGGGGTCTGTGTTTCCAGCTTTTGCTTTGTCCAGGATGCGCTTTGCTGTCTGGATGGTCTTTTCAGCAAGGCCGTTGCTCTGTGGGTAACGCGGACTTGTGGTGGTGTGGGTGAAGTCCCATGCGTTTGCGAAGCGGCGGAACTCTCAGAGCTGTAGCATGGTCCATTGTCACTGATGACTGTCTCTGCGATGCCGTGACGAGCGAACGCGGACTTGAGTTTGGCAATTACTGCAAGTGAGGTGGTATTTGTGAGCTGCTCCATTTCAAAGAATCTACTGTAGTAGTCTACAATGACAATGAAGGAGTTTGTGCCTACCACTTGCCATGGTCTCTCGGGTATGTCATGGGACGACAGTGGTTCTTTGGGGTTAGCATCACGTCGTTCCTGGCATATACTGCACTGTTCTACTGTTGCTTCTATTTGTTTGCCCATCCCGGGCCAGAACAGGAGGTCTCGTGCTCTGTGTTTGCTTTTCTCCATGCCCATGTGTCCTGCGTGCACGCACTGGATCATGTCTCCTCTGAGGCTCAGGGGAACTATGATTTTCTCACCTTTGAAAAGTATTCCTTCCATCTCGGAGATCTCATCTCGTTGGTTCCAATATTCTTGGATGCTGGGTGGTCATTTCCTCCTTTCGTCTGGCCATCCATTCTGTGTGGCTCTTCTGAGTGCAGTAAGCTGTGCATCCTGCTGTTGCGTCCTTGATCTCCAGTAGCTTCCTGTCGCTCACTGGAACGGTGCTTATGAGTGTGTGTACCTGTGCTTCCATGCTCTCCATAAGGCTGCTGTACTGGTGCTCGATGGATTTTCGGGACAATGTATCCGCCACTGGGATGTCCTTTCGGGCCGGTGGATGATGTGTATGTTATATTTCTGGAGCTGTATATCATCCTCTGTAGCCGCGGTGGTGCTGCAGCCAGCGGTTTCGGAGGATAGCTTCCAGAGGTTTGTGGTCAGATTCTACAATCACTCTCCGGCGTACATGTATTCGTGAAATGCTTACAGCCAAATAAACCTGCATAAAGTTCCTTCTCTATTGAGCATAATTCACTTCGGTGCTGTTGAGTGACTTGGAAGCGTAGGCAATGGGTTTTTCGTCCTGGAGCATGACAGCGCCGAGGCCACATTTTGAGGCGTCTACTTTTTCGTCTGCGTCCCATAAAAACTCCAGGGTTCGTACACATTTTTACCAATAAAATTCCATGACTTTTCCATGACTTTTCCATGACTTTAAGTAAAATTTCATGACCTAATGTTTCATGAAATGTCTATGTATACATGTTTAATAAGAAGAAAATCCATGTTACACCCAACATATTTTTACTAAAATAAATGACAAGCTTTGTAGTGTACAGTAGAATATGAAATATTTATTTAAATAACGCTTGCACACAGAACGCGTCTTTGCGTCTAAAAACGTGAGACGCGGCGCTCAGGAGTGGTTTTTAAAAAAGCGCAGCATAGAACGCGAGTGTCTCGAGACGCGCCTTTGAGACGTGATAAAATAACGACAATAACGGAAATAATAGAAATAGGCAAACTGCAGAATTTACAGATACAAGTTTTGACATGGAAAAAAAGAAAATAAGATAATAATGAGTGCCTCCTCCACCATGTTGCCATTATATAAAACAGTTGTCATGCCAACTCGCAACGCTTGCCCCGCCTCCAAGTTCTTCTGATCGGTCCACTGTTTTGGAACTGACATTGATGAGCGGCGCTGCGTGTAAAAGTTGAAACTTGACACGGCATCTTAAAAACGCGGAGCTCATGGGAGAGGCGCAACAATGTTAAACTAAAAAATAAATAAAAGTGTCCAGCAACACTGTCCTGCACAGTACCTCTGCAGTTAGGGTTTCGTTTCTGGATACAGCACTCAAAATGGTCCCTTGTTTTACAGTGGATGAGAAGGAAGCACCGCAGCTGGGAGCGGGTGTCACGTCAGTCGCACAGATGAAAAAGCCAGCGATTGGGTTGGAAGCAGTCGAGCATGCAGCTGCATACTTTTCATCATGAAGCCATACATTTTTAAATCTGCATTTCCCTGGCATTGCTACACAATACTAACATTAGCTGAAACTGCGTTACCCCAGGCAGAGAACGTCACGTGACGGATAGTGCGAACGTTCACTATTGTAATTTAACTAATATTATCAAATATATTCGAATATACGGAGATTGTGAAACAAATTTCCATGACTTTTCCAAAACTTTGTGGGTTAATTAATTTTTCCAAAACTTTTCCAGGCCTGGAAATTGCCATTTTAAAATTCCATGACTTTTCCAGGTTTTTCATGACCGTACGAACCCTGAAACTCACTGTCCTGCTTCAGCAGTTGTCGTAGTGGTGCGTTTATCTCGGAAAGGCGTGGTGCGAATCTGGCCAGATAGTTAACCATCCCGAGAATGGTTTCTAACTCTCCTCTACTTGTGGGGTGGTTGCATGTCTTGTATCGCTTTCACCTTCGCTGGGTCTGGCTTGACACCTTCTCGCGAGAGCGTGTGGCCGAAGTAGCTGACCTCTGGTACACATATTTGGCATTTATCAGGATTTAGCCTTACCCCTCTTTCTCTTGTGCGTTTCAGCATGGCCCTGAGGTTGTTGTCGTGTTCAAGCTTTGTCTTGCCGAAAAGGAGTATGTCGACGACGATGGCAGCTACACCTGTGAGGCCCTCATATGTCTCGTCGACGCGCCTTTGGAATTCGTCTTGAGCTGAATTGATTCCGAATGGCAGCCTCAGGAACCTGTATCTGCCGAATGGGGTGTTAAATGTTGTTAGTAGGGATGACGTTGTACTCAGCTCTATGGCCCAATAGCCTGATCTGGCGTCGAGGACGCTGAAGTACTTCGCTCCGGCAAGCTTTGTGGTGACATCCTCTAAGGTCGGTAAGGGGTAGTGTGGCCTTTTTATCGCCTTGTTGAGGTCTCTGGGGTCCAGGCAGACCCTCAGCTTGCCAGTCTGGGGTTTTTCTACAACAACAAGAGCATTAACCCATTCTGTGGGCTCTGTCACTTTGCAAATTATATTTGCTCTCTTCCATCTTGTCGAGCTCTTTTTTCAATCTGTCTCGCAGAGCGATCGGTACTCTTCGTGGTGGGTACACTACTGGTGTGGCGTGTGGGTCGACATGGAGGTTGCACTCCCCTGGAAACGCTCCTATGCCCTGGAATACGTCTGTGTATTCTTTAAGGAGGCTGTCTGTATCTGTGCATGGTTTCGCTTCTTCCTCGGCCACAGTTAGTATCAGCTTGATCAACTTAAGGTCTAGGCTGGCTCTCATCCCTAGGATGGGGGGTGCTTTGGTGTCCATTATGTAGAATTCGAGCACAATGGAGGTGTTTTTATACTTGCACTTTAGATGACAGGTGCCTTTCACTTTCAGGAACTCACCGCCATATCCTGAGATTTTTTGAGGGGTTGGTTTTATGGCAGTGTCTCTGAACAGTCTTTCAAATATCTGTACTGGAATTGCATTGGTCTGTGCACCAGTGTCGATTTTAAATTTAACTTTCTGAGTCCCGATTTCAATTTCAGCATAAGCTTGTTCGTTACATTTTCATGCGTTTTCACTTGTGAGTCCGTCAATAAAAAGTTCGACCTGCTCATCTTCAGTGCCCTAATCCATTGTGTGAATCACTTTTCTCGTGTGGGTGTTTGTGTGTAGTTTTGACTTACAGGCCTTTGCAAAGTGATTGAATTTTTTGCATTTCATGCATTGCTTGCCTTTAGCTGGACAGGCGCCGTCTTTGGTCGTGTGCAGGCCGCCGCATCTATCACATTCTCTTTGTGCTGTGGCGGGCTCTCTCGGCCTGACTTTGTGACTCGTGCGCGCTGATCTGTGTTCCGGTCTTCGGGCTATGGCGTGTACAGCGTCGTTATTGGGGTATTTGCTTCCAACCATCTCTTTGAGTTGGACTTGTGCTATCTCATGAGAGCGTGCGATGTCAATGGCTTGGTCTAGTGTTAGCTCCGCGCCGTGGCTGAGCAACTTCTCCCGTACTCGCGGTGAATTTGTAGCGAAAACAATGCAGTCTCGTACCATCTCTTCGCTGTTGGGGTATCCACAGTCCTTAACTAACAGCTTCAGCTCCGTGACAAAGTGTTCAAAAGTTTCCCCATCACCTTGTGTTTTCTCATGGAAACGATATCTTGCATATATCGGGTTAGACTTTGGTGTGAGGTACGCGGTGTACTTATCGTAGTATGTTTGTAGTTTTGTCGCGTCGTCATCTGTTAGTGTCCATGTGTTGAAAATGTCGCGCCCTTTTTCCCCGATCCATAGGAGGAGATAGCTGCATTTGTCCTGTTCGCGTTTCTCCCGTAGAGGTCCGGAGAATATTAGCTCCACATGCTGTTTGAAACGCCGCCACGCTTCAGGCAAGTTAGCCGATTCCCAATCCATCTTGGGTGCTGGGACGCCGAAACTATCCATGTTTCTCTCGGGACGTGAGTACTAGCCTCTACTCTGACACCATGTAATGTTTGTTCACGGCTAAACTATACTATGGATGTAATAACTGGAACCGACACGGAGCTTTCTTCACTGTGTGCTTTTATTAGCCTCACTCTCTCTCATCTCGCGGGATGCGAGATTTGCCCGAGGGCTACGGTGTCACTTTTAGGACATACAGTATCAGTCAGGATGTTACACACGTCATGCCTGGCAAGTCTGAGTCTCTTCAAGGCAGAGTCTGTGCAGCACCAGCCATTATGGCCACTGTTATTATGTGTGTTTGGGCCATGCATGCATCCTCTCCAGCCCCTGTTCAGCGTCCAGAGAGGACTCCAGCCTGTGAGCCAGATTTAAGATCTGCTCCAGGCCATGACCCTGCTAGGGCCACGGAGGCTGCGCCTCCCTGAACTACCTGCACCACCATGTTCCCTTGAACTGCCTGAACCTCCATGGTCCCTTGAACTTCCTGCACACCAGGGCTTCCTGAGCTGCCAGCACTGTCATGGCTTCCATTGCGTCCTAGCTTGCTATTGCCATGCCATGGTCCATGTCCGGTTCCCCTGCACGGGCTGTACCCTCCATCCCTCCCCCAAGACCACCTCTGTTCCACCACCCTCCTGAACTTTGGGTGTTGGATTTGTTTTGTTTGGGCATCTGGAGCGGCTCATAGATGGGGGAATATGTCACGGACAGTTATAAAAATTATAGTTGGAATGTGTTAGTAAATGTTGACATTACTAATGATCACTAGCAACATATAATCTTTTTTAGTTTATATTAAGTGTAGCAAAGGAATGTGATGTTTTTATATACATCGCAAATATATTAAACATTCCCCTGGAATGTGATCGCGAATGGACTTTGCAGAACAGACGGAACAGCAAATATGGCAAGCCTGCAGGTACACATCGAAACGAACCGCAAACCGGACCGGGACCTCTATGCTTTCACATATCATTATCATGAAGAAATTGAACCACAAACAAACAAATGTTCACTTTTGGGTCCTTTTAAGGAGGTCTGATATCATTTGGTTTGTTCACATATGTGTTCCGTCTGTTCCGCAAGGTCCATTCATGATCGCTTAATATATTTGCGATGTAATATAAAACATCACATTCCTTTGCTACGCTTAATTAGTCTGGGTAAACCCAGCCTGATCTGCCGGCGATTTGATTTCGCTTGGCAACTCAGTCTGGAAACCCGTGCATTCACTTCTGCTGCGCTGTTACACTTTTGCGGGAACCAATCACAGACGGGCTTATCCACCTTGCTCGCTATTGGCGGGTATAACACGATGACGATAGAGAAGCGACGGCAAGCAGCTTTCAAACTCTATCTGATCTAACGTTACCCGTCTCTCGCACGACCGTCACTCCAAAATAACAATGCACAATCACAGTGACGCCGATTGTGTTAAGCATTTACCTTATCTGAGAGAAATTTAGCAGAGCGTTGATCCGACAGTCTCTTCATAGGAAGATTACAAACGGCGATTGATGACGCACAATGATTCTCTGCTGTTATTTTGGTGGTTTGCTTCACGATGTGAGTACAGGACTCTTACTTCCCCTTGATGGTAGACAATATTTTTTATTATTTGCTCTATATGTTTCGTCTCCCTGCTTCTTGAATCTCGCGCCGCCTGAGCTGACTGGAATTCTTTTTGGTTGTCATGACAATGACGTAGTTTAGGGCGGCTATATTCCGCGTTCATTTACACTGAACCAGAACAGTATCAGAGTCGCCTTTTGACCTCTCGACGATGCTGAATGACTTCTTTAGTTAGCAAACAAATTGCTCGAAATACCGATCACTTTCATGTTTTTTTGTACAACCTGCAAAAATCACTCGATGCTGATTGAGACACGGTAAACCTGTCTGGAGTTTTCGCATCGCTCTGCAAAGTACGTCACCCGGATCGTTGATCTGATTGGTTGAAGGACTATCCAATTGCGTGACTAATGCTCGTTGTTCACGCCTCTTGTGCAGTAGGAAATACATAGCAAACTCCCCAGACCAATGTTCAATTTTAAATTGAGCTTGGTCTGGTGATAGCCAGACTAACGCTTAATATAAACTAACCAAGATTATATGATCCTTTTTTAAGGTGTTTTTTACACGTAGTTCGTTTGAGCCCTCCAAATGCTCTTGGAGCAGTTCAGTATTATATCCTCTCTTCATTGCCTGCCGGTTCAGTACTGAATCGATTAAGATTTTATTAATGGTTTTTAAAGCACTTCATAACATGTCCCCAAACTACATTGCTGACCTTTTAGGGTTTTACATATCAGGTAGGACACTAAGAAAAGCAAATAAATTTTTGCTGGCAGTCCCTCATTCTAAGAAAATCAAAGGGTGCTTTTTCAGTTGTGGCCCCCAAGTTGTGGAACAGCCTTCCTCTTCATATCCGGCAAACTCCAACATTAGAGATTTTTAAGTCTCAGTTGAAAACATGTCTTTTTAACTTATCTTTTAAGTAAGAGTATTCTGTTCATTGAAGTCATTATTATTTTTTAAATTTGAAATTATTTTTTTTCTTCTATACTGATCTCACTGTACAGTTGTGTGAGGGTGTGGTCTAAGAGTGTGTAGTCAAGCAGAGAAGAAAAAAATTTACATAAAATGCAACTAACAACATCATTTTTTATGACAGTGAAATATTAACTCATGGTAGCTTTTCAAATTTATATAGGGGAGAAAACACATTTAGTTTTTTTTTTTTTTACAACAAAGGCAGTGCGTCCAGTCAAACTGCTTTAGTTTGGTACACTCTAAAAAATAAAACATTGGTTCAACAAAAAAAAATATGTTAACGTTTTCGACTAGAATTTTTAACTTAAGCCAATTGGGAGAATTACATTAATTCAAAGCAATATTTTGAGTTTATCCAACATAATGTTTTAAGTAAGGTTTTTGCCACAATAAAAACACATTTCTAAGTAACATGAACTTAATAATTGTCAACATGAATGCAACTATTTAAGTTGATCCAACATATTGTTTTAAGTAAGGTGAAGACGCTTTTTGGACACAATAAAACGCATTTCTAAGTAACATGATCTTACCAAGCACCGCTTGTCACCATGATGGTAAATCTCCAAAAACCCACATTAACAGAAACTCTTCTAAATTAGCATAACAAAACACTAATTACTGCTAAATCTCCCTTACCATTAATCTTGTGCAAAAAACATTATATAACACTTAATTTTAGCATTTACTCTCCCTTTCAAGTGCCATGGGCAAAGCATGATGGGAAATATAAATCCCAGCCCAGTTTCACTTAACTTAAGTTCGTCTAAATTAAAAGAAGTGTTCATACAACTCAAAACAATGAAACACGTTTACACGTCGTCAGACTGTATTTTACATTAACAGAACTTAAAATAATATACATTTTTGATTAACTGAAAATTAAACTATGTTAAACTATGACAAGTCATGATAGTATCGAATCAATAGGCATAATTTGTGTGTCATCCAAGCTCAATAAAATAACAATTACAAGTAAAAAGTCTAACAGCATTTCAGAACTTGATTTTTTATTTCACAACAATATATATATTTAAGTAATGACTAAAGGTCCCCTGAATTAGTTTTTAGAGTGTATGAAAATACAGCACTGTATTTTCAAATGCCAGATGTTCATTGGTTATATTTGTTTATTTAATCCTTTATGCACCTTTATACACCTTTCAAACTCATGAAATGTCCTGTATCTGTGAACATGACGCATGTAATTTCCGCACTGCAAAACCACACTGTAAAAGAATTGTTGGTTTAACTTAAAAAAGTAAGTTACCTGGTTGCCTTAAAATTGAGTTAATACAATGAAGACGATTGGTTTAATCAACAGAAAATCAAAATTATGTTATCTGAACCACATTAATTATCTAAGTTCATTTGACAAAAGAAAAAATGTTGTGATAACAAATCATGAAAATAATAATTTTTACAGTGTATCAGTTTTGCTCTACCTTATGTAGTTGATTTATTTTAATGTGCACCTGGTTCGAATCACAGCCTTTGTATTAAACGAGTCAGACCGGATTTATCGAACAGGACCATGCATGCTAATAAAATTTGGCATATTGTTTTATGTTTGATTTTACGGACGTTTTTGTTGACATTTTACATGATAAACAATTTTGTTACTGATTTGGGTCACCAGTCGATTAAAGTAAAATCTGGGTCTCGATTTTACGTGAATCGTGTAGATCTGAAGAGGAGGGAGGGGGTGGCGTGACAGATCGCTGTCGCGCTTCAGTTCAACCCATCATCTCTGCGGCTTTACTAGTTACAACACAAAATAAACATGAATGAACATCCGAAGGCATGTTGAAAGATACAGTACAACTTACCGAAATCCGTATCATGTCACATGTAATCGATAAATCGGTGTTTCACCCGCGGAAAGGCATCAATAAAACAGCTTGTGTTTACCTCACATTTATTTTAGAAAAGCCATTCAATGTCTAAAAACTCATTAGTCAGCTACAAAAATGAACTTAGAGAGGAGCATTTTGCTAATTATAGTAGTCAACATTTGAAGTAGATCAAAAATTAATCATAGATGTCCTAAGAACTAAGTTGTCCTAAAAAGAAGGATTTGATCCACTTCAAATGATGAATACTGTAAATTAGCCCAAGCTTTACTCACCCTCAAGCCATCCTAAGTGTATGACTTTCTCTTTCTGACAGAATCGGAGATATTTTAATAAATATCCTGATGCATCCAAACTTTATAATGGCAGTGAACAGGAGTCACGAGTATGAGCTGAAGAAAGTGCTTCCATCCATCATAAACATACTCGTCTCCAGGGGGTTAATAAAGGCCTTCTGAAGCAAAGCAATGCGTTTGTGTAGTAAAATATCTAGCTTCCACCAGACCGCCTTCCGTATTCAACATACAAAGAAAGTGTAAAAATCTCTTCCAGTTCAAAAAGCTTGCACTGCGTCCTACGCCATCCCTATTCAACTTTTAGCAAGTTTACACTTTATTCGTAACTTGAATATTGAAGGCGGTCTGGCGGAAGCTACATATTTTACTAAAAAAATTTCTCCTGGGGGAGGATGTCTCCAGACCCCCCTACAAAATTTGTTCGTAAACATGTCGCCTTTTTCATCTCTTTTGAGCTTGCAGTTTTGTGTATAAGTACATACAGTGAGCCCTCCTACACTATAGTATTTTTTTGCAAGGCTAGACTCTTCACCATCTGCTTCGGAGAGCTTGAATGTAGCATTGAGATTTATGTTGAAAATGTATCTTTATTTTTTTGTCTCTTTCTGGGATATCTTTCCTTTACAGTTTGCTTACATTCTGGAGATGATGTTGGAAGGCTGTTGACCGGAACGCTAATTCCTGCCATGTTAGAATGACCATCAGCCTTATCTGAGTTAAAGTGTTTACAGTCAGATCGCATGTAGAATATTAGAAATGTTCTCACACTGCAGGTGAGCGCACTCTCTTAGACTTGTAATAAACACACACTTTTTTGTTAGTTTTGTCGAAGAATGATTACATTTTTCCTGTCAGAGAATGATAAAATCATGGTCAGCGGTTTACTTGGACTGATTCGTCCAAATAAAACCAGCCAAATCGATGGTATTTGTGTTACGCAACACAAATCAATTACTAATGTAATTTTAAAATCCTACAAGGACAGTTTATAGATCTGTGGATAGATTTATATAATGACTTTTAGAGGGCACTTTGTGTGTGTGGCCTGCTGTATTTGGTCATCTGTCAGTATGAAAGGAGACGTAGCGATTTTGGTACACTCTGCTAGACTGGCGAGAAACTCAATGATGCCATTGAAGTGCGTGTAACTCTGTACGGCTCTCTATCACTCACACACATTCTCATTGTGTTGACAGCACAGAGCCGATATCCATTTTGAATTGAATGTGCGTGTGAGAGAGCGGTCCTGCTCACTTCTGTGTGTCTGTGCATCTCAACCTCTTTGCAAGAGATAGAGGCCCTGTGTTAAAGAAAGAGCGATTTTGTGTTTCTTTGTATGCATTTGTGTTTGTTCAGGCCACTGAGTTTGTTTACCCCTCTGGCTGTGAGCTCTGCACGGTGTGAACTATCACATGCAAAAAGGCTGATGAATCTCAGACCAGATCACACACACACACACACACGGTTAGAGCGAAGCATTGCGGCAAGAGATGCCCTGAGACATGTAGCAGGGCATCCGCGGTCTCGACTGACATGGGGACAAATCGCTGTCACAATGTAGCCTAACGTAAAGTACAATCTGATTGGCCGCGGCTTCCCTCAGGAGGTCAGGAACATTTAGATAACAGCATGAAATCTCTCCCCGCTGATAAGTGCCATCCTACAGCGTCTGTCCCATGAGTTTTCATCATCTAGTTAGCAGAATTCTTTGCATTTGCTAACAGGGGACACATTAGGACATATTTGTACCAAATAAAGATGAAGATATGAATCTATCCCTCCGATGGCTGCTTTTATTTACCTCTGTAGTAGTGATGCAGTGACGTTATTCTCCAGCGTATCTGAAGATGTTCTGTCCTCTCCATTAGAAAAAGATCCTGTGTATTATTAGTCCGAGCAGTTGCATGGTACGGTCTTGAGTAGTGGTTAAAGATCTGGATTAGCACCTAAAGGTGTAGGTTCAAACCCCAGAAGGTTTCAGTAAATGAGCATTTAAAAAAAAAAAAAAAATCTTAAGTCTAAACAATAATAATAATTGACCATTACTACAACATTTTGTAAAATATAAAATTTGAATAATAATTATAATATATATATATATATATATATTACACTAGATATCAGGATTTACTTTTTATCATTCAAAAGTTTTTTTTTTTTTTTGCTTTTTATTCAGCTTTGCAATACAGAAATAATTACATTTTAAAATATTTCAAATAGAACACAGTTATTTTAAATTGTAATAATATTTCACAATTGTACCATTATTACTCTATTTTTGAATAAGATACTTTAAAAATATCCCCAAAAAAACTCTTCAAAGCCAACTATCCATTAGAAGTTATTGCTGGTGCAATTGGACTTCATGTTGAAATTTATGTTTATTGTTGAAGTTTATGCTGAAGGTGATTTTACCATCTAGTATATTTGTTATTTTCTTTGCTGGTGAACAGCAAAGACTAGCCGATCCATACATGGACAATTACAGCACCATAAGACACTGGTCTGGCTGCATCCGAAATCGCATACTTCCTTATACTATACAGTAGACGAAAAACAGTATGTGACAAAAAAATTCACAGTACTCATAAAAGAGTAGACAGAAAGTACCCAGTGTTTGTTGTTTGTTGTCAAAAGGTTGTTTTCAAAAACCTGCACTTTGAAACCCGTTTTCAAATGTTTGCGTTTTCAGGCCCCCAAAATGCTGTTATCATGTAAATGAATGGTCAGAATGCATAAAAATTCTTAATGAATTAAATTTGTGAGGAAGTCATTTCTAAATCATTATGTACACACACACTGTGGATGAAAACAAACAATCAAACAAACAAAACAAACAAACAAAAAAACAACTATATAATTCTTCACTTAGCCTTTTTTATTGCAGCTGTATGTGCCAAGTATGAATGAGCCTGTAGAGTTGCGCGCGAGTCTGTGTATCCCCATCTGTCAATGAACACGCATGAATGAATGTGAGCGTGTGTTTACTGAGGAAGGTGTTAAAAATAGGGAAACATTAATCACTGACAGAAGCAGAAACAGATCAGTTCGGATGGGCCGTGGCTGGGTGTCTCTGGCAGACCTCAGTGTCTGAGAGTGAGACTGACAGGCCTTAAATCAGGGCCTGTCTGTGGTTGTCACAGCAGATGGATTCGAGACAGATTTACCACCGGAGCAGACCAGGAGTCTGGAGGGAGGTCAGTAAGCACAGACAAAAATGCTGAGTGGGACAGAGGGAGAAATCCCAAGGGTGAAATTTTTAAAATTGCTTTTGAAAGCTCTTGTTTTTCCTCCCATTGGAAAGCGTTTGGAGCAGACTCTTAAACAAACAAGAATCAATGAGCATGCATAATCCCCCCCTAACTTGTAAATGGATGTGTGATGAAGTGCTGGTCTTCAACATGTTGAATATATTCAATTTTCCTTTCATAAACATGATCATTCTACACTGTAAAATATAATTGGAGTATGTTTCATTAAAAAAATACTATTTTAGTCTTTATATTTCAAAATTTTACACTTAATTCAATGTTGCCATCTCTTTGTAGCTTACTAGAAATTTACTAGCAATTTCTGAGTCAAAGGCACAATATGTAATTTTCGCCGCTAGAGGTCGCTTATTCAAAAACAAAGGCGTAGCTTGATGATGCCTTGATTTCGCATAATCATAGGAGGTGTTGTCTTCACGTCTACAGCCGATGGAAAATAATCAGATGGCACTCGGGAAGAAATCATATTCATGGATAATGTTTTAAGAATTTATTAACATTACTGTAGTATGAAGCAGGGTGTGGCTGAAAGCCGTGGGAGAGGAACGAGGCTGCTGGAGCGATTGCTAATAAGAGACAAGCACGACACATGGCTCGAGAGCAGCAGAACTTTTATTATAGAACTTTGACCATAATAATGTACCAAATCTAACTCGTAAAAATATTACAGTACTATAGAAAAATACTATACGTACATTTATATACGAACTCCGAGCCTCCTGTACCCATTTTGTGACGCCAAACAACTTCCCTGTGCAAAGGATCATTGGGCCCGAAGTGTCCATCAGTTGTACCCTTCGAAATCCTTCATTCAGAAGGGCCCTTTGAAGTGGCCAGTTTTGAGCACTTCGGTTTGGAACGACCCTTCAATATGGCGGCCATGATTGTTTTCACTCCGAAGTGCCCTTCAGAGGGTGATATATCCCGTTTGGAATGCACCGTTATTCCCCGCTAGAAATTTTACATTCCCAGAACATTCTCAGAATGTCCCCACTGGTTTTAAGGACGTTGTCTAGTAACGTTCCCAGTACATTCACAGACGGTCACAATGTGGAGTTCTTTTAAGGTTTGGGGGATGTTATTTGGCGGACCTTCACAGATCATTCAGGACGTTCTCTGAACGTTTAGGGAACCATATTTTATTTGGAAATGTTCTCAGACATCCCTGCCACCCTTGTCAAAAAATTTTAATTGAAAACTGACTAACAAAAGCAGCTGTTCAAACAAAACTATTTTTTTCTTTAATGTCTTACAGAAAAAAAATATCTCTTTACCGGTATTTACTGGATTATTATGAAACCTTTTTTTTAAAATGCAAAAATCTTGCAGTAAGTCATTAGCTGACAACAGCACATGCATGAGCTAATGTAACTGCTGTATCACTGCATCAGCAACTACACAGTTACTGCCTTTAAATAAAGCAACATGCAGCAGAACATCAGTGTTTTTCCGGATCTATATACATACACATTTTATGTAAACAAACTTTTATGTTAGATGCGATAATCTATTTGATAGCACAAATATATATATATATATATATATATATATATATATATATATATATATAAAAATTTTAATATTTTAAAATTTAGGCTTTTCCATGACTTTTTTTCAAAACTTTTCCAGGACCATGGGAACCCTGCATATCCCATTCCCCCTTTCTTCTCCAATTTCCTGTCACTCAATTTTTCTATATTCAATTAGGAAAAAAGGGTAACACTTTGTTTCAATGGTCCACTTTAGACATCCTACTAACTATAAGTAACTCTGCAATTACAAGTCAACTACCAGTCATTAGAGTATTAGCAGAATACTATATATCTGATAACACTTTATTTTGATGGTCCCCAACAGACATTCTACTGACTATAAGTATATTTGCAAGTACATGTCAACTTATTCTACTACTAACCCTAACCCCTTACACAGTCTACTAATACTCTAATGAGAGTTAGTTGACATGTAGTTACAACTGAATGAGAGTTGGTTGACATGTACTTATGGTTAGTAGAATGTGTAAAGTGGACTATTGAGATGAAGTGTAACCAAAAAGGAATTAAAAGTCTCTTACCTGGTAAAGTTAACCCTCTTGACATCTCGGACTCCCTGCCAGTCGCGTCAGGAGTCGCGCGCACCTTCTGTAGTCTGAGGACAGGAGTAAAGCCTGATGAGTTGGCTAATCAGCTGGATGAGTCCTGAATTTGTAGCCTATACTGTTTCTGTGTTAAAACTCCATGTGCAGGGGTAAATCAGGGGCACCTAGCCGA
>JAOTNS010002452.1:0-23442 GCA_028476615.1 Culter alburnus
GTTAGGTTGAAGTCTTTTGATCACATGAACAGCTTCTTATGGGCTTTTTGGTCAGTAACTCAAAGGCACCAGTCACTGTGTATACCTACTTTGAGTACTGGGGGAAAGGAACCAAAGTCACTGTTTCCTCAGGTAAGATATTGATGATATTTTCTTTTTTATTTCTTTTGAAGATCAAGTAAGTAGTCTTGGCACAAAATTTCAGACATATTTACAATTTTTACCTTGGTTAACAGTGGAAAGATACGTCGGTAACTTTAAAAAATAACGCGTAAAACTTTCAGATTACAGAAAGTGTGAACTAACGTATCAAACCGTGTCGCTTTGAGAACGTCGATCTAGACAAAAGTACAGCCTATAGCCTGTGTAAATGTATTTGTGGTTGGTATGGCTCTTATCATAAACTTTCCGGCTGTGACGGTGCTTTTGACTACTGGGGAAAGGGAACCGCGGTGACTGTAACATCAGGTAAGAAGTTAGATTCGTTAATAAATTATTCGTTATGTATTGTTTTATTAACATATGAACTAATAAAGCATATTATTTTATTAGGCATTAACAACACTTTTAGTCATAGAAAAATAATGGGTAATGTTGCAATAGGCTAAATTAATAAATCAGGCTGCAGCTATAGGTTCGCTATATAGTGGGGAAAAAATCGTTTGTGTTTTGTGCACTGAAGAAATTAAAAGTATCACTGTGTGATCGCTTTGACTACTGGGGAAAGGGAACCGCGGGACTGTAACATCAGGTAAGAAGTTAGATTCGTTCATAAATTATTCGTTATGTATTGTTTTATTAACATATGAACTAATAAAGCATATTATTTTTATTAGGCATTAACAACACTTTTTAGTCATAGAAAAATATAATGGGTAATGTTGCAATAGGCTAAATTAATAAATCAGGCTGCAGCTGTAGGTTCGCTTATATTAGTGGGGAAAAAATCGTTTGTGTTTTTGTGCACTGAAGAAATTAAAAGTATCACTGTGTGATCGCTTTGACTACTGGGGAAAGGGAACCGCGGTGACTGTAACATCAGGTAAGAATTTAATAAATTATTCGTTATGTAGCCTTAGTTTTATTAACATATTAACTAATAAAACATATAATTTTTTATTAACTTATTAACAACATCTTTTAGTCATAGAAAAAATATCATGGATAATGTGGCAATAAATTCATAAATGAGGTTGTATTAGTGTAAAAATCGTTAGTGTTTTTGTGCGCTGAAGAAATTAAAAGTCTCACTGTGACGCTGCCTTTGACTACTGGGGGAAAGGCACGTCAGTCACAGTGACATCTGGTAAGATGATAAATTTAATCTAATCTACTCTATAACGTTGGCACGTTTAATATAATAGTGGGCTAAATGTAAAATTACAGACCGCTGGTCCGTTTTACAATAACAAACATGAGATTGAATTAAAAGGATAAATGGTCGAATCTGTGGGTTAGAGTAATAAATGAAAGCGACTTGTTAAGCGGTTACATAGTTGCTATTTTTGTACAATATCCCCGGGTAAAGTGTCAGTGTGACGATGTTTTTGACTACTGGGGAAAAGGAACCACGGTCACTGTCTCGTCAGGTAAGAAAAATACTCACCTATCAAATCAAAATCTGATTTAAGTACGATAAATGTGTGCGAAGTTAATTTGTCGAGAAACTGTTTTTACATTAAAGCAACATTTCAATGGCGATTTTCTTGTTCTGCGATTAGAGCAATTAAAGTCAGGACATTGGTCTTAAGTGTTTTGTTAGAAACGCAATTATGATTCACATTAATTATGAATAACTACAATTCTAAATAATTAGATTTGTGCATTCAAATAAAACAAGAAATTGGCTACAGGTCGTTCAGCAGACTCGTTGTATTTTTATACTGCTCTGTAACATTAAAAGAATATTGTGTAACTGGGCTTTCAACTACTGGGGAAGCGGCACCAAAGTCATCGTAACAAACAGTAAGATTTTATCATTAATTTCAAGGACATTTTTATCGTAAAATAAGACAAAATGTTATCATTTATTTATTTCTATTATATTTTTAACAGATTTGTTAGAGTTTTCTATTGCAAATTGTCTCCATTTAGCTGTTGTCAAATGTATGCAATTTCACTAAAAGGCTATATAATTTTATAATATTGTTCAGCTGCTAAAAACGAACAAAAATCAACATTTTCATTGTTCATTTGCTCGCATGTATTGATTTAATCTGCTGAAATATTAGACGCTGAAAACAGCCAGAGCATAAGTAAAGACTAATAGACTAACTAAACGGCAACCGTCTATGGTGCGTTAGGCTATGTAGTATTTCTTAGCTATGGCTGTTTTAAGCGTCTAATATTCAGCAGATTAAATCAAAAATGCGCGCACAGAACAATGAAAGGAGTCGTTAAGAATAAACTACTGTTGGTTCATGTGCTCGCATGATTGATTTAATCTGCTGAAATATTAGACGCTGGGAAAACAGCCAGAGCATAGTAAAAGGACTAAATTAGCCTAACGCACCAGAGACGTGCCGTATAGTAGGCTATTTAGTCTTTTACTTATGCTCTGGCTGTTTTCGCGTCTAATATTTCAAGCAGATTAAAAAATACATGGCGAGCAAATGAACAATGAACGGAGGAGTGTAAAGAATAACTACTGTTGGTTGTTCATTTGCTCGCATGTATTGATTTAAGCTGCTGAAAGATTAGCCGCTGAAAACAGCCAGCGCATAAGTAAAAGACTAAATAGAGAATAAACTGCAAGTCTCTGGTGGGTTAGGTATTTAGTCTTTAATTATGCTCTGGCTGTTTTCAGCGTCTAATATTTCAGAAGATTAAACAATACAGGAGCAAGCGACAAACCGTAGTATTCTTAATACGACCTCCTTTCATATGCTCATTTGCTCGCAGTATTGAATTAATATGCTGAAATATTAAGACGCTGAAAACAGCCAGAGCCTAAGTAAAAGACTAAATAGCCTAACCACAGTGCAAGTAATATAATAATAATAATAATAATGGGCAGGGTACTAAACTGGCTGTAGCTTGGCTTCTCTGGTGCGTTAAAACTTTCTGCACTGATACTGCCACTATATAACGCGTTATGTTTTAAATTGTTGATTGCATCCCGACATTATTTAATAATAATAATAATAATAATAATAATAGGTTAATAAACTGGCGTAGCTTACTGCTTTAGAAACGTTTCTGTCAATGCCTAAAGAGGGCAATTAAAGGTTTAAAAGAAGGTCTTTGGCGGAAACACAGCAGCCGCTATTCAAGAAATAATTGCAAGCACAATGAAAATATAATAGATTTTTTTTAAACGGAAATTTCAGAACTGCGAGGAATGTTTGTATTTTTAAATTGGGCTATTCATTTTAATAATCGTTTTTTATATGATTCATAGTTCAAAGTTACAAACTGATTTCTCTAAAAATCCTCGAAAGATTGGAATTTTCATTCAATTTATTTTTTAATTTACGTTTTATAAGTTACGAGAACTGTTTCATTTGAAACTAAATGATAAGTCATTGTGCAGTAAATGAAAATTGGTTTAAATAATCCTTCATTAATTGTAGCTTTTACACTGTTAAAAATAAAGGTTCTTAACATTGTCGACATTGTCGTTGACATTGCCTTTCCATTCCACAAAAGTTTCTTAAGGCTATTTAAATGTTCTTCACAGTGATGTTTTTCCTAAGAACTCTTCACTGAAAGTTTCTTTGAGAAACTCAAAATGTTTCTTCTATGGCATCGCATTCATTTTTGGATTCTTTATTTTTGGAACCATTATTTTTAAGAGTGTAAAATAAAATGTTTCCCCAAATTCGCGAGATTGTAGCCTATGTTTTACGCGGCCGAATAGTTTTGAAGACGGAGACCAACTAGCATTTAACTAAGGGGTCAGTCTTACTTTTTTATTACCAATCAACTTGTTAAAGTAACTTACTTAAAATGTTATAAACAGTCTTAAAGAAGAAGAAGAAAAGATGATAACTTGCAAGACTAGTCTAGCAGTTTATTCAACTGGCCACATGACTCTGATGCAAAGCGAAGATAGTGATGTATTTCTTCTCGCATAAAATAATTTATCTATTTATCTATATAATCTATTTAATCTATTTATTTGATTTAATCATTAATTTATTAGTTCGTTCATTTGACATGTAGCTGTTTAATAGTGTTATGTTATAGTTCGTAGTTATATATTGTCTGAGAAAAATGTAATGTCTCTACAGCTCAACCATCTGCGCCGAAGTCAATCTTCGGCTTGTCTCAGTGTTCTTCTGATTCTGAGTTCCTCACCATCGGCTGCGTGACAAGAGGTTTCTTCCCTGCGGACCCGCTTACTTTCAAATGGACGGATCCCGCTAAGAAACGCGACGATTCGTGCAGTATTCGAGATCAAAAAATGAAACCGAATTGAAGCTTCGCTTACGGTTAATAGTCCAAATCCCGGTAAGTCACATGATTTTCATTGGACTTTTAAGTCATCTATCTCTCTTTTATTATTATGGAGATGTTCTTCTTGGAGGTTCATGTTTGATATATTATATATATTATATGATATGTTATTCAGTGCCAGCTGTTTACTACTTATTTTTTGATCAACTGATGACAGACAGTGAATGCGCTTACATGAGACCAGAGGCTAACTCCTCTAAAAACGTTCGAACAGAAAAGCATAATAGGCATAGGCTTTCAGAAATACCTTTCTTTGACTCATGCCAGGGAATCACAATTGCATATGAGATTTTCTTCTTGTTTTATAACACAAAATAAAATAATAAAAAAAAAAAATAAAAAATCATTTAAATATAAGGCTACAACACTTCACATTGGCATTCAAACTCAAACTACAGGTGCATCCTATATGCTTTGCCTTAATAAAGCATTTTGCTCTTTTTTGTGCTTTTCATGTCCTCTCCTCTCTGCTTTCTCCTGTATGTTGCCAGCCCCACCGCCAGATCGGCCTGCAACTGTCTTCTTAACAGTACCTACAAAAAAGGAATTAGAAAATGGAACAGCAACCTTCTTGTGTTTAGCCCAGCAGTTTTCGCCTAAAACATATTCGTTTAAGTGGTTTAAGGATGAAAATCAGGTGACAAATGCAATAAACACCTATGACACAAGTGAGAAGAATGACTCAGTAACCTTATAGCGCCACAAGCATTTTGCAAATCAGTGCTGAAGAATGGAAGGCAGATGCCAAAGTCAAGTGCGAGTTCGAGCACAAGACGGGAAAAGAAGTCAGAGTGGCTGAAAATGCAGGTATGTTTTCTCTTGAGGACTGTGAATGCTTTGAATAGCTTTCTTTTTTCTGTTTCTCTATTCATATTATGTTTACCTCTCCCTAAATCTGTTGCATGTCTGCTTTTTGTACATAGTTACTAATGAAGAGTGCAACAACGTTGCTATTAATATAGTCCCCCCATCCCTTGAAGACATGCTGAAAAATAGAGAAGGTACGCTGATGTGCAAAGCTTCAGGAGAAAGTCCAGGATTCACCAAAATAGAGATAAAAGCAAATCATTTTATCATCAAAGAGGCATCGGAGGAACATTTCAAGAACAAAATAAATGTGGCACTTGAAGCTCCCATAGGCTACGAAGAATGGAGCAACGGCACAGTATTTACGTGCACAGTTGAACACACAGCACTGCCACAGCCCATGGAGAACGTTCACCAGAGAAAATGGTATGTTTTTTCTTTTTGCAAATCATCATGCAGTTCTTGCTTCCACAATGTCTCTTGATTTATACAGTCTTTCATACAATTGACATTAATATATCAGTTCATCAAAAAATAAGAAAAAGAAGAAGAGGAGGTCTTAATTGTGATCTTGTCTTACTAGGTGCGAGTCCCAAGAGACCCTCTGTTTACCTGTTAGCACCCCCAGAGCACAAAGAGGGTGAAACCATGACCCTGACATGTTATGTGAAGGATTTCTACCCCAAAGAGGTGTTTGTGTCTTGGCTTGCTGATGATGAACCTGTGAATCTTAAGTCCCAAACTAGCCTGCCAGTGCAGAATGATAAATACTTCTCCGTCTACAGTCAGATCACAGTCAGTAATTCTGACTGGAAAAGCGGTATAGTGTACAGTTGTGTTGTGTACCATGAAAGCATTGATGAAAAAATGCGCGTACTGACAAGATCTATTGAAGATAATATGGAAAGGCCAGGTGTAATTAATCTAAGTATGAATACCCCTGCATCCTGCAAGGAATCATTATGCATGTGATGTCTTCCTGTTATGCCTGTTAAGTGTTTATCTTGTTCATCTTGTGTTTCTTTTTGTTCTTGAGTTACATGTCCATAATTGTAAGTGTGTTTGTCTTTAATGTTTGTGGCTTCTTGCTTTTTGAGATATTTTCATGCACATCATTTAGGAAAAGACTAATAAAAAAAGAAACTAAGCATATTCCTGTGCACTTAATTTATGTTGTCATGTTTTACATGTCTCTGTCCCAGTGTATGTGTGCATAAAAGGTCACAAAGACATCATAATATAACATCACTCCACATAAATTAAAAATATATATATAATAATAAAACATGAAACGGTTATAATAATAATAATAATACATCAAAGAGAAGGATTTTAAGAGTACTTTTAAAATATATATATATACATACAAATAAAATTTAAAATAATTTTATTTAAAAAAAAAAAAACATTAGCAGGCACATAAAATGCTCAATAATGGGAGTAAATGCTTATCAGTGTGTGTGCATAATATATGTCTTGTACTGATCATTCAGACATATAATGTTCTACATTTATACAGTTCAGCTCATAGAGACTGATACAGTCTCATTGGTTCACATTGGTTCATCTACAGCATGCCAGGACACATTCAGAACTTTTTTGCTGATTTATTTGAGACTGTCAGGATCTTCTTTCTTTACGCAGATTTCCATTGTGTTTTAATTATGTAGCAAACATGATAAGATAAATAAATACAAATCGTCAAATTTCAGAAACATTAAAGGTTCTTTGTCTTTCACAATATTCTAATTGGTTTCCTTCTGCGTATTCCCTTTAGTCCACCTGTCTAAATTTAAATAAGGCAAACTGATTAAATCATCATAGACATAAGGAATATGTTAGCCTCTTATACTCAGCTTGTGTTGGAGGCTGTCTTAATGCGAATTTGTTCTTGTCCGTTTCCTCAGCATGGCTCGTGTGGATAGAGCATCCCCTGTTTGAACCCATTGATACAGATGAGAGTGGCATTACAAACACTGCTGTAACCTTTGTTTTCCTGTTCCTCATCACCTTGTTCTACAGCATAGGTGCTACTTTTGTTAAGGTATACACTTTTTAGATGTTTTTGTCTAGCAAATTTTTAATTTAGGATAAACATGAGACTAGATTTCATAGGAGCATTTGAGTTAGTTATCATTTGGAGAGAGAGAGAGAGAGAGAGAGAGATGATGCACAAAAATGTGTAATATATATATATATGCATGCACGTTAAACAGAAGTTGTTTTCCCTGCTGTAATTGGTGTTAAATTATGCTTTCAGGTGAAATGAAAGATCCCTTTAAGGACATGATGCAAGGCCTCTCAAAGAAACAGCTTTAAGACTGTGACATTTATTCTTTTCTCTTTTTTTTTTCTTTTTTTTTTTTTTTTGTAAATATGTGATTGTGCTGTTTGTTTGTTTTTAGATTTTACTTTAATAAAGGAAAGAAACTTCAATTTCTCTATTTTTTAATCTCAAGTTCACAAATCTGTATTGACATCTCAAGGAAAAACGCTGATTTGCATGATAAACTATAGTTTTGCTCTAAATATGTTTATAGCATAAGGAGTAACATTTATTAATACACAAGAGTATTTAAAGGGCACTAGGTTTTGAAATATTTCCCTCATATCTGAATATAATAAATTGCACACAAATTTCTTAAATTCAATCCTTAATTTCCTCCAAATCTGCAAGACTTTGTTCATTGGGTGACTGAAGCACGACATCTTCTAACTGTGAACATTTGTAAGCGTAAATTTTTCATGCAGCAAAGTATATTAAAACATAAATTGCATAAGAAGGAGAAGCATTTTATGTAAATGGAAAGGTGTCTTTCCTGTGCAGATGTGCTCAACCCTGTCTCAGAGATGCAGATGGTTTTCAGTTCTGCTTTCGGTTGCTATTTCAGCTTGACTGTTACTTAACGCTTCATCTGCTATTTGCTGTTCTCTGAAGCATGTTTGTGATTTCCTTTTCTGTCCATTTTTTTCTATTCCAGTATCTGCAACTTTAAAAACTCTCATGATGTAAATAACCACCCCACTGAAGCATTAAAAGCATTTTTTTTTTTTTTGTGGAGCACCATATCATAATATCATTATTTTGTATGTCTATTTGAATTTATTGAAAAAAAAAAATCATATAATTGATTTAAATATTTATAAACTTTGTGCCTCTTATATCTTCTGTTTAAAACACATTGCCCAAGTTAATGGATTCTTTCTTTGTTTTAATAGTAAAACGTGTCCTTGTGCCCACTATGGCTCTGCTGAGTAAAGAGGAAGGTGATGGCATCGTGTTGGAGTGCCAGTTGAAGGATTATTACCCAAATAAAGTTACTGTACAATGGTTTAGTGATAATCAGCCTCTCACTGCTAAAAATAATAAAGAGTTGCAGAACACTGATAAAGCGGAGAAAAGTTTTACTTACATAAGTCAAATATCTATCGGCACTCAGTATGAAGACAAGCGGTACACTTGTAAAGCCACCCACGAGACTAAAGAGATCAAAGAGGAATATAGCTTGTGCAAGTGTAAGTTGAAAATAATGAAAATAAATCATACAAATGCTATATATGAAAGTATAATAGTATAAGCATCATCATTCTATGAAACTAACATTATTCATTTCACCTTCAACAGTAAAGTCTGTGCTCAAACCTTCAATTGAAGTAAAGAGAGCTCGTCTCGAAGAAATTTTGAAGGAGAACAAAGTCAAATTTTCTTGTACTGTTAAAGCGCCACACACCACTACAGTGTCATGGTTGGCAAATGGTGTCCGTAAAGGTGGCACCATTTCCAAAGAACAGCCCAATATCATTGTAAACAATTTGACTTTGACCACAAGTGAATGGTTGAACCTGAAGACTATTGCTTGTACTGCTAAACATCCATGTTTCCCAGAAGAGAGAGCTGAAATTCCAGCTGGTGAGTGTTTATTTTGCACTGATCAAGTTCTTAATGACATTTTAGGTTCTGAAAACCACATATTAGGTATTAAAATGTATGTTTGCTTTCAGGTGATACGAAAAGGATCCTGTAGTAGTGATCAGGAGGCCTTTCCAGAAATCAGCTCAGTCTGGCAGTGCTTTGCTGGAGTGTGTTTGTAAAAGATCTCTCCTCTGGTGATGTCTGCATCAAATTCCAGGCCAACAATGCTGATATCTCAGGATTCATTTGTACGGATTGTGCCCCTTCTGAAAACACTTGGTCCCTGACCACACCTTTTACAATACCTACTGTGCACCAGAAGAAAGAAAACACCTTTACCTGTACAGTTTACAGACCCTTCAAACAGTGGAAATCACAACCTACTGGAAACATTTTTGGTAGGGAAAATTTCATTGGTAACACTTTACAATAAGGTCTCATTTGTTAACATTATTTAATGCAATAATTAACATTAACTAATAATTAACTATATATATAATAATAATATGTTCATTCACAGTTATAATGTTAACAGATACAACTTTTGATCTTAAAAATGATATTAGTAAATGCTGAGATTACATTAACTAATGTTAACAAATGTTGTATAAGTTTTCTTCATAGTTCATGTTAACTAATGTAAACAAATGAAATCTTATTGTAAAGTGTTATCATTTCATCAATACCACATTAATTCATGGATTGTAATGAATTTTTAATAATGTATGGATGTATTGTTTTCTTCACTGGACATTTGACACATTTTCCCCTCAGATGATCCTACCATAGAGCTTGTTGTAGTTCCCAGTGTGGGTCAGTCTAGTTCAGAGCCACAGAAGCTGCTGTGTTCTGGGGAAGGATTTGACCCGAAGATCAAATGGATTTCAAAATCTATGGAGAAACAAAGCACAGCTTTAGATGTCACAATGATGGAGAACGGCCGTGTGAAAGTGTACAGTGAGATATCTGTGCCACAGACAGAGTGGAATCAAGAGGTCACTTACACCTGTCAAATTGTCGATGGACACAGTATGAAACCTACACAAAATAAAAGCATCAATATTTGTGTGGAGGTAAACGCACTAAACAAAGTTGTAATTTGTTTCCTGGCCTATGATTCGGCGAATGTAATATCTTAACAAATAATCGTATCGTCCAACAGTGATTGCACCTTCCAGTCAGAAGGCAGCGGTCTACCTGCTGGGTCCTTCCCAAAATCACGTGAGATCTGGCGCAGCTCTGTATTTGACCTGTTTGGTTGTTGGTCAGAGTGTCAAGCATTTCTCCATCCAGTGGAAAGTGAATGGAACTGTTCATAAACCAAATGTCAATGAACAAAATCCCACAGATCATGCCAATGGCACTCAAAGCAAGAAAAGTATTCTGGAGGTTTTAAATCAACAATGGAATGCATATGCTCTCTTTTCCTGTGAGGTAAAGCATTTGTGCTCTACTGTTACACAGCAGCAGAACATCTCAAAAACCAGAGGTGAGCACTTACAGTTCTCAACCTTCTGTTAAAGATTTTTTTCATTGCTAATTGTTGCCTAATGTCCACAGAGCCCAAACAACCCATTGTGAGCATCCTCCGACCTTCAGACAGCGATCTCTCTGGACCCCAAAATACCAACCTTCTTTGCTTCATCACCGGTTTCTTCCCATCTGATATCTCCGTAGAGTGGCAACTAAATGGGACGAAACTCGTTGAGTCTCACTTCACTAACAGTCCTGTGGTTGCTCACACTTCAGGAGGTTTTTCAATGCATAGTGCCCTAATATTGCCTGCATCACAGTGGAAAGAAGGCGTGTACTCTTGCATTGTTTCTCATGAGTCATGCCAAGTTCCAATTACCGCAACTTTGGAGAACTTGTATGGTGGGTGATATCACAGAAAAAAATTTAAATAACACATGACATCATTGACCAGAATTGCTCAGATTGTATTCATGCTGGCTTTATATGGTATATATTTAGGCCTATATATGACAGTAAACACTAAGATAGGAAATACAACAGAACTGAAATGCAGTATATCTCTCTCTCTGCATTTACTCTATTACCTGATCTGTTTCTCTCACATTGATTTTTAGCTTCGGTGATCCCCTCTGCTCCATCTGTAGAGCTGCTGCAGAGTGCTAGTAGGCTGGTGTGTCTGGTGTATGGTTTCAGCCCATCTGCCATCAACATCACCTGGCTGCTTGGAACGACTGAAGTGTCTGCCCAAAATGATACCAACCCTGCGAAAGGCCCTGATGGAAAATTTAGCATCCGAAGTTACCTGCAGATCCAGCCTGCAAGCTGGGCACCTGGTGAGGTGTACAGCTGCAGAATCACTCATGCTACTGGTACCCAGTCGCATAACATTTCCAAATCAGGTATCAAATATTTCATGCACTAAAACATAAGTTTATCAAGGATATAACTAAGTCAATAAATTTTAAATGTAATCTTATTGTTTCCTCTGTTTGCATTTTGCAGCAATGTTTGAAGAGGCTATATTTATGAATGAGAATAAACCTGAATCTATCACACATGATACTGTTGAAGAAGCATGGAATATGGCCTGTGCCTTCCTCACCCTCTTCCTCCTCTCTCTTCTCTATGGGTGCACAGTGACATTGGTCAAAGTGAAGCCTGAATGAGCAACATTTGTGTGTGTGTGTGTGTGTGTGTGTGTGTGTGTGTGTGTTTCTCTGGTTTCCTTTGCATTTAGTT
The DNA here is from genome assembly GCA_028476615.1 of Culter alburnus. NCBI lineage: Eukaryota > Metazoa > Chordata > Actinopteri > Cypriniformes > Xenocyprididae > Culter > Culter alburnus. The sequence continues at coordinate 11,894 of JAOTNS010002452.1, forward strand.
TTTTAGTTTATGCATTTTCTTTAAGTTTTTAGCTTTGCATAAGTGATATGGTAAATATCAACTTTTGGCCCTGTGGACATTTAAATATAATTAAATAAACATAAAAGTGAATAAATCTTCTAACACACTTTTTATTTATCTAATCTCTCTGTACTAACAATATATAGCAGTCTATAAACATATCACATGAGATTTCTGTCATTTTTTAAAAATTAGTTCAGAAAGTTCCATTGTATCTCAAATTGTGCATTGTGTGTTTAAAAACATTCTGTAATGAAATAAAATTTTGGAATGAAATTGTCGAACTCCATTGTCTAATTTTCACAGACAGAATTTTAGGTATCATCCTATATATAATTAAATAATTATTTAAAAGGATTGTTCACACAAAAATAAAACAAGTAAAACACTAGTAATTTTCTTATATTAAATTCAGATAAGACTGAAGTATTACTTATTGGGCCAAAAACCTGTACACAGAATCTCTCAGACTACAATCTGCATTTAGAAGGATGTACTGTTACTCCATCCTCGACAGTTAAAGACCTGGGTGTTATATTAGACAGCAACTTGTCCTTTGAAAATCATATTTCGTATGTTACAAAAACAAACTTCCACCTTAGAAACATTGCTAAGATATGGAATATGTTATCTATTTCTGATGCAGAAAGGTTAGTTCATGCCTCATGATGTCTCGACTAGATTACTGTAATGCATTATTAGCTGGTTGTCCTGCTTCCTCAATAAATAAGCTACAATTAGTACAAAATGCAGCTGCTAGAGTTCTTACCAGGTCAAGAAAATATGATCATATAACACCAATATCATCTCTACACTGGTACCCTAGTGAAAAAAAAGTATACTTTATTGTATTTAAATATATCCCTTTTTCTATAGTACACTGCAATATACTAACAAAAATGTACTATCATTAAATATATAAAAAGTATTTAGTATCATATTTTATATAGTATACATAGATTATGTAATTCAAAGTACAGTAGTCACATTTGAAGTGGATCAAAAGTTAGGACAACTTTGATTAAAGGTTTTGATCCGCTTCAAAGTTGACTATATTATACAAAGTATAAGTAATAACAAAGTGTATTGTTATTGACTGCAAAGTGTGTAATGTTTAATATTTGGAATAAGCCAAAGGTACTGAGCATACAGTATATACTATTACCTGTAAAATATAATATTCAGTGTATATTGCTTGTGTTTTCTGAACACTCGTAATTATTTTGTAATATACTTAAATCACAAATAAAGTGTACTTATAACACAAAGTGTACTCATAACAGAAATAAAGTATATAATTATATACAATAGTATATTATAACAAAAATATACTTTTAACACAAATAAAGTATACTTATAACACAAATTAAGTACACTTTAATATCACTAATCAAGCATGTAATTAGTCCCTACACAGACATATACTTAAAGTGTACTAAGTATACTTGAAGTTGTTCCAATTTAGCACACATAAGTATACTAAATATACTTAAAGTTGTATTTTAATACTACTTAATTTCAACTTAAATATACTTAGTACAAAATTAGTTGTTTCAAAATAGCACACTTTAAATGAACTAATCATTAACACACTTGAAATATACTAATAATTAGTCTTGCTGCAAGTATACTTAGTATACTTTTTTTTCACTAGGGTGATATTATACAGAGATCATATGATCCTTATTAATACTGATATTAAAGCACATTTATGCTTAATATCAATAAATGTGACTTAAATAAGTACGCCAAATAAAGTTTAATTATAAAATTTATATCAGTAAGTCTCAAGCGATATATCAGTAATGGATTTGTAGTATGCTTATTATGAAATAAATCTATTTTAAATACATTTTGGTTTATTTTATTTCATTTGGTTTATTTTATTTCATATTGGTTTATTTTTTTCACTAGGGAATACAGGAACAGGAATGCTACTGCATCCAGATTAACATCAAAGGGGCCAGTTTCAAAAGAAATATGATTTTGGACTTGATTTATTTAAACGTTAAAAAGTAGAAATGGTTCTCTAAAATAAATAACTGTCCATTGACGGTTTTTGTGATATCAATGTTACTTTAAAAATGACATTTAAAATAAAAAAATAAACACATGACACAAAGCACTACTTGTTACATTTTAAAAAAAGAGCATTACTGAAATAATTTATTCCTTTGTTTTAATTTCTATTGATTTCTAATACTCGCAGAGTATTTGAAATATCCATGCATTTGGATGAGGAGCACGAACCTGCTTGGTTTTGTAAAAGCTCGTGCGCCACCAAGTGGTAAAATTGACGATAACCGGAAGGAGTAAGAAAAACATGTTGCAGTGTTCCTCAGTCGTCTTCAAATGAATGTAGTTGCTCTCGAAACACTTAACACAGCTCCCTAAACACACCCTTATGTTGACGAAACAGTTTGCATAATGAAGCACTTCAGTTTATTCTAATGCATTTATTAAAAGAAAATGCTATCATCAAAACTAGAGGCGTGTATAACATATTCTACAGATACATGAAAATAAATGTTTATCATAAAGTTCTTCAATGAGGGGGTTGGTTATAATATCTTCTGCCTCAACATCTCCAAAATCTGCACTTAGTCCAATAAAAACAAACCTGGTCATCCACCTCAGTGTTCTTGAACCTCAGTTCTGAAAAATGTTTGGACATTTACAGAACGTGCCACACTCAAAACTACAAATATACACTTTACAGCAAACACAGGAGAGTACAGTTCTCATTAAAATAAACGTGGAATGCCAAAGTAACACTTGATCTGTTTAGCTTCTCTCAAGAAGAGGCCATGAGGGTGACTCCCTTTTCTTTTGAAAGTCTAACATTTCTTAACTCCTCTTCCATCTTGCTGTCACTTTCCTTTCTCTTCATGTCTTCTTAAAGTTTCTCCTCTTATTCTTTCCACTACACCAATGCCCTCCTCCACTTTACCCCCCTTTTCCCCCCATACTCTTCATTTGCCCTTTTTTTTCTTAAACTCTCTCCTCCTCTCCCCTCATCTCTTTCTGTTCCACTCTTCCTTTCTTTACATCTATTCCTCAACTCTCTGCACCCCCTTTCCATTCTTACGCATTTTTTTCCCCTCTTCTCATGTTTGTTACTTTTGAAAATATTTTTTTATAGTTGATGCATTTGTGACAGCTGTGTAAACAATTAGAAAGCAAGAATTTTTAAAGCAGTAATATGTTTGGAGAAGAACATCTATTCTAAAACTAACATCTAGCCTATTTAGATCATTTTTTGTTTGTTTGTTTGTTTGCTTTTTACAGTATTTCACAATTGCTAAAACACTAAACCCCATTCTCTGAACCCAATGCTCAGTGGCCTAAACCCATTTGTCGAATCAGTCACTTTGTAGGCAAAACATTAAACAAGTTCAGGTAGTTAAGACACTGTTTGCAAATCTCATCCACTCTTTTTGCAAAACTCTAAACACATTCTTACTCACTAAAACAAGGTCAAAGAAAACTCTAAATGAAAAGCATGATACAGTACACAAAAAAAAAAAAAAAAAAGGGTCAGAGTCAGTGAGAGATTCATTCTGCTTCAGCATCACGTCTTCATGTTGGGTCCGGCCTAAATCAAGTCAAGTCACCTTTATTTCAATTGCAATTTATACTACACAGATACTAGTCTAGTCTAGTCTAGTATAGTATAGTATAGTATAGTCAAAGCAGCTTTACAGTGATAACAGGTACATGATGATCAGTAATGCAAAGGGGGTTCATTTTGGCTGTACAGCTGTAAAAGAAAATAGTGTCATTGTTCAGCTGAAGTCAGTTCAGTGTTGATTCACTTAAATTGTAAAGACCATCAATTATTATGTAAATTACTGTAATTATTTTCCTCTATAAAGCAGTTCTGCAGAAACAGTGATGTCATCATCTAGGCTAGCTTAGTTCAGTTCTCATCCTATAATGTCAGTACTGTCAGATCAATAATATTGTTGAATATTATTGAATATTGTTGAGGACATTTTCCACATCACAGGCAATGTCGTCTCTTGCCAGGCAAAGGGAAAACCTGTGCCGGATCCAGCCTTGACAGCCTTGTCTCCACACCTCTTGCTCTTTCTCCTCATCATCCTCTTACACAAACTCTTCCTCCTCTACTTTTCAGATTGTTTCCATCTATTGTTGGTATCATCATTCAGCACCTGTGTCACTTGTGCACTCTGAACTGACCTATATTTATACAGTTGATTTGATCACATCATTAGAAATAAGTGTGAATAATTTTGAGTCATTGTGTTTAAAGGATGACAACTGTGTTGTAGTTGTGTTTAATTTTTGCCACATGTATTTACCATTTTGCAACACAGTGCAAAATGTGTTTTAGTGAGTAAGAATGTGTTTAGAGTTTTGCAAAAAGAGTGGATGAGATTTGCAAACAGTGTCTTAACTACCTGAACTTGTTTAATGTTTTGCCTACAAAGTGACTGATTCGACAAATGGGTTTAGGCCACTGAGCATTGGGTTCAGAGAATGGGGTTTAGTGTTTTAGCAATTGTGAAATACTGTAATCCCCATCCATTGAATTGGCTCTTTCACTCTCTCTCCTCTCCACCTTCAGCTGGTGTGTGGTGAGCGCACTGGCGCCGTTGTACTGTGGCTGCCGTCGCATCATCCAAGTGGATGCTGCACACTGGTGGTGGATGAGGAGAGACCCCTGATATGATTGTAAAGCGCTTTGGGTGTACAGTAGTACATGAAAGCGCTATATAAATGCCTCATTCATTCATTCATTCATTCATTTAGGCCGGACCCAACATGAAGACATGACGCTGAAGCAGAATGAATCTCTCACTGACTCTGAACTTTGTTTTTGTGTGTGTGTGTGTGTGTGTGTGTGTGTACTGTATCATGCTTTTCATTTAGAGTTTTCTTTGACCTTTTAGTCATTTGCATTTAGACTGCTGTATGTTTGCAGTATGTAAGTACTGTATATACAGACATTCAATATAATATTGAATATAATACTGTACTTGCAGTACATACAGTATACTTTAAATTCACATTACTTGTGATTTCTATACATTTTATGTAATGGCAAAATGTGTTTACTGTGTTACAATATACTTTTTTTTTCTGTAACCTCATGTTCTGAATGTTGTGTTTTTCATTTTTTAATGTAGTGTCTAATGAATGATCTGTATGTGTTTATATTTTGCTTAATGTGTGTATGATCTGAAAGCTTTGTTTGATTTTGCCATAAGAGTCAGAAGTTTTGTGAAATTAGTTTGAAGATTGGATTTGTGTTTAATGTTTTGAGAAAATGAGTGATGGTTTCAAGAAATGTGTTTTAGCAATTGTGAAATACTGTAATAAAGAAAAACTGTTTCACCATAATGGCCATACACATTTATGCAATCTTTGAACATATCATCCAAATTTTTTAATTAGTTCATCACTCCACTTTCAGGATCTGTACAGGAAACAGAAGTCTGAGTCTTACTCATCCACTTGACTAGGTCTGAAACAAAATATTGTAGAAAATGAACGACTCCTCACTACAAATATTAGGGAATGTCCTGCGACCCATATGTGACATCAGCTACAGTGAGTGCACTTAAATGCCCACCATTTTGAAGAGAGACAATGTGATGTAAACATTTCACATGGGGATTATTATTACACCAGGGCTACCTACACCCCTGCATGGAGTTCTATTATCGACTTTGCTGTTCTATATAGAACTTTAAAGTCAGGTGCTTCATTTATAGAACCTTTTAGGTGTTCCCATCCTGGGATCATTTTATGATTTTTTTTATTATTATTTATCATTTTATTTATTATTCATTTTGTATTTTTATTATTTTCAATTTTAATTAAATTTTATGAATTAAACAGCTTGAAAACATACTTTATCACTAGAAAAAAAATGAATAACCCATTACACATGAAAGAATTATGCAATCATTTAAGACATTTCTTGTTAGTTTTCACTGCTACGCTGACGATACTCACTCTATATTCCTCGCGCCCTGACGAAACCTACAAATTCACAAAACTAACAGAATGCATAGCTGACATTAAAAACTGGATGACAAGAAATTTCTTATTATTAAATTCAGAAAAAACTGATATCCTAATCTTTGGACCAAAAACTTCCTCACGAAAAAACCTTGAATACTCTCTAACACTTGACGGGTGCTCCATTAAACCTTCGTCCTCAGTTAGGAACCTGGGTGTGCTCTTTGATACCAATCTTTCATTTGAAAGTCATGTTTCTAGTATCTGTAAAACCGCCTTCTTCCATCTAAAAATATATCTAAATTACGACGTATGCTCTCAATGACAAATGCGGACAGTTGGTTCATGCATTCATGACCTCAAGACTAGATTATTGTAACGCTCTACTGGGTGGTTGTTCTGCTCGGCTTTTAAACAGACTACAGTTGGTCCAAAATGCGGCAGCCAGAGTTCTTACTAGAACCAGAAAAACCATATTAGCCCAGTTCTGTCAACATTACATTGGCTCCCTATTAAACATCGTATAGATTTTAAAATCTTGCTACTTACTTATAAAGCTCTAAATGGTTTAGCTCCCCAGTACCTAAGTGAGCTCTTAATGCATTATAGTCCTTCACGTTTATTGCGATCGCAGAATTCAGGCCAGTTGATAATACCCAGAATATCAAAATCAACTGAAGGCGGCAGATCCTTTTCCTATTTAGCACCTAAACTCTGGAACAATCTTCCTAGCATTGTTCGGGAAGCAGACACACTCTGTCAGTTTAAATCTAGACTAAAAACATCTCTTTGCTCTTGCATACACATAACACATTATCAATACATTAACATTTTTCAAATCCTTTAAAGGATTGTTACGCTGCAATAATTAGGTCGGCCGGAACCGAGAACATTTCCTATAACACTAGATATACCTGTACATCAGAATAAGAATGGCATCTACGCTAATATCTGTCTCTCTGCTTATCCTGAGGTTTGCCGGGTGTGGATCCAGGCCGTATCCAGATCAGATGGAGAACCTGTGTCTGGACCTGACTACAACGTAGCCCAGGAGACAATGGGCCTACAGATCCAGTTCTGGCTGCATCTATAATTCAGATTTTTAATCCCCGTATCCGCTTACATATATTTATATAATCTATTTAATCTCTATAATAAAAAATGTATAATTCGGATTTTGATCTCCATATCCATTTACATATAAATATATATCTTCCAAGGGGTTTTTTCCTCTAGGACTTTTTTCCAGTGTCACGCTGGTTTTTTTCTAGTTTTTTTCACCCCTGGGAGTCAGCCGACATTGGCTTAATGTAGCACCATCTTGTATATGTTACTTATTACCACGCTTGTTTGTACAGCTTATTTTTTAACCACTTCCCTTTTTTCTGTGCTTCTAATATGTAAAGCTGCTTTGAAACAATTACCAATTGTAAAAGCGCTATATAAATAAATTTTGACTTGACTTGACTTGACATTTCTCCTTATAGCCTAGCTTTTGGATAAAGGGTTCTTTAAAATTGAGTCAAGAACCTGTTCTATATACTTAATCTTTTTTGTGTGGTGTGCATAATCAGCCCAGCATAATGTGACATCCATTGTGTTTAGCAGTTTGTGTCCTTTACTCCCCAGTGATACTGTATGTTGACAGAAGTCCCAGCAGTCACTTTTATTTCACTTATTCTCTTTTAATTCTCGTGAATTAAAAATTAGTTATTGTGATTACGTTTATCCTTTGGCCAAGTTCATTTTTAGTAGTATATAGGCTACTATAACATGACCTAACATGTCAATCACTGAATAAAGCTCAATAACAGATGTGTCAGATTGGCCCAGGATGTTGAATAGCAACTCGTTCTCACTCCCGAGGCGTCAAAAATTGAAGCATGGTCAAGCGCCCCCGGCGTCGCTTGGGATACGCCAAAGGTACCCCTCGGCGTCACTATATGGACGAACTGGGAACTCCGTTGCTTTCAATGGGAAACCTTTAGCGTCAAAAACTGACGCGAATTTTATTGGTATGAAATCACGCTGAAGAAGTCTAATTCAGAACACATCGCGATATTTGGCATCAGTTCACATGTGCCAGATGTTGGTAAGTAGTCGTAAATACGCTGTTCTAATGTTTGATATAATGTCTTTTCTGTTTGCCGATATTAATCAGATTAACGTTAGCTCCCTCATGTTCAGTCACTGCATTATATCTGTCACCTCCGCTGAGGTTTTGCTTTTCATTGCTTTCTAAATTAAATACTAAAATAGAGTGATTAAACACTGTCACGTGACGTGCAACAGACCTTCAATCAGTTAATCATATTCATATCAGGTTCAAAGTAGTACAAGTGTAGTTTCAAAAATGGTATTTGTAGTAGAAGCACGGTAAAACAACACTTACCATGCTTTTTACTACAGTATTGGTAGTTTTAATGTGATATTTGTTGTAAATACAGAGAAACCACAACACTTACCATGCTTTTAATGCCTACCCTAGTGAAAAAAAGTATACTTTATTGTATTTTAAATATATTCCCTTTTTCTATAGTACACTGCAAATATACTAACAAAAAATATACTATCATTAAATATATAAAAAGTATATTAGTATCATATTTTCACAATGCAACTTTTAACACACTTTAAAATAATTGTACTTTAGTATATTTTCTAAAAAATATATTTTAGAAAAATATGCTTGAAGTGTAAGTTCAGTTGATTTTTTAAAAGTGTATTTATTTGCACTTTATAAAAATATATTTGTGGAATATTTTAACTGTGTACTGAAAATGATCATTGTAACAATGCACTGAAAGTATATTTAAAAATACATTATTTAATATCCTGAAGTTGTAGTGTTAAATTTCAGTATATTTTTTAAGTTTACTTCTTCATCCTTGGAATTCATTATATTACTTGTGCTATTTATTTCAGTATGAATGCATTACAAGCCCATTTAGTATATTATGCAGTGTACTGTAGCCTATACAATTTCCAAATATGTGTAAATGTTTATTAAGTTTACACTGGCAGAATCATTTTACAATCGTACACACAAATCTATATTAAACAACACACCAGCAGCACAAGTAATGCGAAAAAATATGTCGAGTGGTTAAACTGAGTTGCGACACTCTTTGATCTCGCCGCCACGCTGTCACGTGGTTCGTGTAGCTCTCAATAGTTCCAAACAGATCCGCGCTGTCAACCAGTTTGAATGGTTTTAAGCGGGACAGACAGCTGTAGCTATATTTGCATCAATTATCCGTAAACATTGACGCATAATATACATTGATTATTACGTTGACACTTACATTACATACATATGATAGCCTTTTTTTCCTGTGGAGTGGCGGAAACAGCATTAATCAGTTTTTGTGTTTAAAGGTCCCGTTTTTCGTGGTTTTTTGAAGCTTTGATTGTGTTTATAGTGTGCAACATAACATGTGTTCATGTTTCGCGTGTAAAAAACACAGTATTTTTCACATAATTTACTTATCTGTATACCGCTGTTTCCACTGTCATAAAAACGGGCTGACGACTTCCTTGTTCTATGAAGTCCCTCCTTCAGAAATACGTAACGAGTTCTGATTGTGCCAGCGGTTCCTGTGTTGTGATTCGACAGCAGCTTAGCGAACCCAGAGCGAACCTTGCCCGGAAAGGTCACGCCTCTTACCATAACGTGGAGATGCATGCGCTCAGTGTTATTGTAAACATGTCTTTAATTTTACCCTATCAATTTGAGCCGGAATCAGACCCGGTGATTGGACTGCGGGATGAAAATAACAGCGTTTCGACGACATGGGAGATGGTCCTCACTGCAGAACATGAGATCCAGGGGGCGGAGTTGGATCTAGATCCAACTCCTCCCACTTTATATAGCGCGCTACTCCAGAAGAATCGGCATATTTGTGAAGTTGCTGAGAGTGGTCGCCGGCGCCAACGTTTACGCTAATCAATGTAAGTTCACATTTGATTATTAATATAGTCGAGATAGATTCATGATTTAGTTTACGAAGTAATTATCATGTTAAGTTTTATGCATTTTTTGAAAGTGTCCATACTTTTGATTGTGCCAAGATGGTTATATAGTTAGCTATCCATTAACGGTAGGCCGTTTAATAGCGCTAATCACAGCTAGCATGTACGTGTATAACTCTGCAGAGATGATCTATAATTATCTAGCTAAAAACCTTCTTTATCTTTCTTTATCGACCGAAGAAAGACGGACATTTACATCTTGGATGACATGGGGTGAGTAAATTATCAGACTAAGCCATTTATTTAGAAATATTATTTTATTCAATTTTCAAATTCCATTTTGAAATTCCATCTACTATGCCCAAATCTGTTGAAATTCAGTAGTTAGCACTAGGCAGGTTATATAATAATTTGGTTTAGGCTAGTAAACCAATGAAAGAATGACATGTAGGGGTTGAATCAGGATGTGTGTGGAAGTGAAGACCATAGCTTTTTTATTGATTTTAAATATATATATATATATATATGTTATTCTTTTTTTTTTTTCCTCTGTAACAATAGACAGCTCAAAGTACATATCAAACCTAATTACCAGGTGGTCAGAATCTGACCTATAGAAGTGGATCATAATTTTATAACTGTTTTCAACTTTTAAGAAGTTTTAACTGTTTATCTGTTCTCTTTTAAAGGTAAGAAACAGATTTGCAAAACAATGCTGTCTTTCCAGACTTTTTACCTTCTTTGTTTTATTTCTGACACCATTTACTGTGGTATAGGGACGCCTCAAGCCTCCAGATCAACATGCATGGTTGTCCCAAGGACCACATGATTCTTACAGTATGTCTGACAAGCCATTAGCAATTGTACATTGTAGAAATTTTACCTCACAGCATACTGGTGTTTATATTTCTTGTACAGGGAGTATGTGGTTTTTATACGACCCTGACTTCACCTGTGTACCAATCACCATGTTAGATTTTACTTCACAATAAAAACAGGCAGGCCGTTATCCCTTACATTTTACCCACTACATTCATACAGTATCTCACAGAAATGAGTACACCACTCACATTTTTGTCAATATTTTATTATATCTTTTCATGTGACAACATTGAAGAAATGATGACCAGCTTCATGGAGGAGTGGAAGAGGACTCCAGTGGCAACCTGTGAAGCTCTGGTGAACTCCATGCCCAAGAGGGTTAAGGCAGTGCTGGAAAATAATGGTGGCCACACAAAATATTGAAACTTTGGGCCCAATTTGGACATTTTCACTTAGGGGTGTGCTCACTTTTGTGGCCAGCGGTTTAGACATTAATGGCTGTGTGTTAAGTTATTTTGAGGGGACAGCAAATTTACACTGTTATACAAGCAGTACACGCAATACTTTACATTGTAGCTGGCAAAGTGTAATTTCTTCAGTGTTGTCACATGAAAAGACAGAATAAAATATTTACAAAAATGTGAGGGGTGTACTCACTGCTGTGAGATACTGTTATACCAAGAACAAAGACAAAAACATAATTTAAAGAACTGGCATTGGGGCCATTATCTTTCTTTCATATT
>JAOTNS010002454.1:0-33025 GCA_028476615.1 Culter alburnus
GATAAAAGAGATCTAGGTGTTAATACCTTACATACTTTGGATGTCATATCTTGTTTTTTACATGTATATTATTATAAAAAAAATGACCCTTCACGTCCTGGTTAGGATTTGAATCTGCAGCCTTGGGATTGTAATTTGCTCCAGTTCAGCCTTGATAAGTAACTATCTAGCATTGCTAGACGGGCTCTGAGGAAATTTTCCTTTTTGTTTTTCAATAGCAAGGATCTTGCTCTGGAGAAAGGAATAAGACTCACTTCACGCAGAAACAAACGTAAGGAAGAGCTGCTGGCCAGTTATGAAGAGAGACTTTTTCGTGTGCGGCAGTCAGGACTTATTAGTCGGACCTAGCAACCCCCCCCCCCCACTGTATGAGCGCTGGAGAAGTGTGTTCTAAACAGAGAGATCGGAAGGGTTTCGGCCATGGTCATACTGATGCCTCTTACAAAACCTTTTAGATCCACACAAAATATACATTCTGTGCTAATATTGGAGGAAAAATCTTAGAAAAATGCAGAATTGATATACCTTTGGTAGAAAATAATTGCAAATATAATGAGGACCAAATTAGGGCCGAAGGATGTGTTTTGTGTATGATGGCCTTTGAATTCGCTGAAGTCTGAAGCTTTTCCGATGCAGATTCTGTGTTGGGGTCTGTTTGATGGTAAATTACTGTTTTCATTGGCAAACAGGATAGACTTGCTGTATGACAAGTATAGCAATGGACTGTTGATATGAAGTAGAAAGCGGGCAACTGTTGTGGTATGTGATTAATGTACCCACACAGTATTGTGCTAAATCAGAACATCCTAGTTTTCTCAGTGTCTTTTTCTCTTCTCTGGCCTGGATCTTTCTTTGAGAACAGCCATGCTGGCGGGTGCCACAGCCGTGTACATCAGTTCATCAGCCAGCTGACGGAGGAGGGCTAGCCCTGCTGTCCTGTATGTCAGCGCGTGTTCCCGTCAGAGGCAGATCTCCAGGATGTCATCAATGACATGCAGCTCCAAGCTGCGGCTTCCGTCCCAGCAAACTGAAGAAACTGAGCAGGACTTGAGAGAAAAGAGCGCAGACGGATGAAATGATGGCTCTGAAAAACCCATCCGAGGCAATACAGTTTACAGTTTATCTGTCGTCATTCATCCATCACTCTATTATCTATCTGTCCTATTACTCAGTCTGTGTTTATCACTTTAACCATCCTCCTTTACTTAATGTTATCCATCATCCAACTTTACGTCCACCGCCTATTAACCCCTCCCATTATTCCATCCATTATTTACCACCATTCTTTCTTCCATCCCATCCAACCATCTGTCATCTGTTTATCCTTTACATTCCCCCCTCTCCAACATCCATAGGTCCACCTGTTTAACCCTTCATTCACCAATTCCATCCTTTAACCTGTTTACCCTTTAATTCCCTATCCTCCTTCCATCGCCTTCCGTTTACCCCCTTCATTCCATGTCCATCCATTGTATCATTACCCAAACCCTTCCTTCTGCCTCCATCCATTCACCTGTTTACCCATCATCTGTTTACCCCTTTCTGTTTCCTTCAATACCCTTCCTCCAATCAAATCCTTTACATCTGTGCACCGTTTACCCGCATTCCCGCATTCATCCATTCAACTGTTTACTCCTGTTCATCCTTCATTCTCCATCTCCTTCCATCCATCCACCTTTTTCACCTGTTTACCCCCCTGCATTCCCTCATCCATTTCCGTCACTACTGTTCCCGTCATCCATCCATTCACTGTTGTTACTCCTTTCCATGCATTCCATCCACGCCTTATACTGATATTAATGAATCATTTTTGTACTGACAGGCAGTCCATAGTAGAGCTCCAGGAGAAAGAGCTGCCAGAGTCAGAAATAAACTCCAGCGTGTGAATCGAGACATTGAGAAGCTGAAGGCGACCTGAGGAGCAGGAGAGACACTGCTGTGCACACTGATGTTCTGAGGAAGACACAGCCAAGGCCTGTCTGCAGGACGTCTCTCCCTCATGGATCGCTTTCCAGGTCTAAGACCTCTCCATCAGCCATAAACACAGAAAATAAATCCAGTAAAATGCAGCACATCACAACAATACAACAAATATTAAAGACTTAATTAGTAATCACCTAGAACAGTCAGTTAATAAATAAAAATGACAAATTAATGTCATGGTTTTTGTCCACAAAATACGTTTTATGTCCTGAACGCACAATACTTTCCCGCTTTCTCTCTCTCACTCAAACGCACACAATACAGTAACGGACACGCACTCGCACAGAAACGTGTTGTTTGCATGCACAAATTATCAGTAAATAGTTTTAGCAACTTTAAAACCACATGACATTTCTCACCCGTGGGTTAACTTGTGGTTCTTGAAGTAGAGAACTTACAATTTCGCTATCAGTATAGACACTGCTGCCGAACCTGTTGAGAGACACACAGACTCGAGTAGGCCTAATTCTTCTCTCTCTCTCTCTCTCTCTCATCTCTCTCTCTCTCTCTAACTGCATAAACTGCGGTTAAACGTATGATTCTGCTATCAATGGCTCAAGCCTTCGTTTCCTAGTTCTGAAATGATTTTTTGGAATTAGCAACGGAGGCTTGGGATGAGATGCGTAAGAAATTAGTTCTACACAGTGTTTTAGTGCTTCTAGTGTTTTAAGGACAAAAACCTGACAAATGTTTTACAGAAATACATTGAAATACAGCATCTGAACAGTGTCTTCAGGGGGTTAACCATAGTATAAGCAGAATATTGACTCTGGGCCATTGAATTACTAGAAAATAACTTTGCGTCATGCATTCAGTGCATTATTTTCTAATAATTCAACGGCCCATCGTCAGTTATTCCTTACTTAGTTTATACTTTGTTTTAATTTATTTATTTATTTTCCAAAAACCTGCGTAGTGCACCTTTTAAGTCTGACGTCACACATTAGTTTCCAGGTCCAAATGGCTCCTTTAGATCCCAGAAGCAAACAGCAATCTACAAATATACTCTCATGATATGAGTGTCATGATCCAAACATGATCCTAACCTTTATCTCCATAGAAATCTCAGCTGGCCAGTGAGTGAAATATTGGTGTCCGGGACAGAGTCCAGAGACCGTAGTGTACCCCATGATTGTTTTTAAAAAAATCTTAGCTTAAAGTTGGTGCTGTAAATGAATAGTTCTCCTAAATGTCTGTTCAGATAGTATTCTCACTCAAAATAGAGTAGAAACCTGGACCCAGAAACAGTAATCTAACTTAACAAGCAGTATTTTTGTTTCCTGTTATTTTTAGCTTGACCTGAAGGATGTAGAGAGAAAGATCGCTCAACATGCAGCCAGGCTGCAGGGAGTTGACCTCAGCCGCACCATGCAGCAGGTCAGCCAGGAGAAACAAGAGACGCAACTCCGCTTGGACACCAGTACGTTCAGCAGTTAATGTAGAGTGTGAATGTATATCTCATGTGAATGTACACTCAAACTTCAAAAGTTTGTGGTCTGTAAGATTTTAGTTTTTGGAAGAAGTCTCTTATGCTCACCTAGACTGCATCTATTTTATCAAAAATGTAAATATTATTACAATTTAAAATATTTTCTGTTTTAAAATATATATATATATATATATTAGTGTAATTTCTTCCTGTGATGACAACGCTGACTTTTCAGCATCATTACTCCAGTCTTCAATGGCATATGATCCTTCAGATCATTCTAATATGCGATTTGTTACCTCTCAAAACGGTTGTGCCACTTAATATTTTTGTTGAAACGTTGGTACTTACTTTTCAGGACTCTTTGTGATATAAATTCAAAAGAACAGCACTTCAAACTGCATTTTAACTCTTTTTGTAACATAATAAATGCCTGATTACTGTCAGTTTTAATTGGTTGAAATTTTGTCTTTTGGCTGAATAAAAGTATTAATAATTTCTTTTAAAAAACAAAAAAAAAAAAAAAAACTTACTGAGCCCCAAACTTTGATGGTCAATGTACAATCATTTGTTCTTTGATTTTATATTTCATTTATATAAATTTATAAGGACAATTGTATAACTTCGGTACTGTATTAACAGATAGACAGAACGCCAAACTAGATAGATAGAGACAGACAGACAGAGATACAGACAAAGGCTTAAATCTAGTCGAGACTGAAATGCATGTTTGAGCTATGTTCACTGAGAGCAACCTGCTCTAACATTAAAATATGTCATTAGCCATTGTTTGTCTCAAGATGCCCAGTAATGTATTTTTCTAAGGCAGTTTATAAAAACTCTTAAATGTCTTAATTTAACTAAGGCCTACTCCTGGCTTAATCTAAGCCCTGTCGTGAAACCAGTCCTTAATGTTTTAAATGTTTATTTGCTGTTTTAATGTCATGGTAAATAATCATATGATAGGCCTCAATTATTTTTGAAATCATAAAAACTGCATGCATTGTTAAAGGTTATTTCACCCCAAAATGAAAATCGTCAGTATATTTTACTCACCTCGATGTTGTTCCACATCCTGTAAAGTCCTTCGTCCTCTTTCGGAAAACAAATTCAAGACCTTTCGATGAAAACCGAGAGCTTCTGACTCCTCAATAGACAGCAATTTAATTATAACTGTCAAGGTCCAGAAAAAGGTACTAAAGAAAATGTTAAAATAGTCTCATCACTACAGTGGTTTCAACCTTAATTTTATGAAGCGATCTACGAAAATACTTTTTGTGCGCAAAACAAAAAATATTTTTTTTGCAACAATTTCTTCTCTTCCCTGTCAGTTCCTTGCTATTGATGTAGGTAAACACAGTGCAGTGCTTTTCCATGTTTACGTCCAGACGCCAATGTTCAGTATTGGCCAAAGCTGTACACGTGAGCAGCACAAAGAATTGCGTGTAAATGCTGACGCAGGAGCCGGCCATAATGAGTCGGCATTCTGACGTAGTACAATAATTTTCATTTTTGGTAAACTAACCTTTAATATAAAAGTGTTAGCAAAATGCTAGTAAAATTAATTTTAAATGTAGCTTGTCACACCACAGGACATGTCAACATAAAGTATTTAATGTCAAATACCCAAATACTGATAAAATCAGTTGTAACACCTGATTTGTCCCTGTTCATCACTGTGTCTCCATGTAATGCTCCTTGTTTGTAGCCTGCAGTAAGATCGAGCTAAAAGGAACTTGATCCGGACCAGCAGCAGATCCAGGCTGAGGAGCAGTGTAACGATGTCGTTGGAGAAAAAGCGCAGATTTCTAGCAACATGCAGAAACGTCAGCAGTTTGGAGGAGCAGTGTGTGGAGTTCTCCACTGAAATCCAAACGCTCCACCGAGACATTCGAGTGAGAAACACTACTCCACTTAAATTTCCCTTTGATTCATAATGAGAAAAGTTGCCTTACATAGGTTCACTTGACGCTACATTATTAGCTGACTTTATAGAAACACCCTCAGATGTGGTTCTGATTTGCGGGGACTTGGATTGAAACTAAACCCCCTGAAAGGCAGCTTGTTGCCAAGGCATTAATCTTTTTTTTTTCTTGGAATGGATCTGGATTAATGCACAATGTGGGCATGTTTGTCACCTGCTTGCATTCAGGTATTCTGCCTCTGAGTCATTTCAAAGCAGGGCCTATGGTCAATGTGGGTTTGTGTCTCCCGACTATTAGGTCTTATGGCAGTAATGTAATGTCCAGAGTGATTCTGCTGTGCCTGCACCCTATGAGGCCACTTCAGTTGTGAATCAACAGTCATGGAGAGTATGTCCCTGCTGGCATTCTCACCGCAGACAGAGTTACACACTGGTGCTCTCAGACTTGTTTACAATGGAAACCCAGTTTTGACCCAGGGCTTTCCTTCAGGTTCAATCTGTTGTTGCAAGATGATCGAGACCGTTGCCTCTGTGGAAGGCCAATCAAGTTTTACTCACCCTCAAGCCATCCTAGGTGTATATGACTTTCTTCTTTCTGCTGAACATAATCAAAGAAATATTAATGCATTTCCTGACGCATCTGAGCTTTATAATGGCATTTAACAGGACCCACGAGTATGAGCTAAAGAAAGTGCTTCCATCCACATCCATCCATCATAAATGTACTCCACACAGCTCCAGGGGGGATTACTAAAGGCCTTCTGAAGTGAAGCGATTTTAAAAATTTTAAACAAGTTATGAAGGCAAATATCTAGCTTCCGCCAGACTGGCCTTCTGTAATTAAAATTACCAAAACGAACTGGCGCCCATGTTAGTTCCTAAGTTAATATGGAAAGTGTAGGACATACAGCGGAACTTTTTTGGAAGAATACGGAAGGCGGTCTGGTGGAAGCACTTGCAAGGTGAAATTTGTGCTTATAAAGCATACATTTTTATTTTTTTTAGAAAATGAACCAATCGTTTCGCTAGATAAGACCCTTATTCCCCTCATCTGGTATCGTTTAAACTCCCTGATGTCTGAAAACGCTCCGGCGCGTTTTGCAGGATTTTTTTCACATTGCAGCAAAACAGACTTAAAATACTCCGTCATTTTCTTGTCATAGAGACATAAGTTAATATATCAATTGAAACTATAGAATGTCTTCTTTTATTTGTATACACTCAGAGTAAAAACACGTTGTGCTTTTGTAAATAAAAAGAAAACTACATGATGCGTGATCTCTCCTCTCCCTTGAACGGAGTCCAATCTGATAGTTCTCAGAAAATGAACTGTTCTCAAAACTGAACTACTAATGACAAAAAAAATAACACTTATGTCTAAAGAAACATTGAAATGTCAGGTTTTAAATCATGCAAGTCAAATCGAAACAACATTCTGTGTTTATGTAATCTGAATGAAAAGAGAGCATGTCACAAGTCCGAGATTCAGTCATTACCCGCTAAGTGGCCACGCCCACGGAGCCAGCGCATTCAGAGCAAATTCAGAGGCAATACTTGTATGCATTGTCTCAATCGTTGTATTATTGTCCTGAAAGTGTTTATTTGGATGTTAAAGCCATGGTTAGCGATCTCTAGAAGACATGCCATTAGTTCCTAGTTCCTTTTCTTTTTATAATAATTTGTGGCCTAAAGTTGTACGAGAGCAAAGCAAGACACAAAGCAACACTTGGAAAACATTCTTAAAATTTGCGCGTTTTATTTAGCATTCTCGCATGATCTAGTGCACTGTCAAGAGGCATTCAGTGTGTGTGTGCGTGTGTATGGCGGGATCATGGAAAGAAGACGCACAAGTCTGTGACCACGTCAGTCAGCAATATACTTTCCCTTCATAGTAAGGAGGTAAGCAATGCAAATCCCAGTGATCATTATTGTTTAAGTAGGCTACGTATTTTTTATTATATTTTTTAGTATTTATTTTCTTTGCAATGGCCTGGGCAAGGCATTCTATTTATTGTTTTGTATTTAATTTGTTTAAAGTATTATGTGTTTATTTAATAAGTAAAAGTTATTTCGTATTGTGCTTTGGCTTATTTACTTAAACTGTTATTTAAAATTGTTTGTTAATCGCGATGAGTGTGTATGCAGTAGCCTGCGTTTAAAAACTGAGGTGCCGCTAGTTGTGGTTTTTTTAACGGTTAATGTTTTTATAACGCTTAAAAAAAAATATACCCAATGTTTTTTATCACGTGTGGTGCTTTGGTTTTGCGGCTACTTATTTTATTAAAACGCAATCATGTTAAAGTCTGTTATTCTGGATGTTACTTGAACGAATTTAGTTGAGAGGATTTGTTTAGGCCTTTTTTTACAGTTCTGAGAGAAAGTCCGCGGGAGCGGGCGGGTTTGGACACAAACTTTGCGGGCGCGGGCGGGGTGGGGGTGGGAACGGCGTTGGGAGCGGGCGGTCCTGGTCAGATATTCCGCTGGAGCGGGCGGGTGTGGGTTAAGGAAATCAGTCCCTGTGCAGGGCTCTACTTTGCATCACAGAAATACATTATATTTTAAGAATATAATAGAATACCATTATTTTAAATTGTAATAATATTTCACAGTATTGCTGTTATGATGAGCTGAGACATTATTACAGAGGGTTTTTTTCACAGTACCTGACTGAAAGGCCTCATAATATGCAAGTGTCATTTCAGTCATCTGCGATAATGAACGCGATATTGCGTAGTTATCAGTGAACTACGGCTCTGTCTATTAAATGCCGCTCCATTTGAAAGCAGGTGATGGCGATTTAGCGGAATGGGAACCGGCTTTACTGACGAAATTGCGCATGACAATTGCATGCGATATATCGCCCAGCCCTAATCAATATATTGTTTTATATGTAGGAGTAGGCAGCATAATTTTTACATAATTCTGAAGCAAAAACTCTAGTCTAACAACCTCCAATACCCAGAAGTCTTGTGAACACAGATTTAATATACTTTTTTGGCCTTATTTCAGTGACTTAAGTTTTTTTGTTTTTTCAATGACCACGCATAAACATTATTCCTTCAAAATACAAACATGTACATACATGTTCCTCACATATTATTGTAGCCTAGTTTGTGCTGAATACAGTGTAATGACACTTTTGTCATTTATATGTTTATGAACAACTGAAAAAAGCACAAATGTCAGGGCATGTCAAAACTTCTCCAAGCCCCAAATCAGCCTCAGACTCCAGAGGGTTAAAGCCATTTGAAGCTGCACTGAAACTGTAATTTTGACCTTCAACCGTTTGGGGTCCGTTGAAGTCCACTATAAGGAGAATAATCCTGGAATGTTTTCATCGAAAACCTTAATTTCTTTTTGACTGAAGAAAGAAAGACATAAACATCTTGGAAGACATGGGGGTGAGTAAATTATCAGAGATTTTAATTTGAAAGTGAACTAATCCTTCAACTGGCACATAAGTTGCCTGGTGATGATGGCTGTTTCTGGACTTAGTCTATTTTCTTCCAGACTTTTGAAGTTGCCATGTGTTGGTGAGGATGGACACATCTGTGATCTCGTATCTGAACTGTCAAGAGGAAATATGTTCTCTCCCAAAGTGCAGGTTAGCGAGTTGCATTCTACTCTGAGCACAGAACAAGTTTCTGTCATTAAGGGCGATCCATGTCCCAGGTCAGTTAAACTTGGAAGCAAATTTACTTTTGAGGCACGGGTTGAGGCCCAGAGAGTATAGGGTGAAGTTGAATCTCTTTGCTTCCAGAAAAACAGTCCAGTCCCCTTTTCGGTTATGTCTGTCCTCTACATTACTTCTGGGAAAAGATGCTCTGGTGCAGCAGTGGCGGCATCCTCATCACGGATGTGGAATCTTTGTGTTTGGCCTTTGATTGGATCTGGTCTTTCCTCTGAGATAAGTAAGACCATCTTAAATTCTAGGAAACCCTCTATGAGGCGCCTATGTGCCTTCAAGTGTTGGCTTATTGCATCTTGGTGCAGAGATTGACAGTTGGATTCGATTCACTGCCTGTGGCTTGACTCTGGTTTTCTGGTTTATACATGGGGTGAGGCAGCTAAGACCTTGCCGCTCTGTACATGTTCCCTCATTGGATTTATCTGTGGTTTTGGAAGGTTTAACGGATTCTCCATTTGAGCCATTGGAATCAGCTGCAGCCCTTGTATGGGTTTTGCTTCTGGTCAGGTGAAGGTCTTGTTGTGACCTAGGTTAGGATACGGTTGTTATGTTGCTTTTTCTTCTTGGTCCGTTTGCTTTCACAAGACAACATTTCAAAGCATACCAAAATGTGTTTATGCAAGTCACATGCATGTACAGCTGTCCCCTTATTGGTCAGAGTTTGCTCTGCGTCATCCATTAAAATGATTGACAAGTTCACTTCATGAGCAATATTGTAGCTTGTTTAGTACCTACTGTTGAGACACACGCAAACACTATACAAATGTAGCAGTCATTCCCGCTGTTAAATTATGTACTACATTCATACTAATTCAAGCACAATCTCTCTCTCTCCCAGTGCAGTCGTGGCTTCGAGGCTCAAGGCTTTGTCGGGAAAGTGTTCTTGAATGAAGAAGTACGTTTTAAGATGAAGAGGCGCTCTGCAGTAGCCTAACTAATGTGCTCACTCACAGAATCAAACACTGCTGCATTTTATATAACACATTTCCCATTATGAAATATGATATTGTTTGGTTTGTTGGTCCGCTGGGTCAGATTGCTTTCACACCACAAGCGGACCGCTCCAGAGTTCATTTGCAATCGGGCCGAGACCACCTCGTTCTCGGAGCGATTGTTTTGGTGCGGGTCCGAGAGTGATTGCCTTGTTCACACATGCCTAAATGAACCAAGCCAAGGGAGAAAATGCACTACGTTCTGAAACAAACGTTCAGGTGTGAAAACACCCTAAGTCGGCCGAAGCTTAAAAACAGCCCAACGTTGTCCTACCATCAATCATCAGCTTGGTGTGTCCCGGGCTTTACATGTCAGTCAGACGTCCTCTTGGGTGGTCTGTGGCCAATGAAAGCTGCTATGGAGTCCAGACCTTCTGCCGTCTGGCTGCACGAGACTACTGTGGCCATAGCAGAGGAGCTGCTGCTACTAAGCAAAGGATGTCGCATTGGGTGAGAAATGCTCTTTGTAAAGCTTATGAGGCGTGTGGGTTATCTTTGCCTCTGGTCATTCATACACACTTTACTAGGGTGTCACTTTTTCCCAGGCTTTGTTTAAAGGAGCGTCCTTGGAGCAGGCTGGGCTTCTCTGAACACATTTGACAAGATTTATAATCTTGATATTGTTTTGGCCCCAGGTTCTCAGGGTTTTTTTTTTTTTCAGCAGTCACACACTGATAAACCAGCAGTTACCTAGTTGTGTGGTGCTGTGGTGTACTGTTACCATAGCATCAGCTCCTGACTCAGCGTTGAGTGAACATATGAAAGCATACATGTGGGTTATTTTTTTTTGCAATTATTCTGCAAATAATGCATTAAACTGATCAAAAATGACAGTAATACACATTAAAAAAATGAATATTTAAAATAAAATCTGTTTTTTTGTTTGTTTTTTCATCAAATAATCTGAAACCACAGTTTCCACGAGGGTTAAGAAGGTTAAGCAGCACAATTGTTTTCAACATTTATAAGAAAGAAATGTTTGAGCATTAAATCAGCTTATTAGTATAGTAGTATAATGGCTGCTGAAAATTACAGGCATGAATTAGATTTAAAATACATTGCCCGGCCAAAAAAAAGTCACTGTTTGGATTTGAATTGGCAAATGCTTAAGAGTTTATGATTGGATCATTATTGCAGTGATTATTATGTTTGTAGCATGTTATATGATTAGCAACAGTTCTTCTACACCTAATTGATGGAGTGTGTAGCTTTTCATTTCTTAAACACACATGTAGGAGCCATGATACTCCAGGATGACAATGTCACTCAAATTGTGGCTCAAATTGTGAAAGGATGGTTAGGAGGGAGCATGAAGAATCATTTCACACGTGAATTGGCACCTCCGAGACCTTAAATCCATTGAAAGTCTTTGGGATGTGCTGGAGGAGACTTTACAGAGTGCTCACCTCTTGCATTGTCAATACAAGATCAAAAATTTAATCACCTCTTGATGGAAATAACCTCACAACATTTATTTCCATTTCAACCTTTTTTTTTTTTTTTTTTTGCCGGGCAGTGTATATTAAAATAGAAAAGAGTTATTTGAAATTGTAATAATAATTCCAACAGTTTTTACTGTATTTTTGATCAAATAAATGCAGCTGTGACAAGCATAAGAGAATTCTTTCAAAAACATAAAATCTTAGCAGAGCTTTTAGAACGGTGGTGTAATCATATTTTTACTGTTGTGTCGTGATTTGTTTATTAGGATGCAAAGGAGCAGATGTCTCCTCTAGCTGCAACTCTGGAGAAGCTCCAGCTAGAGAAACAGGACCTTGCCAAGCGCAGGATGCAGAAACAGGCAGAAGGGCAAGAAAAGGTGTGGGTTTACTTGTTTTTGCATTTTTGTTTTAGGTTTTATGTGACTCATAGTTTGTTTTCTGTAAAATTATTATCCACAATGTCTTGCATGAAAGGTTGTGGATTTTTACTTTAATGCAAGACAAAGTCATTGCTTATTAGAGTTGACTAAAACTTTACACTTTCTTTTAGATAAATGCAATCAAGGAAAAAGTAAAAAACTTGACCCAACTTGAAAAAGAGATCACCAAGTACATTGAAGAGGGCAAAGACACCTACAAAGAGGTATGCAAATATTTTGTGCAATCTCTTAGCTCTCATGTCCTAATATATGCAAGTTTTTTCCCCTTTATTTTCTTTGACTTTTTCTTATTTAGCAAAAAGAAACTGAGCTACAAGAGGTGGACAAACAACTACACGAGGCTGAAAAACATAAAGAGAAGACCAATAAAGACATGGGCAACATCCGACAAGATATTGACACTCAGAAGGTCAAGCAAAGCTTCATGTGTTTTTGCTTTGTTGTTGCATAGGCCTACTATTCACAAAATTAAAATGCAGACACGCAAACACCAATAAATAAATAAATAATCTAGCAAGAGATGCAAATGTCAGCAGATTGACAAATTTCTAATAATTTTCACACCTGCGTAGAGCTGATGTTGTGCAAGCAGGGACTTATTGACCAAAAATGTACAGAAAAAAGGCGCTTAATTGTGTGAAAGAGGCTAATGAATGAAATGTCAGCATGAACCTCCAGCTTTGTTCAAACACTGTTGAATTTGTTAACCAATAACTAATTAATTAAGTGGCTGATGGCATATATAAAGGAAGCCAAAAGTCTTAGACAATTTAAATCCAGGATTTAATCCTGGAAATAAAAGTTTAAAGATTCAGAAAAGAAACAGAAATGTTTAATGTAAAATTAAGAAATATTTAATAATCTGCATTATTTTAAGGTCACTCATCAAATCTGAAATTCCTCTCATTGTTATTCTGAACAAGTCATCTTATTTTTCTTAATCAGCCTTTTGGATGCAGTTGTCGGGTGGTAATTTGAAATTGCAACATTTTTAGCTGATTAACCAGCTGAGCCCACTTGTTCAGCAATCCACATCTGAACACTTGTGTTGTCGTAATGTGCTTACATTTCTGTTTTTCCTAAAATGAAACATATGTTTTTCTGTTTTCCATTTTGTTTGTGGATATATGATTGTGGGATTTTTTTAACAGGTTCAAGAGCGCTGGCTACAGGATAACTTGACCTTAAGGAAGCGTGTGGAGGAGCTGAAAGAGGTGTCTAGAAAACGTGAAGCCTTGCTTAAGGAGATGGGCAACATGCAAGTCGTGCAGCTACGGAAGTATGAGATCACACAAACACAAACTACCAAGTACCAGTTAGGAAGTCCTGACAATGTTTGACACACTTTCAGAGTCTCAATAGACTTTATATGCCGAGTATGTACTTTGGTTTCCATAACTCTAAATGAATTAATCTCACTAACTCTTAAATTACTTAAATGCCTACTAGTTTGTATAATTTTTTACAAAGTGTGAGAGTTCAAATTAGTGTGTATCTTTAAAGAGTGTTTCTTCTGTTGTCAAGTGAGCGGCGAGAAGTGGAGCGAAAGTTGGAGGACCTGAAAAAGAACCGCAGTGTGGCTCTCGGTCGACAGAAAGGCTACGAGGACGAGATCCTCCGTTTTCGTAAAGAGCTCAGTGAGGATCAGTATTGCCGGGCCGAGGATCTCTACAGAGACAAAATGATTGTCATGAGAACAACAGAGTTGGCCAATAAAGACCTAGACATCTACTATAAAGCTCTAGACCAGTAAGTAGGTTATCAGGAGTTTTCTGAAGGGTAGTTTCAGGTAGCGGTTTGTGAGTGTGTAGGTTTGGTTTTGATGTGTTTCGGCAGACAGTAAGAAGCAACACTCAGCAACAGGGCATGTACGTGATTACCTAGACTGAAGGAAGTCTGACTCAACCTTTTAGCACTAATGATGCAGTTGAATCATCACTAACTGGTGGACTTGATATCACAGGGACTCCCCAAAAATACGCTAAAATACTTACCATGATTGTAACCATAGCAATGGTTAGGTGTTGATAGTATAAGTAGAATTATATTGTAATATATACAAAACTCAGTCCAAAACAATATATTACACAATATACACATTTTTGTATAAAAGTGATTCAGAAAGTTCTGAGAAATTGTTCAGCAGATGAGATTATACAAAGTGATTAACATATGAGAAACATAGAAAGCAATTTGTCATACAAGAGCAAACAATAATCACAGTACTGCGATACCCAATAAAATTAGAAAAAGCTACAAAGAACATAAGTAAAAATGCAGAAAAGTCATAAAAAAAGAAGGAATTGTATAAGGATTATTTGTAGGAAATGCCTTTGATTGTTGTTGTAGTTTAAAGGGTTCATGATATGATAAATCAAATTTTCCTTAATCTTTTGACACATAAAAGGTCTTTATACCATTAAAAGATCCTGGCAGTTCCATAGCATTAAAAACAAAGCATTTAACCAAGCTCCGAAAGCAGTTTGTTTGGGTATTGCAGGATCTGTGATGTCACATGGGCAAATACACTGGAATGTGACATTTTTCCACACAATTGTGAAACTAGTACTAACACTAAATTCACTTCCTTTGTGAAATATACTGAATCAGATAACATTTTAAAGCTGATTTTCAGTTTCATAAACCTCGCGTGTCGAGGCATGAGCACTGACCAGATCGAAATCTTTGTACAATATACATTATTTGCCTTTCCAAATTTTAGCTAGTTTTCATTGGTCTCTGCCTGCATAAATACACAATTTCATCAACATTATTAAAGCAGTAAGCATTAATATTAAAAATGGTGGTCGAAATTATGTTGCAGAAGTTACATCAGCAGACCTGTGGGTGTCTAAATCGTTTTGCCGTCATCTACCTAACTGCAGTGAAGATTTGTTATCCTGACTTTTTCAGGCATTCGTTTTCAATGTCAGTAACTTTTCTATACTAAATAATTGATCATAATTGTCAGTATAGTTATTTAACTCCAAATATTGAATAATACGTCCTGGAGGCAAAGTAGCTATAGTGGTCTATTAGTTACTTATTACTGCTCAATTGTGAATAAATTCATAAATCGACAGCATTTTTTGAATAATATGTATGTTGGACTGTATTCAGTTTGCACCAGAAATAGTATTTAGGCCAAATTGCGCAACTCTTAAAACCACAACGTATTCTTTCAAGGTTTCAGGGTTTATCACAGCTTCTAGAAAACACCGGATGTGTCCTATCATTGGATAAAAAATATCTGTTTTCAGATTCTTTTTAGGGATATTTCAGTAAATATTGCTTAAAATAATAATTTTATCCCCATTTTAGTTAACTGTCAACTACTTTTATGTTTGATGAGCACAACCAAATAAGATGAGTTGACACATTTCTGAAGGTGCTGTAGATGCAAAAAGTAAGGTTAATAATATAACTTAGAGTACACATTTTTCAGTTTTACTCAAATTAGGGTGATGCAAAAATGAGTACAACAAAAAATACTACATCTAGTACTTTGTATGGCCTCCATGATTTTTAATGACAGCACCAAGTCTCCTAGGCATGGAATGCACAAGTTGGCGACATTCTGCAACATCTATCTTTTCGATTCTTTAAGAATGACCTCTTTTAGAGACTGGATGCTGGATGGAGAGTGATGCTCAACTCGTCTCTTCAGAATTCCCCATAGCTGTTTGATTGGGTTCAGATCAGGAGCTACTGAATCACTTTCACCCTGTTCTTCTTCAGAAATCCAACAGTGGCCTTAGATGTGTGTTTAGGATCATTGTCATGTTGGAAAAGTGCATGACGACCAAGGGCACGGAGTGATGGTAGCATCTTCTCTTTCAGTATAGAGCAGTACATCTGTGAATTCATGATGCCATCAATGAAATGCAGCTTCCCGACACCAGCAGACACTCATGCAGCCCCACAAAAGGACACTGACACCACCATGTTGGTTGTCACTATTGGTAGCATGAGGCGATACCTGGACCCTACAGAGGTTACACAGGCAGTCCAACTCCTCCAGGATGGCACATCAATACGTGCCATTGCCAGAAGGTTTGCTGTGTCTCCCAGCACAGTCTCAAGAGCATGGAGGAGATTCCAGGAGACAGGCAGTTACTCAAGGAGAGCTGGACAGGGCCATAGAAGGTCCTTAACTCATCAGCAGGACCGGTATCTGCTCCTTTGTGCAAGGAGGAACAGGATGAGCACTGCCAGAGCCCTACAAAATGACCTCCAGCAGGCCACTGGTGTGAATGTCTCTGACCAAACAACCATTAACAGACTTCATGAGGGTGGCCTGAGGGCCCGATGTCCTCTAGTGGGCCCTGTGCTCACTGCCCGGCACCGTGGAGCTTGATTGGCATTTGCCATTGAACACCAGAATTGGCAGGTCCACCACTGGCACCTTGTGCTTTTCAGATGAGAGCAGGTTCGCCCTGAGCACATGTGACAGACATTAAAAGGCCTGGAGAAGCCGTGGAGAACGTTATGCTGCCTGTAACATCATTCAGCATGACCCGTTTGGTGGTGGGTCAGTGATGGTCTGGGGAGGCATATCCATGGAGGGACACACAGACCTCTACAGGCTAGACAATGGCACCCTGACTGCCATTAGGTATCGGTATGAAATCCTCGGACCCATTGTCAGACCCTACGCTGGTGCAGTGGGTCCTGGCTCCTGGTGCACGACATTGCCCGGCCTTATGTGGCGAGAGTATGCAGGCAGTTCCTGGAGGATGATGGAATTGATACCATTGAATGGCCCCCACGCTTGCCTGACCTAAATCCAATAGAACACCTCTGGGACATTATGTTTCGCCGCAAGGTTGCACCTCAGACTGTCCAGGAGCTCAGTGATGCCCTGGTCCAGATCTGGGAGGAAACACCCCTGGACACCATCCGTCGTCTCATTAGGAGCATGTCCCGACGTTGTCAGGCATGCATACAAGCATGTGGGGGCCATACAAACTACTGAGTACCATTTTGAGTTGCTGCAGTGAAATTTCAGCAAAATGGAGTAGCCTACTGCATCATTTTTTCACTTTGATTTTCGGGGTGTCTTTGAATTCAGTCCTCTGTAGGTTGATAATTTTCATTTCCATCAAACGATGTGGCATCCTTTCGTTCCTAGCACATTACCCAGTCCATATCAGTGTAGATATCCAGCTTGATATTTTTCCCCATTGAGATCTGATGTGTTTTCAAAGTGTTCCATTAATTTTTTTTGAGCAGTGTACTTTCTTTCTCAGGTATTGTGACATTTCTCTTCCATGTGGTGCCATTGAAAATTCTGACAAAATTGTTATTCTCTAAGTTATATTATTAACCTTACTTTCATGTTATAAGTCGACCAAAACACATCTTATTATCAGGTGTAAACAGGGCCTTTGTGGCATTAGGGGGCACACACACAGAAAACATTCTTTCCATCTGAAATAGATAGCTGAAGTTTACATTTGGTGTATTCCAGCAATACAAAGATATCTACTGAAAATTCTAGAAGCAGATTCTTTCGCACCAGTGGTCAATGGAAAACCCATATTAGTCAACAACTGGTATGAAAAACCAAACCTAAGTGCTCTAAGTCTCTTAGCTGCTAATTATATGCTAATAATGTCACTTAAATAGATTGATTGGACACTTGCCAAGGCAGCGCACACAGACAGCCATCCATAGTATTCTGCGTTCTAGGCCGTTGTTTGGGTGCAGGCTAGTAAAGCAGCTTTATCTAATGAAATAACGAGCCACACATTAAACCAGTTGACCCGTTCTTCTCACCATGATAACATCATTGCTGACGGTGCAGAAGAGTAGAGGAAGTGTGGCAGTCTGATAGGACACACCATGTTGAGATGCAAGATTTTGCCTAATATAAATTCTAATAAAAGGGTGAGGAAAAAAAAAAAAACACACCAAAAAAACACCAAATTACCGTATTTTCTCACATTTGGTCAAATTATTTGTACTCTTACAAACCAGTTCTAATAAATCAGAACGGTGTGTCTTCATTTAGTTTAATTGCCAGTGTATTTTTTGTATTATTAGTCAAATGTTTATGTATCTGCACAATACATACACACACACTCCTGGGCAAAAAAAAAAAAAATGCTAAACAAGCTAAGCTTTTAATTGTCTTAAGCACAACTTATTGGTCAGCAAATTTGTCAAATTTAACCAAATGCACTACTTAAAAATGTATTGCTGTCTCAGAAAAAACATCAAAGACAGAATGAAGTTTTCGGCAGAATATAGGAAGTTTGATTCAGAGTGGTCATTTGGAGTGATGAATCTCAATGAAACACAAGTTGCATGGTGATGCTCCAGAGCGGTGTTTTCAAAAATCTGTTGAGAAATATAATAAGTGCATCTCTGCCACAGTAAAGCAGGAAAAGTGTCATTGTGTGGGGAGCCTTTTTAGCTGCTGGTATTGGTGAGCTACTTCACTGTGAAAAATCATTTAATGCCTTAAAGTACAGGTGATTATTGCAGAATGGCCTGCTTTCCTAAAATGAAAAGTTATCTAAAGAGGAATGGTCAGATGCAATGCTCCTGCCCAAATTGCAAAGACATCCAGGAAGTGGCTTGAAGAAAAGTCCATCAGACTCATGGACATGTTTTATTAAATGACAGAATATTTTTTAAGTAAACTTAAGCATCACAACATTATAATTTACAGTCTGAAAAAGTAATCTCAAATCGAGAAGCTGAAGATTTATGTTTTTAAAGATTTACTTTAAGTGAGAATTAAATAATAGCAAAAGTAATCTGAATGCAGAAAATATATGAAAATAAGCGGTATATAAACTTGAAACAACACCAGGTGGGGGTAGTGGGCGTGGGTGAAATTGCTTTGAATGTGCGTCAGGGAGCCGCTTTCTATATGCAGGGTATTGAAATCGCTTTTCACTTGCGATCATGTGAACTGTGTATAGGGAGCGGCAGTACTGACCGCACATTTTGCAAGATATTTGTTAGTGACTCTCAGGATCTGTCACGCTCCAAATCAACCGCCATCATCTTGTCAGTCATCGCCCCTTACCCTCATCACATGATCAGTAAAATGATCTAACTCTTGCTGCACTGTGCAACGACTCTGCCACTCATGCTGTATGGATGGAGCAGAGCAGACACTTTCAGTTTATAATTGTAGCATCTGTTGTCCAACTGAACTAAATGGATTTTATTTCTTCGGTGAAGTAATGTAATCTGTGTACGGCCGAACACCGTTAACACCAGTAACACCGACTACCGCAACAAGCCTAGCATGCACAACTAAATAATCAATATCGACCAATACCAAACATAAAAAAAAAAATAAATAAAAAGTTATATAATAGGGGTAAGTGATAAAAGAGTTAAGTCGTCTTATATTAGCAGTTAGTGATTCGATATGGTACAGATATATCATGCATCCCCAGTATTTATGGATATTCATACAGCTTTTTTTTTATTATTGCAGAACAATAATGAAGTTTCACAGCATGAAGATGGAGGAGATTAATAAAATCATCAGAGATTTATGGCGGAGCACATACAGAGGACAAGGTCTGCCTTTAAACACAAATGTTTGTCTGCTATTATGGCTTTGTTTGCATGAATCTTTTTAAAGGGTTAGTTCACCAAAACATTAAAAATTTTGTCATTAATTACTCTCCCTCATGTCGTTCCAAACCCGTAAGACTTTCTTTCATCTTCGGAATGCAAATGAAGACCTTTTTAATGAAATCTGAGAGATTTCTGTCCCTCCATAGCTATGCGATTACCATTTTGACGCTTCAGAAAGTTCATAAAGAGATCGTAAAACTAATCCATATGAATTGAGTGATTTAGTCCAAATTTTCTGAAGAGACACGATCGCATCATATGAAGAATGTATTTAATTTAGTCTTTTATTCACATTAATTCATCAATGCACACATCAATTAAGGTAAATGGAAACTCAAGCATGTTTGTTTGACGTGTGCAAGAACCAATGAGGTTTATTCTCGTGTGGTTATGTATATCTGTCTATGGAGGGACAGAAAGCTTTCAGATTTCATCAAAAATATCTTAATTTGTTCCGAAAGATGAACAAAAGTCTAATGGGTTTGGAACAACATGAGGGTGAGTAATTAATGACAGAATTTTCATTTTTGGGTGAACTAACCCTTTAAATCAGGTTCCTCGAATCCAGCCCTGGAGGGCCACAGTCCTGCAGAGTTTAGTTAGACCCTGATCAAACTCGCCTATCTGCAATTTTGTAGTAAATCTGAAGACCTTGATTAGCTTGTTCAGGTGTGTTTGATTTGGGTTGGAACTAAACTCTGCAGGACAGTGGCCCTCTAGGACCGGATTTGAGGAACCCTTAAAGTCCTGCTTGACAATCTGTCAAATCTTTGTTTGACTGTTTGAGACTTAAGCCGCACACACACTTAACGATTGTAAGGCCGATTATGAATGTAAATTGATACTTATGACTGATCGTGCTCAAACGCGTCCAGTCAGAGCCAGTTGTGTTCAGACTGCGATTACAGTCGGTGTTCAAATTCCGTGTGCAAGTATATAAATCTGCTTCAGTCGCAGGAAACAATCGCTTGTATGTTGAGCAGTCTTAGAACTTAGACTTAGGTAGTCGTTAAATGTGTGCCCGGCTTTTTAGTTTATCTAGTGACCTTTTACCATAATGTCTGTATTTCTCCTGATCTCCCACAGACATTGAGTACGTAGAGATTCGCTCTGATGTGGATGAGAACGCCTCTGCTGGACTGAAAAGGAGGACTTATAACTATAGAGTGGTAATGGTCAAAGGAGACACGGCTTTGGACATGCGGGGACGTTGCAGTGCTGGACAAAAGGTCAAAAAGCAGCTATATCCATCTTGTGTTTCTCTATCTCTCCAATGAAAAGTTTTTTCAGTCTCTCTTAGAATCACCCAAGGTTCCCAATCAAATGTGATTTACGCAGTATTTTCATTTGCTTAAAAATATTTGTGAAGTGCACATTATGATGAAGCTGTCGGTAGATTTGGGAGCTGAGAAGAGGGTGCTGACAGTCAAGCAGACCCGATTATCGACCGGTGCTGATAATTTCATTGGTCTGTCAGTCACTAGATCGGAATGTACGTTAAATAAAAGGAGTTTTATTAAATCAATGAATGTTTTTAGATCTGTGGCTTTACTGCATGTTTGTCTGCAGGTTCTCGCCTCCCTCATAATACGGTTGGCTCTGGCTGAGACGTTCTGTCTGAACTGTGGGATTCTGGCGCTGGATGAGCCCACCACCAATTTAGACAGAGAAAATATAGAGTCCTTGGCACATGCACTGGTGGAGTAAGTCTTTATTAAAAAAAAAAAACATGAATACAGCAAGTCTTTAAACAGAAAACACAATTTATTTACAGCAAGAGCAACATGACAAAACAAGAACTTTTATTTTCTATTTGACACTTTTACCAACTAAAAGATATGCATTGGTTTTTTTGCAGAACAATCGAGAGTCGTTCTCGTCAACGCAACTTCCAGCTGCTTGTTATCACCCACGACGAGGATTTTGTTGAGCTCCTGGGACGATCCAACTATGTGGAGCATTTCTACAGGATCAGGAAGAATCAGGACCAGTGCTCAGAGATCACAAAGTGCAGTATCAACACACTCAACTCCTACCTACACTGATGCATCAGATCAGATGAGAGAAGAAAGACTGTTAGTCAGAAGTGACAGAATCAAAGTTCAGTTTCTTGGACAGTTGTTAAGCATCTAAACATAAGGACTATCAGCCTCCCTGTAACTACCTGAGCCAAATCGGGAAAATAAGCACCCAGCAAGCAGTTTGCAGCACACCTTGTTTGTAAAACATGAGCAGAACAAACATATGTAACAAAACTATACTTACATTGAGTTCAGCTGAATACAACAGTTTACATAAAAATGGTTTTGCAAAAAATGTACACAATTTGTTGTTCGTTTCAACCTGACTAATATTAGCTTGTACATTTAGTTGCCTTTTTTTCTGAAATATATAAAAAAAATTCTGATTTCTAAATCATCTAATTATTTCTGATCACATCATGATCTGTAATGGTGGCATCAAAACATATTTGGTCTAGGGTTGTCGATTGATTTAAAAAAAAAAAAAAAAAGTTATTAAAGGCTTCTGTAGTTAATCACAGGTAATTGCGCCTAACATTAAATTTTGTATAATAAAGTCACAAAATTTAATGTTAGAATAAAGTCATTAAATTACGAGAAAAAAGTTGTTAAATTATGAGAACAATTATGACATTTTTCTCATAATTTAATGAATTTGTTCTTGTAATTTAACGACTTTTTCCTCATAATTTAATGAGTTTATTAGATGGTATTTAGTTTTTAGATGGTATTTGGTTTGTTCATACATTTTAACTTGAGTATTCTTTTTTTTATTTTTTTTCAAGTTATATAATGTTTCTTAAATTGTCTTTAACATTTGAGTTCAGCCAACCAACATGTTAAAATTAGATTTTAAAAGTTATTATTCATTGGACCTTTCATGGCGTCATCTGCATGACTAATTCATCTCCACTTTATCAACACAACTGTAGGCACTAAGCAAGTACGACCACATGCAGATTTGCAGCGAAACCTATCAGTATTGATCATTTTGCAATAATGAAACTTATTTGCACAAGCACACAGTGAGGATGCGGCCTTCAGCACCTCATCTAGAGGCCTGCTACTCAAAATCATGATCTTTCTTGGCAGTTTGTCAGTGTCAGTTCCAGGAAATCAGGACAATATGACAAGTATTATCAACCACATCTCATTTCAATCAAGATAATCACTGAGCGCGGCATAATCAGCCAATAAACGTCGCTTAGCTTACGATGCAAAAAGAAATCTACATAGCCAAGTCTCGCCTTTTTGAGAGTATATAAACACGGCGTACAGCAGAGGGGAATCAAGTACCTCTGGCCTTCAAGCAACCGAAATCTTGAGAAATCCAAGCGGACAGACAAAATGATGAAGACTATACTACTGCTCGCTTTCGCTGTATTCGCCAGTGCTTCTTTGAAAAATGATGATAAGACTATATTGGGAGAGCTTATTGATGAGCTGAACGCTGTAATGAAAACACTCCCAGAGGAGCACAAGGTAAGATTTAACATTAGTATAGTAACTATAATAAGCCAAAACTGTCTGTATTTTCAGATATTGAGCAAAGCATGATTGCAATATTCATTTTACCTGTTATTTCTAGGGAAAAGAAATCTTCCTGAGAGAACTGAACCCTGAGAAGGAGAGCTGTAAGGTGAGATGAATTTTCATCATTGACTCACAATACTAGTATACAACTATCTACAGTACTACAACTATCCAGCATATTTCTTTCATGATCAGAGCCTAATAAGCTTTTTTGGGGTTTGTGCAAATTTTTTTTTTTTTTAATTTCATGTATAATGCTGACAATTGAATTCCATGAATTTGAGGCCTGGTCTTACCTGTGATTTCAATATCTTTGCAGCATGACTTTTTCTGCCAGGCTGAGCAAGAACTGAAGACGGAGGTTTCTGTGCAAAGTAAATACGAAGATTTCCGTACTGACAAGAAACTAATGAGGAACTTGCATATGTATAACAGCCACCATGGAGGAGTAAGTTGAACTCTGTAATGTGATGTCTTCTCCGTACAATACCTTCATCCTACCAGAATAGAATAACCCTGACATTTACTGTCTTTCAGAGCACCTGCAGACCTG
Organism: Culter alburnus; assembly: GCA_028476615.1. Taxonomy (NCBI): domain Eukaryota; kingdom Metazoa; phylum Chordata; class Actinopteri; order Cypriniformes; family Xenocyprididae; genus Culter; species Culter alburnus. The sequence goes on from JAOTNS010002454.1 coordinate 23,611, forward strand.
CTGATGAAGACCAAGATCTAATCCCCCTGCGTCAATTCTTGTGCAATCTCATGAAATGTGTCCAGAAAGAAGGCAACAAAATCAAGAAAAATTAATTTATAAAAGATCATATTTTTTTTTGTCTTTATTAACATATTATTTTGTTTACATTGACTGTAGCAGTATATAATTTTGTACCTGAAGAAAATTTGCAGAAATGTTTTTTTTTATTATTAGGGGTTCAAGCACGTAGTGCTGAAACCCTATTGTATTTGTTAGGATTTTTATTATTATTTTTCTTCTCCGCTAAAACGCATCGTGCAGCCCAAACCGTAAGTGCTAGAGACTTGAAACTTGGTCAAATGATAGTCCTCAATTTGGGGAGAACCTCAGAAGTTATGACCCCAATTGGCCAATAGGTGGCGCTACAGCGATCAAAAGCGTGAAATGGCTCATAACTCCTAGACCGTTTGTCCCAGACTTAAGTGTCTTATATCATTGGAAAGCTGTCCTTGACGAACAATACGAACAAAACGTCCTTGACAAACAAGAGTCCTTGACGAACAATACGTATATCTCCGATTTCATTTCCGGTATGCAAATTTTTCCGCCATTTTGAATTTTGTCAAAAACCTACTTTTGCGAACTAGTCCTAGGTTTTTCACCCGATCGGAACCAAACCAGTGTAGAAATGTTCTCTGGAGTCTAAATATCAATAATTATCAAGAGAATTTTAAAATTTTGATTCACAGTCGCTAAGGGGCGCCAAAACATGCAATGTGGGCGGAGCCACTTTTACTAAAATGGCTATAACTTGAGAACGAAATGAGATATTTTCACCAAACTTGGTACACATGTGTATGGGCTAAATCTTTGGTAACGATAAAAAAAAATCATGTCGATTGGACACTAGGTGGCACTATAACTTGAAAAAAACATGAAAACAGCTGTTACTACGCAACCATTAGTCCGATTGACTTGAAATTTGGCATGCAGTGTCTTGGTCCAAGGGGGCATGATAGTCTATGAGGACATTGGTGTATCTCAAAAAACATGGCCGCCATCTGCCAATGAACTTTGAGCATTTATTAGACAAGGTTAATGGAGGCTGATCAGAACGAAACTCGATGGGCATGTTCGACTCATGGTCCTAAAGGTCTGTAAGAATTTTGAAAGAAATTGGCCACAAGTTGATGCTAACGAGTTTTTAAGCCTCGGTAATCACGTGATGTTTCACAAAACCACACAATCAATTGATAAATCTCCTCATACTGAACAACTTTGCCTCAAGAACCAATGCTGTCAATCAAATCGTTAATTAATTATTCGCAAATATGTGAAAAACCTACTTTTGCGAACTAGTCCTAGGTTTTTGGCCGATCGGAACAAAACCAGTGTAGGACAATTCTCTGGACTCTCTAGATCAATAATTATCAAAAAAAGTTGAACTTTACCATTTCGGTTGCTATAACAGGGTCCTTTAGTAAATGGACGTGGCAAAATGTACTAAAAAGTACATAGGAAGTACGTAGGAAAACTTCACGAAATTAAGTGAGCACATGCAGCATATGACTCTAAAGAAGCATGCCAATTTTTATGGAGATCGGACCATAGGTGGCGCTATAACTGTTAAAGCTTTAAAATCTATATATTTTCAATGGTAAATTGTCTGTTTTGGCTGAAAATGGTCAGGTCCTTTTATGATTTAGGTGGTTACATGCTTGCTAAATAAAACTTAAATATCTTTTTATGCATATGTATGTGCTTAAAGGCCTTAAATGCTTGAACCCCGGTAAATGCTGCTTGCAGCTTTAATTATTATTATTATTATTATTATTAATTACGGTCTTTTTTTCCTTTTTTGTCAAGTACAGATTTTGTGCAGTATATCTCAGTTCTGTCAGCATTTTAGTTTACAAATTTGATCTTTTTTACTAGCGCTGAAAAATCAATTTATGGAGCATTATTTTTTGTTGTGTATCTTGATGTTTAGATTGTTGTTCTTGCAGAATCTTGACTGATGGATTAGGTAACCTCACAATATAATAAATACTAAAATTTAAAAGCAACTATTTGATTTATGTATTGGGTGTCTATATTTTATTAAAGTAACTTTTGCACAAAATAATGCACTTTTATAATGCTTCTTTTAAAAGGTTCCATATATAACCGTACAGTTCTTGACTGAAGTTTATGCCAAAAAGGTTTTATATAAAGGCCAATTCACATAGTATGTCACTTCTCAGACAGCTCTGACAGACACAGACATGGCTAACACATTGATCCAACAAAAGAAGTGTATGTTGCCATCTGTTGGTGCAGTGTGAATTGTTCTTAGAGAAATGTCTTAGTTTTTTTTTTTTTTTTTTTTTTTTTTTTTTTACAATTGCTATCATACTTTTGTTCAATCTGTAGTCACATTTTCAAAACGTTAAACACAGTTAGCGTAACATCCATCTTCTTTGACCATGCCATTAACACAATTTGTCACTTTCACATTTTCACACAAAACGCAGTCAATTAACATGTTAAATTCTTAAATTTTCTTTCATACAAGCTTACCCAATACCAAAATCATGGATTATTCTGTTATTTGCAAATGCTTGTAAACACAGCAAGTCAGAAATGAAGTCCTAATGTTCCAGTCTTTAAATATAGTATAAAGCCTCTACATTTGGTAAAATAGCAGCTCAAATGTATTGAAAAAATATATAAAACATACTGAAACAATTGATAATTATTTTTAAGTAGCAGATTCCAATCTCAGTTGGAGACATAATCAGGTGTTGAAGTTCTTTTCATTACATGAACATACAGTAAATTGTAAACAAAAAGGACTTTCTTTTTGTCCCTTCTTGACCTTCTCAGGTACACAAGGACTCCTTTCAAACATGTTGTAGATTACTTCAGAATTAGCTGTTTTATCTATTTTTGGTCTTCATTAAATTATATTAATATTGAGGTTTAAATTCTCCCTTTGATTCGCATTGATATGTTTAGCATTAAAATCTGATAGGGATGATGCCATTATATTTAACGAATTAAAATTTTATGGAGTCAAATTAATGCCTTAAAGTTTTGCACAAAAATAAAGTTTTGCAAAACAAAAAAAGAATTGAGCAATAAAAAAATTTTTGCAAACAAAAATAAAGAATTGCAGAGGAAATAAAGTTTGAGCGGAAAAAAAATAAGTTTTTTCAAACAAAAAATTGCAAAATAAAATAAAGTAGTGCAAAATAAAATATAATTAATTAAAAATCAATGACAGCTGTAATCCTATTTTATCTTTGCCACATATTTTCATGCTCAAACCTACAAATCATTTGCACGCTCATTTTATTCTGCGTTTCAGTCAAGCGTGCGCTCACAATACGGTTTTCCTTTGCGCTGCACTTTCTGTGTGGTTCTCTTTATGGCACTGGTTTGACGTGGGGGTGGAGTCAAGAAACGGGGGCACGCCCCGCAAAATGCATTGGAGGGGAACGTGATCGGCGACAGGTGAAATAATTCTTTGACATGGTTAAAAATATGGTTTGTTTTTGTTGGTTTGTTAGCATATGTTGTCGCCGATTACGACCCCCTCCAATGCTTTCTTATAGTAATATGACCCTTGCGCTCTGTCTCACTGCCTTATCCTTTTGTGTCTTAAACATTCGTTTTTTTGGGGTCGACAGCTTATTAAAACTTATTTCTGGGTTTTTTAGCTTGTTAGCTGTACACCTTGTCACACAGCACCTTTAGGCATTGTTCTGTTTTTTGTAATGAGTCAGAAAAGACACAAGAAGGCAGCCTGGAGACGGTTGGATTGTTTTTCCCCCGGTGGGCGTGGTTTTCAGATTATAATAAATGCGCTCTGTCTCTATGCTTGATCTGTTCTGTTCGATCTGCGTCTCCTGCCGATGAGGGTTTCGCGGGACGTGCCCCTGTTTCTGACTCCACCCCCACGTCAAACCAGTGCCATAAAGAGAACCGCACAGAAAAGTGCAAGCGCAAAAGAAAACCGGTACGTGAGCGCACGCTGACTGAAACGCAGAATAAAATGAGCGTTGCAAATGATTAGTAGGTTTGAGATGAAAAATATGTGGGCAAAGATAAAATAGGATACAGCTGTCATGATTTTTGTAATGATTATATTTTTATTTTGCACTACGTTATTTTTTTTGCAATTATTATTTTTGTTTGCAAAACTTATTTTTTCTGCTCATATTTTTTTCCTTTGCAATTCTTATTTTTGTTTGCAAAACATTTTTTAGTGCTCAATTCTTTTTTTGTTTGCAAAACTTTATTTTTGTGCAAACTTAAGGCATTAATGACTCCATAAAATTTGTTCTTAATTTTTTTTTTTTTTTTTTTTTTTTTGTCGATTTTACCATTCTGCAACTGTTCAAAACCAATGTTCCCTCTAAGCTGCGCGCTCGTGCGTGGCCGCCGCACTTCTGAAGCCGCGGCCGCGCAGAAAAAATAATTGCCGCGCAGAGAACAGACATGAAAATCATGTGTGGGAAATCCATTTGATTGTAGTAGGCCTAGTTAAAATGACATAATTGCTGTGCTTGGACAACGCTATCGAGTTATTGTCGCTATAGAGTTGGAAACCGGTGTATGCGGTTTACAGGTTTCATAGAAAGAGAACGATTGAGCGCGTGTGAGCTGGATGGCCCTGAGCCAAATCAGTCGCGGTAAGAATACTGTAATGTTTGCGGAATAAATACCTCAACGAGAGGCAAACGCGAAACGAAAGAAATGTGAAAATAAAACTCAGTTGTTTAATGAAAATGGAAATAACGGATATGGGCACAGAATGCTAACAAAACTCTGAGACATTACAATCACACACCCACCACAGGTGAAGCTTGCAAACTCAAAAACATCATGATTTACTCAGTTTTAAATAGATTTTTGTGTGTGGTGGTGGTGTGGTTTCAGGGATGTTTAGATAACTATAAACGAGTTAACGTTCACTTTTCTTAAAAATATTTAGCTATCAGATCTGTTAAATGCTTCAGTTTGTTTTCACTTTATAATATATTAAAACAAATGGAGCATTTAAACTGATATAATACTGTATATCAGTTTAAATACTAAAATATTATATTTTATTTTATATTATAATGTAAGACTAATAAAAAATGATCTCACAAGCGGATTGTTTAGGGCTCCTTGCCACGAAAAATCTTGAAACCTCTGGTATAAAAATCTGGGAAATTCATAAGAAATAACATGTAATTTTATGGTTTAACACTGTCTGTTGCTAATAATTGACTCTACAAAAACACATTATGGTTGTCCCAAACCATCATTGTAACTGCTCATATTATATATTATAAGAATTGAACTGTCCTGCAGGAGGACAGAAATTATTTTTTAATAGAATTTCTTGGTAAAGACTGGTACAGTTAATACAGCAATGTGAAAAAATCTCAACCTAAAATGTGCTTAATTTAGTGACTGAACTGCTTGTTAAATGTTACAGTTGCACAATAAAACCATTTTTTTGTGTGTGTTTACGTTGATTGTACAGGTCTGATATAAAGTATGTTTTTGCTCAGGTGGCCAAAATGTGCGCTCAACAGAGAAAAGTTTTGCTCAGCGAGAAAAAAAATTAGAGGGAACATTGGTCAAAACTATGGAACGGTTCACACCATAAGGGCTCAGGGTCATTTACAGTAATGATCTGTCAACACTACATCTTCTAATATTTTAATCTAAAGCCAAACGTTCTTCATTCAAGCCCATTCTGCTTCTTCCACGTTGCTTCTGCAGATGACACGTTTATTTTAACAACAGTAGCAAAAACACGGTGAGCAGCAAAATAGATACTTTTGTTAAAACACTACAGAAAACAAGAACACAGCAAATACAATTATTTTTATCTGTCATACAGATGACTCTGACCTTTTAACTAAACCAGGTTTGTGACGTGGTGCCTTTAGACTTTTTTTTTCTCTATACATTTAGCATTATTAATCAGAACATTTCATAATAAACAGTTTTATCATTTGGGAAAGTATTTAAAGATGGCAAGGGAAAACAAAAAAACTTTGAAATTACTAGTTTAATTACTACTCTCGTTTGTCCTCATGATAAGAGTTTTGATTATTAGATTACGTTGATTGTTTTAGTAGTTTATTACTTTGTGCAAAATATAAAAATAGTCCATAGCCTACTTTTCTTGAGAGGTAAACCCTGCACCCTCAGTATGTCTTCTCAGTCCCAATGCCTTCATATGGGCCGTATAAGTACGTGTCTAGGGGTGTTTTCACACCTATGGGTTGCTTGTTTTGTTCCAAAATAGGGACTAAATTTGTTACAATGTTGCATTTTCTTCTTGGTTCGGTTCGCTTTCACATGGCAACATTTCAAAGCGTACCAAAATGCGTTAAGGCAAGTCACATGCGAGTAAAACTGTCCTCTTATTGGTCAGAGTTTTCTCTGCATCATCCATCAAAATAATGATTGACAAGTTCGCTCCATGAGCTTATTGTGGCTTTATTTGTAACTGTCGAGACACACGCAAACACTTTATAAATGTAGCCGTCTTTCCCGCTGTTAAATCATATACTACATATATTAATGCTGCGGCAAATTCAAACGCGCACTCTTTCTCTCTCAGTCTGTCTCTGGTTTCCCAGCGCTGTAGTAGGCGAACTGTTGTCAGTGTGTCGAGAGAGACCATACTATGGGGTAAATTGATGCCAAAACCATTGAAAATGGACAGACTAAAAGTCACAAATAGATACAACTGTAAAGTCCTCATGTTCCGCAAATGTAAAACAAGATCTACAATATACAAAGTCCTCAAACAAACTCTTTGTGATCCACAAATATAAGCCTGATCTACAAAAGATTAAAATCCACAAATAAACATCCTGATTCACAATAGAATCAGTGACTTGTACTTGAAAACCAGAATCTGAATGAATGTAAAGTGACTTGTTTACAGGGAAGATCTGTTCTGTTTGTAGATTGCACATTTGTTTTACAGAATCTGACACTATTGTTTCGCTGTTGTGACAAAATAATGCCATAATCATTGAAAATGAAGAGACTGAGTCAAAAATGTATCCATTTTAAACACAAAACAAGATCTACAATAATTTAAAATCTGCAATGTACACAACTCCTCCAATCCGCAAATGTAAAACAGATCTACAAATAGATAAAAATCCACAAACAGACTCTTCATGATTCACAAATAGAAATCAGTGACTTGTCTTGACAACCAGAATTTGAATGAATGCAAAGTGATTTGTCGCGCATGAGGTTTATTTGTTTGTAGATTGTGTTGCATTTGTTTTCAGAATTTTGGCACAGCTATTTCGCTGTTTTTTCCATTAAAAAAACTACAATGCCCTCCTCACAATTGGCAAAAACACGGTCTAACTTGTATTTTCAAACCACTGTAAAAAGACATTCTTACACCATTCTGTGCAAAGCTCAGCATGCAAGTGTGAATCTGTGTTTGCAGTCACAGGGCATTCACAGATCCCTCTGCACCACGCTACAGATCTTTTTGGCACTATCTTGCCAAGTGTGTGACTACGATCCCACGTGTAGTCAGCCAATCAGAGGTATTGCTTCAATGTAAAAAATCTTCAAAATAACAGCTGACACTTCTCTGATGGGTGGGCTGGGCTCACTGCCATTTTACCGTTGCCGGTGTCACAGCACTGACAGGCAAACAGAGCCTGGGCAGCGCTGGGAAAGGACGGACCGACTGACGCTCACAGGATGGGTTGTCAGGTAAGCAGTCGCTCGACTAAGTAGCTGTGTGACATTTAAAGAATAACTTTATTGCACCCCAGTACATTAACGTAATGCATGTCGTTAAAACTGCCCAAAACGGCTCACCAACAGCCTGGCGTTGGCCAGTTAACCCCATAACGCTGCATTCACACGGGGCGTCAGCGCCAACGCTTGATGGAGGACGTGTCTGAAGCTTGTGTTGACGTGACCGTTATAGTGATAACAGCCAATCACATTACTTCCCGGTGTTGCACGAGCGCTATTGGCTAGCGACTGTTCTAGGCCTTTGCATAGGGCGATCTGATTGGAAGACGCCTGCGTTGGCGCTTGAAAAGTTGAAAATCTTCAACTTCTTCGCCGCTTGCAACGCGAGTGAAGCACGCGACGGAACCCAATCAGTTCGCAACGCATACGTCACCCCGTTCAAATAATGAGAAGCGTTGACGCCGGCGCCCCCTGGGAATGCCACGTACTTGCCTAACAACGTTAGCCCAATAATATCATTTAGCTTTAGCTGGCTATAACCAAACATGTGTTTTACAAGCATAGCAACCGCACCATACAGTTAACGTTAACATTTCTTGCACATTTTGTGCCACAGCAACAAAATAAACGTTCCTGGGGACGTATCGGCACTGTGTCCCCAAGCATTTCTGGCAAATATGTAAGTTAATGACACACTGAACTAGTGTTTGCATGATAATACCGTACTAGAAAGGTATCGCGATACCCTGCTTTTAAAAACGGTCCGGTCTTCCGGTTCTCTGCCAGCTGTATTTCCTAATGTGCACAGCAGGGGGCAGTGTGCTGGCAGCTCGCTGCTTCTAGTCACATTGAGTGCGTGTTTTATTCCTCTCACTGCGCACGGCTTTTATGGTGACGAAAACGGAGGGTATGGGTTTCAAATACAGGTGCTCTTGCAGACTGTCCACAATTGTTGAGAAAGCATATGCACAAAGCGAAATAAATATGGCATTATTTTGCTTCATTGCCGCCAGCCAGGGCAAGCCCACGACCCACCACACAAGCCCTGTCTGCAAAAGATTTTACAAAATAACTCAGCGAAAAGGGAGTCAAAAGCATCTTGCCGTCAAACATCCCGGTTGTACAAGAATTTAAAGAGCGACAGGTTAGTGAATTTGATACCAGCATTATGTTTATGCTCTCAAACATTAAATGATGTTATTTCTTTATTTACTCGTGCAAGCACCTCCTCAACGAGGTTATTATTGAGTCTAAGTTTTTTAATAAGTTTTATATCTGGTTTCAAAAATAAATTCATTTAAAAATACATAAATATGTGGAAGGGCAGATACAGCTTTTAACCAATTTGTGCTTTAATACATTGCTTTAATTATTTACAGTAATATTTTTTACAATCTTACTGTCAAACACCTATGTAAAAAAAAAGCATAACAGCAAATCATTTACATTTTTATTGAGCATGAAAATAATAACCATTAAAAATTAATTAAATCTTAACTCTAACTTAATGGCATGAAAGCTCAATTCCAGAAGTTCAGCCTGCACACTGGTGGTTCCATGTGGCAATAATACACTAACAACCTGCAAAGAAAAAAACTACGAGTTGGAGATCTACCCACTAGTTGCCGCACCCTCTGAAAATCACAAGTATAACCCTCTCATAATCATCACAAGATAGACCGATTAAATCATTTGCCGTATGCTG
>JAOTNS010002455.1:0-18854 GCA_028476615.1 Culter alburnus
TAGAGGTGTTCAGCACTTCGGCTTGAACCCCCTAATAATAATAATATAATAATAAGGACAATTTACAATAGGGTTCAGCACTAGTGTTGAACCCCTAAAAATCCTAAAACCAAGTATAATAGGGTTTACATGCACTACGTGATGTGAAACACCCTATAAGAATAATCATGACAATTACAATAGGGTTTCAGCACTTCGTGCTTGAACCCCTAAAAATAACACCCTTATCCTCATCAGGTATCATTTAAAGCCCTTGAAGATGCACTGAAACTGTAATTTTTGACCTTCACCATTTGGAGGCCATGAAGTCCACTATAGGAGAATACCTGGAATGTTTTCATCAAAACCTTACATTTTTCACTTTTTGTGTATATTGCAGCCATTTGCTGAAAGTTTAAGTTCATTTTTTTTTTCCTCATTCTGTACAACACAGCACCCCATATTGACCGAAAAAACACAGAATTGTTGAATGTTTGCAGATTTAAAAAAAGAAAAACTGAAATATCACATGGTCCTAAGTATTCAGACCCTTGCTCATATTTAGTAGAAAACCCTTTTGATCTAATAAAGCCATGAGTCTTTTTGGGAAGATGCAACAAGTTTTTCACACCTGGATTTGGGGATCCTCTGCCATTCCTCCTTGCAGATCTCTCCAGTTCTGTCAGGTTGGATGGTAAAGTTGGGGGACAGCCATTTTAGGTCTCTCCCAGAGATGCTCAATTGGGTTTAAGTCAGGGCTCTGGCTTACCGTTCAAGAACAGTCACGGAGTTGTTGTGAAGCCACTCACTGCATGAAAAGTGGGATTTTCGTCAGTAAGCGGCACTGTAGATTGTCGTGGAAGTTCAGGTTTACGACTGCACACGGCAATTTGCAGGCAACACCGAAAACTGCCCGGACTTGTCAGAAATTGACGTGGGCCTTGCTTGGCAGTTGTCCCCCCCATGACCCCGCCTTCCTCTAATTCCAGGGCAGGCTTTAACATGTAAAATGAAAATGCTGTGAGCTATACAAATGCAAATTCTCTCAAATCGACTAATTTTGAGAGAAATGTCTGCAGGTATCCATCTGCTACTTCCAGTCTATTGATGGATACGACTCTGGAGCAGAGTATGATACAAGCCTGCACAAAGTCAAGTTTTTATAATTCCTAAGTCAAAGCAAATGTTGAGTTTAAATCAGTCATGAACATGGTTGTTTTAGGATACAGAGCGTACTTGAAACCTAAGCAAGAGATCTCAGAAAATAAAATTAACAAAATCAGTAAATCACCTAGAACAAACACAAGCCAAAGTGTCTGTTTTTTTCCCCTTAATATATGTAATCGCTCATAAAATAAATAATTTGATTATGAACAATAGTAAGCAACATATAAATTAACAAGACTTGTTAATAAAAACATTAAGGACTTTGCAATTCATGTTTGCTTTAGCCTACTGCTAATTTTAGCTTAATCTGTTGTAATTTGTGTTTAGAAAACATGGCAGCACACTACAGACACAATATGATACACTATTGTTGAAAATTAATATTTATACTTTACTTAATTTCGTTGACAAGTTTGACATTCATTGAAACTAGTGTCCCATGTTAACGTGGGCGTGGTTTGTGAGCGTGACGTGAGAGCATGATAAACTTCCTTAAAACTGCTCCAAAAACGCAGGAACGAGCACTGCGAAATCAAGGCGCTTTATTACGCATCGCAATGTATACAACTGGTGAAACATACGTTTTTAAATCTATAATCCTTGGAATATCGCATGTGACGAATCTGTCGCCGTCTAACATCTGCTGGAAATCCAGGTAAAACTATCTGTGTGCTCGCGCGCGCCCCCAGTTAACATGATCCCTAGTTCATCTGTAACACCGGCGAGAAGAAACTGCTGAATGCTATCAGTTTGCTGCCGATGTAAATGAGCAGTTCTGCGCTTTGATTTTCGCAGGTTGCTGTCCATAGAAGATAGGTTGGCTGCTTTGGAGTAGAAAAACTGTGTGGAAGATACTAACTCTAAGAAGAGAGGACGGGTGCACAATCCTAAGATTGCGGTAAGACTGCTATCTAAGCTAAAGTAGCCAGGCTAAAAGCAAAGCTTTTTTAAGTAGCACAAGTGTAAGTAACTTTTACTATTTTTCCTTTATTGTTTAAGTTCTTTTACACTTTGTTTTTTATTCATATCACTCTCATTTAATTGTTTTCCAGCTGCCTGTAAGACATATTACGAGACAGTACGCAGGAGCTTCAGGTAACTTACAAACATCCAGATCTTGCATCGCAGGCGGAAGCTGTGACGCGTTCAGCTCGGAGTCGAGCGAGAAGAAAGAGGGTGAGATTTATTAGATTAGATCCGTCAATGTGACTATTTTTCAGGTACATTAATAGATGTGTTGAGTCCATACGCAGTGCATCGCGCAATACTGATTGTATTTATTGGTTGTTTTTTTTACAGCTGCTAGAAGCAAGACAGAGTGTGCTAGCTGAGGATGAGATGGGCCTTTGGAAGTGCGCTACCATAGACCTGATGTCTGATGAGGAAGACGGCATCTTTGACGGGGTGTCTGGATGGATTGTGCGACCTCTAGTTATTTACAGCTCCGAAGTGGAAAACAGACATCATGGCGCTGTAGGATTTTGGGCTTCTCGTGAGCTTCCCATTTGTTGTGTGGGCAGATCTCCTACGTTTTGTACATGGTTGTGTGTTTGTGTTTGTGCTAATAAAGCTCTTTCTTTGAATAAACAGCACGTCCCTGGCAAATTTTCCTTTCCTAAATAAATTCATGTCCTTGATGGTAATAATAGTGTAGTCCATAGGATTACAATGACATGAATATACAACATAATAGCATAGCATATGAATATGAATATATAAAATTAAATAGTTATATGTAAATAATTGTGTGTGTATATATATATATATATATATATATAAATTATTATTATAATTTTGGGGTTTAAATTTATAATGACCCAGGGTGACCAATAGTAACAGATCTGCCAACCAATCACGATTGATTTTTCTTGTTTAAATGTAGTAGTTTCAACCAATACTGAGTGAGGAAATTCAAGCTATTCTCTGGCAAGGCGCGGGCGCTGCTATTCATATGCTAATTAGAGCCATTAGCGCGAGCTTCACATACGTCATGGTTCGTTTCCGTCAATATGTGGCACAGACGAACGCGACGTTCACAGGCTGTAAATTGTCATTAATTGTCGAAAATTAGGGAGATTTCCGGCCGTTTACGGGGACGAAAATCCCACTTTTCATGCAGTGACTCCTTCATTATTTTAGCTGTGTGCTTAGGGTCATTGTCTTGTTGGAAGGTAAACCTTCGGCCCAGTCTGAGGTCCTGAGCACTCTGGAGAAGGTTTTCGTCCAGGATATCCCTGTACTTGGCCGCATTCATCTTTCCCTCGATTGCAACCAGTCGTCCTGTCCCTGCAGCTGAAAAACACCCCCACAGCATGATGCTGCCACCACCATGCTTCACTGTTGGGACTGTATTGGACAGGTGATGAGAAGTGCCTGGTTTTCTCCACACATACCACTTAGAAATAAGGCCAGAAATTTCTATCTTGGTCTCATCAGACCAGAGAATCTTATTTCTCACCATCTTGGCAAACTCCATGCAGGCTTTCATGTGTCTTGCACTGAGGAGAGGCTTCCGTCGGGCCACTCTGCATAAAGCCCCCGACTGGTGGAGGGCTGCAGTGATTTGACTTTCTACAACTTTCTCCCATCCCTGACTGCATCTCTGGAGCTCAGCCACAGTGATCTTTGGGTTCTTCTTTACCTCTCTCACCAAGGCTCTCTCCCCGATAGCTCAGTTTGGCCGGACGGCCAGCTCTAGGAAGGGTTCTGGTCGTCCCAGACGTCTTCCATTTAAGGATTATGGAGGCCACTGTGCTCGTAGGAACTTAAGTTCAACAGAAATGTTTTTGTATCCTTGGCCAGATCTGTGCCTTGCCACAATTCTGTCTCTGAGCTCTTCAGGCAGTTCCTTTGACCTCATGATTCTCATTTGCTCTGACATGCACTGTGAGCTGTAAGGTCTTATATAGACAGGTGTGGGCTTTCCTAATCAAGTCCAATCAGTATAATCAAACACAACTGGACTCAAATGAAGATGTAGAACCATCTCAAGGATGATCAGAAGAATGGACAGCACCTGAGTTAAATATATGAGTGTCACAGCAAAGGGTCTGAATACTTAGGACCATGTGATATTTCAGTTTTCTTTTTTAATAATCTGCAAAAATGACAATTTTGTGTTTTTCTGTCAATATGGGGTGCTGTGTGTACATTAATGAGAAAAAAAAAGAACTTAAATGATTTTAGCAAATGGCTGCAATATAACAAAGAGTGAAAAATTTAAGGGGGTCTGAATACTTTCCGTACCCACTGTACACCCACACACGGGGTATGAAATAATACTAATCAAACACTGTATACATTATTACACATTATTACACAATTAATGCGAAAAGACAGACAACACTTTGTGAAATAGGCACCTGTAAACGAGCTTGGTGGTAAGGTTGATGAACAAGCCTTAATGCTGATCCAACGCGGCATTCTGAAACGCTGAGTCCATTTGAGGCCAGGTAACCGTCATCATTTTTCGGTCAAAAGACGGTCCAGTTTGTATGAAATAATATGAAACCGGATATGTCAAACTGGACACGGACCCAGCAGGATTATAAAAAATAAACTCACCTCTCAAATAGCACTGGCCACTGTCACCTCCAAATGATCATCCGACAAATGCCCTCTCTTTACCAGGTTGCATTCGCCAAGGAACTTCATTATGCTGGCCACAGAATGGCCTCTTTCCATTCCAATGGACACCAAAGCAGTGGAAACATCAGAATAAGTTGCTCCATTATTTATCATATTAACTATGTTTCCAGTGTGATTTTCCAGGACTGACCCCATCTTGATTGATGAATGCCACTTATTTGTCGCAAGCGCCAGAACCAGGGATACAGTAAACTTCCGGTGTACTAATGCATGCTTTGTGCATTAAAGGTCCATGTACTTTTGCGTCCATTCCTTTTTCATTTTTTAACCACGTCAAGAGACACAAAAAACGAACGGTTGTTTTATTTTTAAATGCTATGGTGAATACCAAAATTTAAAGGGGTGGTTCAATGCAATTTCACTTTTTTAACTTTAGTTAATGTGTAATGTTGCTGCTTGAGCATAAACAGCATCTGCAAAGTTACAGCGCTGAAAGTTCAATGCAAACGGAGATATTGTCTTTTAAAGTTATGGCAGTTTATTTCCTACAAAAACCACCGGTTTGGACTACAACAAGCTTCTTCCCGGGTTGGTGCCCGGCTATTAAACACGCCCCCGGGAACACGCAACAAAGTGGGCGAGGCCATGTGGCGCAGCATAAAGCGTAAGATTATAATCTGTTATAATCTGTGATATTTTCTACACTGGATGCGGTGTGAAGACAGCTTCCAGAATCTACATGAGTTCAATGCTGGATTTGCACTATTACTGAAAGGTGAAGCAGTTCCCACTTTAAAAGCAGAAGCTGCTGTTTATTGGGCCTAAACTGTAAGTACAACAGTTCTGTTGCTATTTTTAAAGCATCAAGGACATATACAAAGAGCAACTCGTTTCTGCTAGCCAGTTAGCTAAATTATAGTGCAACAAACACCAACAAACTTCTATGTTCATAGACAAACAGTTGTTCATGTTATAAATTAAACGCTACCTTTACAAAAATGTGACTACTTCAGTCATGTATTTGGCTACAGTAAAGCTTTAATCAGGATAAAACTGTATATTGAAAGCTAACAAACAGCAGTGACAGCATCTAAACACTTTGACACAAATACTAAATGAAATACCATGCATAAACTTCCTTTAAACAGCGCGATTGCAAAGGTTCTGCTTGACCCTCTTCATCTGGGTCTGATTCATAGGTCTGACTCGGGCTCAATTTGATACAGCAATATAGGCGCCATTATTTACGTTTCTCCTGAAGCGCTAACTACGAATGGTAAGGGGCGTGGCGTTTCCGGACGCTTCAGCGAATAATGATACACTGGGCCAGCTACCAACCTGCCAACCAATCTGAGCACTTTGTGTATTTCGGAGGGAGTGGCTTCATAGAAGCAGGAAGTCAAACGAGCCGTTCATATGACAGTGGAAACAGAGGTGTAGAATAAAAGTAAAATATATGAAAAATACAGCGTTTTCAAAAAAACGAAACATTAAGACATGTTAAACTGTGCCCTAAGAACACAATCAAGCCTAGAAAAAAACACCCCTTTAAATTAAAACCGAATACACAAATTTCATGTGCACAAAATAAATACTGACTTCTTTTCAGATTTTTGTTTATTACGTTTTGCATAATTATAAACCAAAATTTAAAAAGGACAGATTAAAGTCGAAAAAATGTCAATTTACAAGTTTTCTTTTGTAAAATTGTTGTTTCTGCATATTTTCGAGAGCCATGTCTCTGAAACATGATAATAGGCCCTACTTGACTTGATTTCCACCCCATTCTCACTCATGAGGGGTCTGATACTGCCGAAAATGCTATACTGGCGGCAAACGCGTCCAGCAAAGCGGAACATTCTAAGCGCTTAACGCGACAAATGCTTAATGTGGCTTAGGTGATATTGGGGAGCAAATTCACTACACCTTAGCAGCCCACTATGAACACAATTAATAACACGTTAAGCATTTTCCTAGAAAATAAAACACAGTTATGAGGAAAACGCTTAATGCATTAAGACACTGATATTAAATGACCAATAAAGATGTGCAGACTAGCAGGTCAGGCCAAATATAAAGGCAATGCTCTTTCAACGTTCAGCTTTTTCCACTTATAGAAAAATATTGTCCTTCCACTTTGTTTACATTGCCGTTGTCTTAGCCTTAGATGTTGTTGATGACAAGAAAATATGCGAGAAAATAGTTTCTCCCTGGTTGTTGTTTTAGTAGGATTAAGCCACGTAAAGCGTTAATGTCCAGCGATGCGGCTGTAACGCATTGCTTTCAATGAGAAATGAGAAATATTTCATGTCAAACCTCCACTGAGGCAAAGGGCATGGGAATTTTGTCTTCATGAAAATCACATATTGGGGTATAATTTTGTCATCATAACAAATGTTGGTATATTTTCAATTTGAACAGCATAGCATAGCTAAAGTGACTCCTAATCCCAAACAATTTCTCAATATAAAACAATATAAAACACCTAACAGAGCCAGACGAAACAGTCACAGTAATTTAGATGTCATTTTGGCCTTTATTCATATAAAACAAAGAAAAAAGCAAAATGACGGGATTGAGACCACAAGCGGGAACTCGATCATGTTAGAGTGCTAAACAAGAGGCTATAAGGTTTAGAAATGTAATGTTTAGGTTAAAATATAAATGTAAAAATAACAATAATAGTAATTTAACAAATGAAAATTAATCAACGTCATTTAGGCTGGCTCTTGAAGCGAGTCATTGTATTGACGCCAGAGGAAAAGGCACTAGAGGGCGCTTTAGCGTCTGTGTGTATGACGCAAAACACTTAAATTAAATTTAGCATTTTTACATATTAAATAAAACTTGTATATCATTTATGTTATTTTTAATAAGATATTAATCTTGCATAAAGAAAATTAGCTTGTATTTGCTAATTCTATTCATCAGTGTCAAAATAAAAAACAAAGAAACCGCATTTTCCATATTTCATTTCTGGTTTAAAAAAGGAAAAACGAATGGACGCGGAAAAAGGTCCGAAAAGTACACGGACTATTAAAAACCTTAATCGCTTGCTGTCACACTGTCATCCTATAATGCAAATCACACAGACAATATACAGTATGAGATACAATAGACATAATACAAACAAAGAAGTAACTGATATAGCTTACCTTTTGATTGTCCCCATTTAGGGGGAGGTCGCATTGCAGGGGGACAATATATGCAACCGCTTTATTTAGGGTGCTCCTTTCTCTTAGATATTTAATACTATAGCCTTCAGGTGGCATACTTATGTCAACAAGCTGTCTGCTCCTGCCGCTGCGCATAAGTTTGAAACCGTCTGCATGTTTTATTAGAGGAAAAGCCTCCTCAATTACCATAATAAATTGTTGTGGTGTGCACTGTGCATCACCAAATTTTACCCTATTTTTCCCCAAGTCCGTGTGCCTGGAGGCACATAGTTCTTCAACATTAAGAATAACCTGTGTGTAACAAGAGCACAGCAAAAAAAAAAAAAGTGCTCCCATGGCTGGGCGGCTTTAATTTTTGTTTTGAAATTTATTGTATGGCTGAATCAGTCTGCTCAAGAGGCTGTGACCTTGTTAGGTCGGTTAGACGATAACTGACATAGGGAGGGAAATGGGAGTTGAACAGTTGGAGGCACAGCTGTCGGTCCCGTCAGACCAGTAGTCAGTCCAGTCATTCCAATCTGTTCAGTAGTTGCTTGTGTATTTGGTAGGTAGGTATGCTTGAGGGTCAATCTTGCACTACGGTGTGGTCTCTTAGGAGTCGACCAGCTCCATCATAATGCTGATGCCCTGTAACAATGGACAAACATAATTATTGACCTACACAGTCTAGAAAATGTACTGTCTGTCCTATTGAGGCGTACTCTGTCAACTCTCCCCAAGTGAGACGTAATTCTGTACAACAATTTGGTTAAACTGTAGATCACCAAAAGCTTGGCAGCTCTACTTTGCAGACATATGCTACCTATTAAGGCAGATAATATTAAATCACCATATGTTAATGGTTTTATATATGTTTGTTCATAATCTATCATTAACCAAAGTATTATAATAACTTTTCTCCTAAAATCAAAGCTGTTTTAAGTTACATTAACCAGTCTAGTCATAAGTAGCTCAGATTTAATGTAATAAAGTTAGGTTTGATTGCTATGGACAATACCATAATCAGATATTTAAGTCAATATCACATTACAATTTGTCATGTTTCAAATATTTTAAATCACACACACACACACACAACTGCATAAATGTATATAATATATGTGTGTGTGTATGTAACTTACATACATTAATTAGATAGATAATATATAATATATATATTATATATAAAATATGATTCTTTCTTTTTTCGAAGCATTATCCTAACATTCTCTCTGAAAGATTCAAGATTCAAACGAAAAACGCGTTTTCAGATGTTTGGCGCAACCTAGGGGCTAAATAATATAAAATTATATTTATAAACAAATACAAATAAATAATAGCGAAAACAGCAGAAGTAATAATATTTAATACAGTTGTTATTTTAAGCGTCACTTTCAAAAGGTGTTTATATGGTTGCTACCGTAAACATCAGTTTTATATTTGAATAACATTTATCCAGTAATTAGGCGGCACCTACCGGCAAACCATGAGCTCTGATTTTTTATTTTACATAGCCTACCATATATAACATTTTTTTACATTTCATTATTATAGACCATACAGTTATTTATTATGAAAAATAAATTACATGACTTAAGAAGGAATAGCACCTTTTCAGTGCCTAGTAGAGTGTCAGGACCTCCACGATTTTAGCTATGGGATGAATAAAAAAACGAATATCCATTTTGTTTTTGTTTTTGGCTAATCTGCAGGCCTAAAGCGGGACGGGAACATGAACCGTTGAATGCCTTGAATGGATTGGTTGACGAAGTCCTAAGGTGTGCAATTATTTTCAGGCAAACGCACGGAGAATGTAGTTATATTTGTTAGCTCTAGCGGAACCAGGCCCTCCAACCAAAATTCCTGCCAAACTTATGCTTAAAGTAGCATATCTTGAAAAGATATTACCAAAGGAATTATGTTGCTAAAAGTCATATAAACAAATTTTTGCCCTGTTTGAGCAAAGTGGGTAATATCTGTCCTGGAACGACTACCAAAGCAATTTTCTTTGAATTAAAGTTTTTTTGACCCAGCAATCTGTAAATGAAACTGAAAAAATATAGTATTTTTTATTAGATCGTGAGCATCACGTAACCTTACACACAGAGAAAGCTGGCCTTGGTAAAAGTATAAATCAATTAAACATCTTTTAAGAACGATAGAAAACACTCAATCACAAATAATAGAAAACAGAGTATTAAGGATTTTAATAGCCTACAATAAAGTTAAGATTATTACTTAAAATTTATAACGAGGAATGTAAACTTGATTATGATACCACTGTAATAAAATATCTGCATACATTTCAATATAGACTGCAATAAAGCAGGACAAAAAATGTAAGGTTGTTATTCACCGTATGTGCTTGAAGACTTCGAAAAAGACAGCGTTTTAATTATCAGACGACCTCTTCTCGATGAACTGTAAAAGCCGCAAGATGTGTGATATAACAATAGATGGCGGTTAATGCACGATTTTAGTTCATGATTAGACGCTGTGCTGCTTCAATGCATCGCAGAACGCAAAACGGAATGTAGCTTGTAGCTTTGGTCGCGCTACCCGCTACTGCTGGTAAAAGTAGTTAACTACTGGAAAAGGATACATGTTTTAAAAGTAGATGAACAACAGAAACAAGCTACTGAAAAAGTATAAAATGTAGGCGCTACATGTAGTTAATATTCCCAACACTGGTAAAATTATGGATCAGTTGCCCAGTTTAATTGGACAAGTTGCTCTCTTAAGTCACGATATAATGATGTGTATTTTACGCGAATAGTTCAAAATTTGTAGTTATAATTGTTTGTAATACTCTGTCTCTGCTAACCGGCTAATGCGGAGTTCAGAATGCACGATTTTCAAAGTGTGGGTCGGTTCTTTCACACTGCATGACTATCTTGGCCAGCTTCAGTCGATGCTGTGTTAAATTTGCATGGGGAAAAAAATTGCGATCCGGCTTGACAGAAGGTTACACTGCATGACTTTACAATAGAAAGACATCACCAACAACTCGTCGGACGCAAACTACGTTAACAACCAAACACACGCGAGACGTGACAAGGAAACAAGCGATATACGTAGTTGCAAGACTGGAGTTATTATATTATATTTAAAAACGGCTTTATAGCCCGCAAGAAGATTGCAATTATGAAGTGCCTGTGCCTGATTTGCAGCGAAAACAAGAAAAAGAAAGAAGAATATGGAGGAGGAAAGGTTGGGGAGAGCGAGGAACAGGATTGTGTGTTCTGCAACGAGGAGTGTCTATAATCTCCCCAAAAATCCTGCTGCTCTGTATCTTGCTCTCTCATTGGCTTCAGTAATCGAAGATGTAGTAGTTTCAGTCAGAACACTTTTCACCACTGCAGGATTTTGAATCGCCGACAGGTCCAGATATTTAGCATGCCAAATATCTCACGGGCGTCGGCGATTCTCTCAGATGAAAGTAGGGGGTAATGTTGAGTTTTTGGGTGGGTGTACGGGGTGTTAGTAAGTGTGTCTGGGTGGGTGTTAGTGTATGGGTTATGGGTGGGTTTCACGTTTCTGTAGTTCTGCTTTTCAGATGTGGGTCCAATATTGTCTAAAAATGTGTCGATTAGCTTCTCTTCTTCTGTAAACAGTAAACACCCATTGTAATGTTAAACAATGATAAAGTCTACGCACATCTGGCCTAGAGGTTTTCAGCTTCGCTTGGCATTCTGATACAGTTCCCACTGGTGCACCTACATAAAGTATAACAGTGATGCTGCTATTACGTTCTGTAAATAACTCTTACCATATAGAGACGTCATACTCCAGTCGTGATTGCGAATCAGTTTCGACCTGATAGCTTTCATTCAGTTTTTCCTATGGGCACAATGAACTGAGGTGAAATTAAATGTATATTATGAGAAAACTGAAGTGTTTTTTGACCTAGCATGCATGTAAACATGTTGTAGGAGAACCCAAAATAATATTAGGAACATTTAAATGCCATAATAATGGGCACCTTCAATATTCACAAATTTGTTGACATCACACCACTACCTGACACCTCGTTGTGATCTCTGGTGGTCAAAAAGGGCCAAGGACAATAAGCTGTATTTTTATATTTCAGATGATTCTTGCACACACACCGTATGTAAGGGCCATTTCATGAAGCTTGACTGATTGAACTGTCTCTCAATAGCATTCAATCAATAACACAAAACATAATAAGAAACCGGCTAGCAGGCCACTACAGAGCCTCAAGAAGGGAAGGAAGCTTCGGAAAAAATGAAGGAGGCATCACACAGAAGGAAAGGTGTATGTGAAAATAGGTCATTGCTGTGTATTCCCAGCTAACTTTTGTGTTTTAAGAATGTTTTCCAACTTGTCTCTGTTTGGCAAGAAAACATGTTCGTTCGTTTAGCGGAATTGTTTTGAAAGGTGGTATGAATTACTGAACATTTTCTTCAAAAATTGAAACCCTATGTTAAGGAAGTAAATCAGTGCAGGAGAAAAAAAGACAAAATAACGCAACTACAATGACTTCAGGCACCAGACTTAGATAAATCAACTGAAGATGAAGAGACATGCAATCTCTCGAGGATTTCAGCAGGAATTAAAACAACGCCACAAACAATATCAATAAGTGACTTATCTGTCATTCAGTATAGAAGATCTCTGAAAATGAACAGGGTGTTAGATGTTCTGC
This sequence comes from Culter alburnus, assembly GCA_028476615.1. Taxonomy (NCBI): domain Eukaryota; kingdom Metazoa; phylum Chordata; class Actinopteri; order Cypriniformes; family Xenocyprididae; genus Culter; species Culter alburnus. The sequence goes on from JAOTNS010002455.1 coordinate 12,559, forward strand.
TTGGTTGAAAATGTTCATTTGAGGTCACCTCATGGTGGTCCGTGTTTGCTTTTGTTGTGCTCTTGTTTATTGGCTTTTGTTTATGTATTTTTTAGCAATTGTAGGTGTTTTCTGACAACATTTCTGCTTTGATAAAGCAGATCAACATGTTCGCTTTAATAACAACTGTTTAGTTGTATTTCTGTTGGTAAATTACTTATGGAATTTAAGCATTAATGAAGTTTTACTCAACAAAATTTGGGAGACGCACGTTCAGATAATCAACCAATCAGTGCAAGAGGAACCCAGTATATAAAAGCCTTCTCTCACTTCTATCCCCCGACAAGGTTACAAGCATCCCTCCACCACACCATCACCTCACTCTTGACTAGTTTCTATCCCAGTTAAGGAGGGGGAGTACTCCCCTGGACAGCATGCCAAATACGCATAATTACTATACTTCATATCATGGACATGTAAACTCATCAACTGAAAAGAAATTAATAAACAAACTTAGCACCATCATCACCATTAATTAACAGTTAACATGTCGCATGTCATTCTGTCTCAAATTCTTCTGAGCAGTAAGTGTTTTCTGAATGCACTAATACAGCAGTAAGAGAAAAGCTACCAACATTAATGAGTCAAGAGCCCTACTACAGGAAAACTTGATACACACCAATGGTGAGTTCAAATGTTTACTCATCATCTCCAGGTGTCATTTCTAATGCTCACACTGTTTCACACAGGAACTTTCTCAGTGTGCCTTATGCACATTATGCGACCTTATGCAATCTTAAATAATCTGTGGTAAAATAAAGCATAAAAAACATCTAAATATGTACATAAACCTTTAGTATGTTATTAATGTTTGTGATATTATGTTTTTTTTTTTATTGCGCAACTTTTAATAATCAATTTAGCATAGAAACTACTTTAATGCAAATGCAAAACTTACATATCCTGACCAAATACCTTCCCTAAGGAATGGGTGGTCCGTTTCACGATCGACAGAAGTTCAATATGCAGAAGATGACTTGGGTACCTAAAGGAAAAATCAGGAGAAAATCATATGGTGTTAGTAACTACCAGCCAGAGCAACACCTGAAAATTCTAAGGGTAGCAGCAAATAATAGCCGTAGTAATAAGATCTGAGATCTGAGTAATAAGAAGCTGCCTTCACAGTTCACCAAGCAATCTCTGTTTTTTTTTTGTGTTGTTTTTTTTAAGGAGAGAGTACAGGAAGCTACATTCACACAGCATAAATTGTCTGCAAAATTCAATATGCATAAATGGAGGATATCCATTCGTCATTGAGGATTTCTTAAAAAAATACTGTGTAAAACTCTTGTCTTGTCCTCGTGAACTCAATCCTGTGTCTCATCTCGTGAGCTAAATGTCTCACCACACCCCTACCCTCTTAGTTTATGCACTTCTATGAAAGAATCATGTATGGATATATTGTATTGGTTGCAGTGCCATGAGCATTAAAGGTGCTAAAGAGGATGTTTTGTTTTATACATTTTTGCAATATTACTTGAAAACTGTCTTTACTAAAAAAGGATATAAAAGTTATATTAATATACATCATCTGTGCACGACGTAGGGCCTTAAAAAATCAGCCAATCGTTTAAGCGCATCCTATGCTTGTCAATCACTGCCGTGGCTTCCTTGTGAGAGACGTGCGCAGGCTGGCGCTCCAGTAACTTTCCACCCTCTCCAGGCGCCGCATGCAATGTTTGTGTAAGGAGACAGGAATAACAACTGCAGATTATGAGTTACCTGCGGTGAGCCGGACATAATGAATCCAAAAACACGACAAAGCGAATGCCGGTGGTAAACACTCGGGTTGCAATACGCTGCACGATTTTGGGAGGCGTTCCTTGGAAGTGAGCTGTTTTTTTTTGGGAAAAAAAAAAAAAACAAAAAGGAGGGGGGTTGTTCTTACGCATTCGATCATTGAAAATCGTAACGTCTTTGGATTCTCAGTCGACGAAAAAATCCTCTCTATCACCTGTTAATCAAGCTAGTAAGGTACAAATAGTAGCAACTTAATTGTTTCTTACTGAGGTGGTCAAAAAAAGTCTGAATCAATAGAGCCTGTAGTTTTGTTTTACTTGCACTCTTCAGATCAGAATCTCTTCTGTCTACGGCCATTCTCGCTGTTGAAGTCAGTAAAGAGGTGTCTGGACTGGACTGGACTGTGCTTGACTAGGTGATGTAATGGGACACCGTTCTGATTATTACTGATGCTTGTTGGTGTGCTTTAAGTTTCTCCAACTGGGCCAGAAAACAGACCCTGCTTGTGAATGTCCGGTATGAGCCTCTCAGAATCCTCTCTGAGATAATAGCAGAGTGGCTTCATCTATCTCATGTTCTGGGAATGAATTACATTGAATATAGATTTAATTATGACAGGCTTATACTGGGTTGATAATGAAGATTAAAAATCAAATACAAATAAGTTTTAATTTGATTTTTGATACAGTTGCTTCCCAGAATGAGGAAATTAAATTGCATTTGAGCATTTGATTTATCATTTGAGCAGATGTTTTGAAACTTTGATTTATTATTTGATCTTTTTAAGCATCTGAATTTTAATTTTAACTTGTGTAGTAAAAAACTTCCATATTGGCTGTTGCGTCACTCTCGTTAGTGCACGTGATATTGCGGGGCTGAGCTATGAAATCAGCACAGTCGCATATTTCGTCATGCTGGAAAGTCGGATCGTTATTTGCTCTGTCTTAATAATTAAGTTTGGATCATTTTCAAGCCCAAGTTTGAACTTTAAACTTCACAAAAGTTTACTTATTTTGTCTGCCAACTCCTAGTTGTGTTAATCGAGTCAAATATGTGTTATTTGTGACGTTTAGATGAAGAGGGTTGTGGCTTGTGAATTCCGAACTTCTGTTATTTCATTTAAGACTTCTCATGCGACATCGATGCACTGTATGCTAAACAGCCTTTTGGTGCTGTTTTCCCAGGTATGTATTTATTCGGGTTTTTGTCATGTTCTGTGTTAAAATAATATTAGTTAGTGTTACATGCTCTCCTGTGTAACTGCGCCATTTCAGGGCTGCGTCGCTCTCTCATTTCATTCATACAAATATGTAAAGATGGTACTTGAGTTCATCGTTTCTCTGTATTAATGTGAATTGTTTGATTAGTGTTATATTTTATTTTTCTTATTGTACATTTTATTTAGAATGTTCGCACTATATGTTCACAATCACTTTGAGAAAATGTGTCATATCTCGTCCTGCTGACTTCTCATGCGTCATCGATGCACTGCATTCTGATCAGCCTTTTGGTGCTGTTTGTCCCAGATTTGTCTTGTCCCAGTCACCCTGCTGAAAAAAAAGTTTAAAGGTGCCCTAGATTCAAAAAATTGAATTTACCTCGGCATAGTTAAATAACAAGAGTTCAGTACATGGAAATGACATCAGTGAGTCTCAAACCCTTGTTTCCTCCTTCTTATATAAATCTCATTTGTTAAAAAGACCTCCCGAAAAAAACAGGCGAATTCAACAAACACCGATGTACGTAAACAGTGGGATCATATATGTAGTATATATTTGCAATGCAGGTCAAGGCATTCAAGGGGAGGATCTGTGCACAGCTTAATCATCAGACTAGGTAATCAGCAAGAACAATAGCGAAAAAAATGGCAGATGGCGCAATAATAACTGACATGATCCATGATATCATGATATTTTTAGTGATATTGTAAATTGTCTTTCTAATGTTTCATTAGCATGTTGCTAATTACTGTTAAATGTGGTTAAAGTTACCATCGTTTCTTACTGTATTCACGGAGACAAGAGAGCCATCGCTATTTTTTTTAAAAACTTGCAGTCTGTATAATGCATAAACACAACTTCATTCTTTATAAATCTCTCCAACAATGTAGCATTAGCCGTTAGCCACAGAGCATATAGCCTCAAATTCATCAGAATAAAACGTTAACATCCAAATAAATACTTTACTCACATAATTCGAAGCTATGCATGACGAACATCTTGTAAAGATCCATTTGAGGGTTATATTAGCTGTGTGAACTTTGTAAATGCGCTTGTAATATAGTCGAGAGCTCGTTTGGCAGGGAGCGTGAGCATTTAAAAAGGAGCGGCGTCGAGTGTAAATCAGGCATAGTAATGATGCCCCAAAATAGGCAGTTAAAAAAATAATTAAAAAAAAATCTATGGGGTATTTGAGCTGAAACTTCACAGACAATTCAGGAGACACCTTAGACTTATATTACATTTTGTAAAAAAAAAACATTCTTGGGCACCTTTAAACCAGCCTAAGCTGGTTGGCGGGTTTTAGCGGGTCTCCCAGCCTGGTCAAGTCGGCCTTCCAGCCTGGCCAGGCTGGTCAAGCTGGTCTCCGTGTCTATGGCTGCCTTTACACTTGGCTTTAACATGCGATCACCATGATCTGATAAAGCAGATCAGATCATCAGTCAATCAGAACACAGTACGTTTACACTTGGCAACATCAACTGATTTTTCTATCTAGGTAACCGATCGGATTGGTCTTTCCTGCGCAATATTTAAATAAGTCTGCAGAGAATGGCCCGTGCAATGTCAACCTGAAATGGTGGGTTTTCTTTGAAAAGCATTTTCAGTCGAGGGACAATTTACAAATCAAAGATAAGGGTAGAAGTCTCAATAGTCTCCATACGGGGGCTCTCCGTCTTTTTTTCTGACAGTTCGCGAGAGAGGGTGCGGCGTTTTGCATGATGTCGACCTGCAAATGCAGATGATGGCTGGATTGCGTTTACATTACACTGAAATTCGATCACAATGCGTCCTCAACTACCTCTGGACCAGGACACACTGATCGGATAACATTCCAATCAGACGGCATTTACACTTGTCTTTTCAACGTGTATGTGGACAACATCCGTATACAGGTTGCATGTTAATGCCAAGTGTAAACGCAGCCATTTTACCAAATTACAAATTAATCAGATTGTTCAATTACTAAACTGCCCTTGAATTTAACCTTGTCAGTATCACTGTAAGCAGGCTAGTGGTACAGCTTAAATTATTCTAGTTGCTAATGATATAATATCTGAGAGGAGTCTAAAACAGGTTCCAAAAACTGGTTTCACAAATAAATTATAGCATAAAATATAGCATGAATCTGTAGCATGCTCTGACTAAAATGAGATAAAATTATGTCTGAAGAAATACATCACATAGTGTATGACCAAATATAATCAACTTCATTTTTCAAGGTTTGGGTTATGAATAGACTTAAATACAAAAAAACAACACCACATTTCTATAATAAATAATTTTAATGTCATCAGTAATGAAAAAATACTAGAAAAAAAAATCTAAATATCTTAATAATCTGATACACAAGTTTATATTCATTAAATTCCATTCAGACAAGTTACACATACATAAAATTTCTGGAATGTTTGAGTCGTGAGCACTGATTGGTCATTTAGTATGTACGATTATGATTTTATTGTTTTCTTTAACACTTTATTTTACATATACTTCAGTTGTTTTTCAAGGATGGAATTCTTTTAAACTATAAACAAGCACCAAAAGCTACAAAAATTAATGTGATGCTGGAGTTGTAAAATAATTAAACACTACTTGTTATAGAGAATGTAAACTAACATTTGTTTTCATTAACATCTTTTATCGGTTCTGACAATTTTACAGTTAAAGGCAAGACATGCTATTGTCGACTCCTGGCAAATATCCAGACTAAAGTAATCACAAGTCAACTACCTCAATTGCTCAAAACTCGGTTCCCACTTACTGTTAAATACAATTCTCAAAAGCATGGCTGACTATAGGCAAGATCTGAAAGTGTAGCTTTTTTGTGTTGGAGTAGGGTTGTGGGTGACTGAGGGGAGAGAACAGATTGACAGTCACACAGAACACCATCACTATATGAAAAGAGCTGCACTGTGACACACCTACATCTCCTACGACTCCTACACACCCCCCTTCCTCATTGACACCCCCCTCACCCAAACCTCCACTGCCATACACCCACATCCCACAAACCACTCTTGCCACCACACTTTCCTCACCCAACCACACCCATACACCCCCTATACCCTCTACACCCATCAACCCACCCTCACACCAACTACCTCTCACCCAAAACCAATTCTCACATCGAAATACCCACCTGTACCCTACACTTACTCCCACACCCACCAGCAATGTGAAAAACCACCCACCATAACACATAACCAGGGCTATCATTGCGGCCGCGGGCACATGCGGCCCCGAAGCAACCTCAAGTGGCCCAGCGGTCCCACAAAACGTGCATCATACGTAAAT
>JAOTNS010002456.1:0-82259 GCA_028476615.1 Culter alburnus
TGAAGAGAAGAAGGGAAAAGAAGAAGAAGGGAAAGAAGAAAGGAAGAAGGAGAAGAAGAATATGAAGGGAAGAAAGAGGAAAAGAAGGAAGGAAGGAAGGGAAGGAAGGAAGAAGAGAAGAAGAAGGGAAGAAGAAGAAGAAGAAGGAAGGAAGAAAAAGAGGAAGGGAAGAAGAAAAAGAAGAAGAGGAAGGGAAGAAGAGGAAGGAAAGAAAAAGAAGGGGAAAAGAGGAAGGAAGGAAGAAAGATGAAGAAGAAGAGGAAGGAAGGAAGAAGAAGAGGAAGGGAAGAAGAAGAAGAGGAAGGGAAGAAAAAGAAGAGGAAGGAAGGAAGGAAGAAAGAAGAAGAAGGAAGAAAGAAGAAGAAATTAAATTTCATTTATACAGCCCATTATCACAATTTGTCTCAAAGGGCTTTACAGTCTGTACAAGAAATGGTTATGCAAAAAGGCTTAAAGGTATAGTTCACCCCAAAATGAAATTTCTGTCATTAACCTTTCGAGCAGTATGGTCCCACATATGGGATTTAGAACATTCAACGAATCAAACTGTGCTTTCACGCTTTGGCTGGCGCAGAGCCAGAGACTGACGCGCTCAGTGCTTCAATAAATTGAAATAAGCCACAGAGAAAAAGAAAATGAGCGGAAAATAAAAACGAAAATAACAAAACCAATACATTCACTAACTAATTCCTCGCCCTCTAAACTAACTGAAAACAAAACCAGAAAATAAAGAAATCTTCGGCGTTCAACACGCCATAACTAAAGCTTAACTAGCTATCAAAACAAAACTTACATGAGGTTGCACACGCTCCTTCCCTCCTGTGTCTAAACAGAGTCAATTCTGCATGTTTGTAAGATGTAAGTCACGTGACATACTTTCCTTTTCTTCATCTCCGGGCTGGTGAAGTTTAGTTCAGATAACACGCTCTCTGTGTCAAACACAACAATCAAGCAAGAAAGCAAGCGAAAAAACGAACCACCACTAATCAGCAGCATCAAACAAATGGCACAGCTAACAAACACTCCAAGCTCCCTCCTCTTCCGTTCTCCACGGCATCTTTTATCCTGAAGCCATTAATGATTGGATGTTTTATGAGATGATTCATCATGATGGACAGATTAGTTGACCAATCACAGCACCTAAACAGAGAGACATTGGAGAGCGGGAAAACAGGAAGAAACCAATAACAAGGGGAGAAAACACAGCAGCCAATAACAAAAGGGGAGGGAACAACAATCCGAGCACGTAACAGTAAGTGACTATTAACTTTATGCTTTTCCCAGTTCACCAGCCACTTACTTGTATGTATTTTGGAAGAAACTGATGAATTCACGTGCTGTAAATCCATGTAAATCCCTGACAGGACTCTCTGAACTGAAAAAACAAAACAAAAATAACTTTATCTGACAATTTCTTCTCTTCCCTGTCAGTCTCCTATGCTGTTTATGTAGTGAACGCAGTGCAGAGGTTGGCTCCTAAATGTGCCTTTGGGTTTTTGTAAATCAGGTGTAGCTATTTTGGACAGGTGATTCGTTGACAGGATCTGCAGGGAGAAGAGAATTGTTTAATTATTGTTAATCATGTAGTGTAGGCTAGCTATGTAAATATAAGGGTTAAAAAGTGTACCCCAATAGTGAGAGATTCCCAATTTCTTATAAATACTTAGGATATTTCCTGCACGACTGTTAAAAGGCGCGTAACATGCGTCTGGGGTTCATACCAGTTTCAAAGTTATGTGCAGTAACGTTAAGCCAAGTGATATTGTTATTACTGACACATTACAGTGACGATATGGGTAAACCACGATGATCGAGAGAAAATGACATCCAACTTTCTGGATTATGCAGGTCAGACAAGTAATTTGGCAGTCACTTTGTAAAAAGACTAAGCGTCTGCGCACACACAATCAAGCACACAAACCAATAGACTAAACAAGTAAATGAACATCAAGAACACATTGAAAGTCTTCTGTTTTCAGTTAAAAAGGTGTAATTTAAGCGCCCCCTAAGTTAATAATTAACAAATTTTCACAATGGAAGTGATTCAGTCAAAAACCTACTTTAGTTCTAACTTTTTCTTAAAACAATCTCTGTCCATTAATTTTCTTATCACTGTGAAGCTGCTTTGAAACAATGTGTATTGTGAAAAGCGCTATATAAATGACGATGACTTGATGAGTTTTTTTTTTTTTTTTTTTTTTTTTTGATAATGAGGAAACTATTGGCCTGACTTTAATTTGTTGCCCTAATGGCAAAGAAAGGCATCAATTATAACATTAAGCAAAACGTGATCATTACTTGCCTCGTAACTTACCTGGACAGTGGTTTGAGAGCAATGAGAGAATCCCTGTCAACTACTAGTTCCAAATGGCATTGCCTGAAGAAGTCACCCAATCACAAAGCAGACTGGCATCATCTCCATAGCAACTGAGGATCACGGGTTATGCTTGCATCCACTATCCAAAACTGATCCCCCGAAAAACTTTATTTCTCACAATTGACAGAGAACAATTAATACTGATGGTCATACCATCATATTGTTGAATTATCAAGCACACTTTTGTGTTTAAGTGTTGAGAAAAGATGAGGATTTCATTAAAAGAGAATCATCAGCGGGTCCTCGGGTAGTTTTAGCTGGAGTCTTCACCATAGTAACGATTGATACCGTAGTATTAACTGTTAGATTTGCCACATCGAACCAATGGAAATACGGTATTTCTAAACAGCAACATTTAGAAGCGATGGCCGTAGCACAACTCTGCAGTCTCGTTAATTAACCGGGAGAATATATTTACTATATTTTGACTAGAAGAAACCACTGACGATGGACAGAATAAAAACAATAAAAGCTAAAAACAAGGATAAAATCTCTCCTAATTAAATGTTGGGTAATGTAGTGCTTAAGTTTAAAAAAAGAAAACAAAATGTGCTCCTGAGAGGCAAAAAAAAAAAAACCTGGTGCAGGGACGAAAGATACTTCCGCAGGTAATGGAGGGATGCCCTTTCTAGGGATACAGTCACACTTATCCAGCTGTGTTTGTCCTTAGTTTCATTTTCATGGACTTGTTTTTATTCATCACGCATTCCTTTGTTTGAATTTCTGCCACTCACCAGTTCCCATAGACACTAATCCTCAACACAGATGTTCATCATTTAGTTCATCACCATGTGTATTTAAGTTCCTCACCTTCACTCTGCATTTGTAGGTCGCTGTTTTGCATTTAATTTTGTTTATTAAAGACCTTCAACCGTTTTGGAGGCCATTGAAGTCCACTATAAGGAGAATAATCCTGGAATGTTTTCATCAAAAACCTTAATTTCTTTTCGACTGAAGAAAGAAAGACATGAACATGTTGGATGACATGGGGTGGAGTAAATTATCAGGAAAATTTAATTTGAAAGTGAACTAATCCTTTAATGTCCAGTTGTTGCAAGTCAAATGAACAAAATACAGAGAAGTAGAAATCAAATAATGATCAGAGTCGCGTTAGAGTTTCTCATTTTCCGTCATTTTGACAGAGAGGGTCGTAAACATTCTGTGATGATCTATTATTAACCTGTCTTTTTATTTTTAATATTTTAATAAGACTTCTAATGGCAGGTTTTCGGTTATGCCACCAAGAGGATGACAGCCTAATTTTTGAGCTCCCCGACAGTTTTGTGAAATAACCCCCAAAGAACTCAGTTTTGTGAAACCTAATGAATAATTTGCGTAAAAATGGAGAAAGGGGTTACTACTAGAAGTAGTATGATGATGAACATGATAGAAAATGACCCTTAAGTGAGGCAAGGTAGCAGAAGAAAACAGAGAAACCACCTCACCAATGAACATAATGCCTAACAAGGATTGCAACAACAAGTTTTGAAAAAAAAGCATAGGCAGGGATTATGATACATTTATGATACATGTATTTCAAATAAAATAGGTTTTGTAATTTGTATTTGATGGCTTCATATTTTGTATTAAAATACTTGTGTTTTGTATTTTTTGTAGTTTTAAAAATTGTCTACATGATGACATCATAAAAATGCGGCCTCTGATTGCCTACTCAGTAGTTTTGCCCAGACTTCTTGAAACAGAACAGAAAATTGATCCTTATAGAAAAAGGTACAAAATCAATTTTTGCATAAAGTTTTAACAGTTCATGTTAAGGTTTGGTGTTCTTTTTTAATAGCCTAGCAAAATAGTTTAACAATTTGCATAATGTTCTTGAAAACAGTGGCATTTATATTTATGATGATTTGATTATGATTATGATTTATGATTTAAGTTTGTCATTTAGTCAGTGTTGCTGATGCAAAGTAGGCTCTTTGTTACCAAACACCAAGTATCTAAATTAGGATACAATTATGAGTCATTCGCAAACTGTTAAACACTAAACTGTTGATTACTTTAAAACTAGTCTTGTGTAGCCAGACCTTCAGACTGATGGCAGAAGGTCTGGACTCTATCACAGCTTTCAGTGGTCAATGACCGCCAAAGAGGACGTTTGACTGACATGTAACGAATCCAATCACTGTTCGTTTTGTTTGCGTCATGTTTAGAGGTGTGAAAATGTAAAGTTCATGTCTTTACAAAAACATATCCTTAGTCCTCCAAGGTTTATAATGGTTGGGAATGGCTGCTCATATTTTGAAGACAAAAAAACAATCCTTGTTAGGCATTATGTTCATTGGAGAGGTGGTTTCTTTGTTTCCTCTTTATAGTGTTCATGGTTGAGATTTTTTGGGGGGATTTTCTAGAATATTTTAATTCGTAAAGTGAGCAGGATATGGTCAAATTTAGTGCATGGATTCGGCAGGCATGTATTCATGATACTAAGTGGGGCAGCCGGTCTCTTGGAGGGTGTATGAAGCCCTCTCTAGCTCTACAGCGCCCCACATATCTCCAACGTAAATCTGTGGTGAAAAATGGAACTGCAGCATGCTCTCATTCTGTCTGCCACGCTCATTTTCACGTTAGGTCATATCACCCTATTAATTACTGCCATGTGAGACACAAATTAAAGCTTTGTGAGCCACGCAATGAGTAACATTGGTCTATAGGATTTTGGTCATATTGTCCATTTTAAAGGTCCCATATTATGTCCATTTTTTAAAATGTAATTTAAGTCTCATGTGTCCCAGAATGTGTCTGTGAAGTTTCAGCTTGAAATACCTCACAGATCATTTATAAACCCATTTTGTAAATACCCATTTCTGACTACAGTCAAGAACAGGCTGTTTTCATGCATGTGCCTTTAAATGCAAATGAGCTGCTGTGCCCCGCCCCCTCTCTACGATCACAGTTCCTGCCTCATCGGATTCTCTGCCAAATATTAACAAAACATCTGCTTGGCTGATAGCATAGTTCTTCTTTCATCATTAAAGTTTATTATTTCCACGCGTTTTAAAGCTATATCAGTTTAAACATCTAATGGATCATTTTCTGAGCGCACTTATCTGAAGTGCACACACAGTCAAATACACACAAGGGTTCTGTCAAAAACACACACAGTTCACATAAACACAGTCAGTTATGTCTGTGAACGTAAATAGCAGGCAACGTAACAGAAATCATATGTGTATATTAGATCTGTGGCGCATTCCCTTCAAAAATAAATGAATCCACTGCGTTCAGTGGCTCAGATGTCAGTAAATGAAGACTGTTATGTTCACTCTTACATTCACAAAAAACACCTCAATTACTTAACAACAGACATTGTTTTCGCTACAGCTGCTCGAGCGTGGAGAAAATGGCGGACAGCGTACAATGGTAATACAGGACTGTCAGAAAGCGGTCTTGGGTGGGGCTTGAGTAATGTGACATCACATTACTCAGAGAATCAAAACGGCTTGCCTAATGAACCTGTTTTGGTTTAAGAAAATTATCCCCACCATTCTGGAAATTGCCACCACAAAATCAGGCATTTAAGTCTTCACAAAAAAATCCAGGTGGGACTGATAAATATGATATATCATGAGTGCTTCAAGGAAATCATTGTTGGGCAAATATTCATGAAAATAAGAGGAAAAGAAAATGCCACAATGTAGCTTTATTCTCTTATTTATTTCTGTAGGATGAAGAGATACAGATCAATGATCAATAACAAGATACACTTAAAAAGGTATTATTTAACATTCTAGATTTACTACTTTTAACAAAACACTTTCGAGTCACATGATATTCATGGGTCCTGTCTGTCTCGGGGTGTACTCACACAAGGCATGGTTGCCTTGAACCGAGCCTGAGCGCGATTTCCCCCCTCCCCCCGCTGGCCTGCACTCACACTGCACTTAATGTTCCAGGCCGGAGCGCATTTACGTCATATACGATGCAACTTTTTGAATGGAAGAAAACAGGAAGAAATGTGCTTTCGCTAAGGTACTGCCTAATTATCATTTATGCCGCGCATCGATTTTCACTTGCATGTATCAGAGGATTACAAAGGCAGCTGACGTTAATGGAGGAATTTGCAGACCTGTTATAAACCCAAATACACTCAAATTAATTACATGAATTGTTTAGTGTACTATCAGTGTAGTAAAAAAGATGTTTGCCGTCATAATAATGACAGGAGTACACACAAAAGTAATAGCTGTTCCGTGCTCCAGCATGGTTAGTGCTCACACTGCATGCGAACTGCGCTCTGGCACACCTCTTCCAAGCGGGCCAGGGCCAGCTAAATGAACCACAGCCGGGCACTGGTTGGAGTGTTCACACTAGTCAAACAACCAGGCTTTGGGGGTCAAATGTGCTCGGGCACGGTTCAGAGCGCCTAGTGTGAGTACACCCTCAGTGCTGAAGCTCTTTATACAAACTTACATGTATAGACAGATCAGAACTTATGAGTATAGTGTATTATACTGACTTTATACAGTAATCTATTGGAAATTTCAAACACACATTAGTCCTCATTAATACAGGTTCATATGTTAATCATTCTTCATGATTTCTTAAATCTTAAAATAACCTTAAATCATACACTGAAGGTTCAGAATTATTGGAATCACATTCTTCAAAGCTCCTGTTATTTTAAGGGAAACAGTAGGAAACCACAAAGTGTTGTGGTTATTCTGGCTATCATGTATCCTCCTGCCAGAGTAAAGTCTCACATAGACAACATCTCCACCTCCAGAATAAACACAACTCCATTGAGGCGTTTAACGTATTCTGAGCCTGATTATTATATGCTGCAATCACAATCTTTCCATTCTTAACAATGTCTGCAGATGCTGCAGTTGGGCCAAAACCATATACAGAGACTCTGAACATGTACGCTCCTTTCAGTGGGGCTGTGAAAATACCTAAATCAAATAACAAGAGATACAGAATCAGCTGTTTCCTGTATGATTGCTCAATTACCAAACACACTGTAATAGTTTTGAAAGATGGCAGATCATTTCATTCTCTTATACACATTACACAACTGCAGAGAGGTCTGAATGGAGCAGAAGGTTTTTCATTACTATAAACTGAGTTTTATGACTCCATTTCATTGATAATTACCTGTAATTGGGTTGTAGGCGTTCCCTATGTTTGTGAAGACTTTCTTGTAGGTTAGTGTGGTCGTAGTGGGAAAAGGACCAATATATCCACTGCCAGATTCCATCATTGAAGCTGAAAAAGCTATTTCTCTGTCTGTTATTGAAAAACATAAGCAATATTGTGATATATTACTGTATTACACTGAGAATGAATACACTGAATTTAACATCATTCAAGCACACTTTCACCTCTATTTTCCTTTCTCAACTCCTCCACTTGACTTGAAATTTCTGTGAAGGAATAAGGATTCTGTTAAATGACATTTATACTGTTAATTGTAATAAAAAAAAAAAATGTACATATCATAATTTTACACTAACATTTACACTATAGAATCTATTGCATTGGAGTTTTACTTTGAGGATCATTGATAAAAGGGTGAATGTTCTGATGAGATACCTTCATCTTTCTTTTTCATCTCGTCCCTCAGTTGCGTCTCTAAAGCTCTCATGTTTGCTTGCTGCTCATTAACGGTGGCGGTCAGTTCTCTCAGTGTTGTATAGATGTCAGGGAAGCACAGATTGTAGTATTGTTGGCTGTCAGTTGAAGCTTCAGCTCTCAAAGTGTCTGTTTGAGGTGGATTCTGTCTTCCGTCCTCAGAGCTGATCTGTTGACTGATCTCATTCTCATTGAGTCCTCCATTTACCTGCTGCTGGACGACAAACACAAAGGTTTCCAACAGCAGCAGTATACATACTAAAGCCTTCATTCTTCACTGATGTTTGTTTCCAGCTCTTGCTCTGTCATCCTCACAGCCTCTCATGTTCCTTTTATAGTGTCCTGATTTACTGTCTCTTGTACTTCATTTATATTGCTTCAGATAAATTAGTTCAAGTTGATTGTTTATCATAATCATGTCTTTGACCTCTGATATAGATGGTCACACCACTCTCTGGTATCAATGTTCATATCTTACAAAATTTACCAGGTTTACCAGCTTTATGTTGTGACAAAAAGAGAGAACATTGGATGTAAATATACAAAATCAGACAAAATTAGTAAGTGATATGTACACATATAATGTTTAAGCCTTGTGGCTATACTATTAAAAAGTGTATTTTAATGTTTACTGCTTGCCCCATTTACATTTGATTGTAAGTGCCTGACAACTAACTATGACAATTTAACTAAAGAACAAGTTGACATTTATTTCTGTGATGATTGATTTTTTATGCCACAAATGTTGCTGATGGAGTTTAACTTGTGTTGAATCCCAACCCACTACCACATGCAACAACATCCTGTATCAGCAGATGTAAAACTGAATAAATGCACAAAACTTGTCAACTTTAAAGCAGAACTAAGTAAGATTTGCGAAGCTCCCCCTACAGGTTCCTTCAGTGAATCACACTGTCGTAAATACTCCAAGCGCAGCTCTGGACTACAACGACTACAACGCTCACCAGCGCAGTAGTTTTGCAAATACAGTACAAGAAATCTCGATGGAGGTGGGTAATTTTCGAATTGTCTTATAAAGTCATAATATATACATTGGTTTTGAATTACCGTAAAGCATTTTGTCACTCTCGCGTGAACATGAGGCGAGATTGTGTCGGGTCGGCGCAGCTCAACTTGCAAGTGCTGTTTTCTGGCGTAGATGTGCCAGAGGGGGTTAGTGCTCGCCTCAAACACACCACTACGTCAATTAACCATCGTAAGGACTTAGAAAACTATTTATGAAGGTAAAAAAAAGTTACTTAGTTCTGCTTTAAAACATTCAACCAAAATACATTTTTGTATTTTGTAGTTAGTAAGTAATTATTACTACTATTAATTATTAACCTGATTTACAACTCTTCACAAGCAAGACTGCCCTGGACTTTGTGAAAGTGGATTTGCACTTATGATAAAGTTTACAATAACTTGTTTCATTGTACCATAATGTGAGCTGTGTTTTTACATTTGTTAATTATTACTTATAATTAAGGCACGTAGCCTTAGATCACAAGTGTTAAGCTAGTCGGCAAGGTAGCCAAGGCACACATAGATAGTAGTTCCATGAAAAAAAACCTGCAGTACATACAGTATGTCTTGGCGATAAATCTGCTTGTTTTGGGAGGTGTTTGTTCTATCCTTTCCTGTCTGTCATCATGTATAGATTTATGCATATCTGTCGATGCAGCAGCTTGTTTCTCACTCAAAAGCACATGTACAGTAGTGTTTGTCTAAATTCCCATTACCCTGTGCAGGGTGAAAAGTGTATAATAGTCTTCTTCAGCTGTTGCACCACAGCTTTATTGAAATTAACTATACACCTGTTGTGATCTGTTTAGATGTTTGTGTCGAAGAAGGCTCTGCTCTTTTCTGTTTCCTGCATTGTTGGGGGGTTAATTCATGCATGTTACATGTGCAGCAGCAGCATGTCTTACATGCTCACAGCAATGTCTGTGAATGTACTGGCAGTAGCAAGTCTCGGTACTTGCTCTGCAGCGTAGCAGATCAATACCGCCAAGACCAAATACATTAACATTGTCATATCCATTACCATGCCAATCTCAATTACAATACCAATCTCCCAAGAGTTGTCATGACAGAATTAAAGTTTGATTTGTTGCCATAGCAACAGTATTTAAGATATAACGAATCCTGTTACAAGTCTACATCTGCTCTGTTTTGACATTATACAGAAATAAATTGGATAAAAATAAGAGGGTGATTTCAAAGCATTTTGAAAAGTGATACTTTCTGCTGCCACTTGGTGGCACTATAACTTTGACTAACAATAGTCACATCCGTGTGATCAGCCTCGTACAACAAACCCACAGCTGAAGTTTCATACAAATCAGTCAATAGCTGTGTTTCATTTTGAAGGCTGCGTCCTCCGGGTCGTATTTGAAGGCTGTATATGTCATCAAGGATATTTTCTTTAGGGAAAGTAACCTTAATAAATTGACTGTTATTCTTCGTGAGGTGTAAAATACTGTAATTTCTTTCTTACTTTTCAATCTAATGGTTACTTTTCCTAAATGAGACTGGCTTGATGATGTATACAGCCTTCAAATGCGACCTTCGGAGGACGCAGCATTCAAAATGAGACACGGCTAATGTATGCAGAAGTTATAAGACACTAAATGTTTCTCTATTTTCTGCCATATATTTGTTTTAATGGCACGGCCAAACCTTTCGAGATATCAAAATTTGCTCGCAATTTAGCATCCTTAATTACTTGACTTCATGCTGACCAAGTTTGGAGGTGATCAGATGTATCCCCTAGGAGGAGTATATAAAATTCCAGAGCTTTCGTTTTCCAATGCACCCTAAATAGCCGACTTCCTGTTAGGTGGAGCTGAAGACATAGAGTGTGAAAGGTGTTTGGCCTGATGAGATGTGTACCAAGTTTATATATGTGCTAGTATGTACCCATGATTTCAGATTGCATTCAAGGGGGTGCCGTAGAGCCCCCCTGCCACGCCTATGTACCGGCTTTGGCCCGGCCCTAATGGCCATGGATTCTGAGTTTTTGAGCACATTAAGGGCCCCAAAACCTTGACGAAAATAAATCATTGTAAGAAGAAGAAGAAGAATCAATCTCCTTAGGAGAACAAATAGGGGGCCCTAATTATGAAAACAAAATAACAAATCCAAAAAACAAAACAACAAATTATAAACACAATGGCAAGTCTAAAGACAAAATAAGTTAGAAAACACAACGACAAATCTGAAAACAAAATAGCAAGTCAGAAAATAATGAAAAGTCATTAATAATGGAAAAGGTAGGCATCATTTGAGAATGATATACTTACCACTGATTGGACGAGACATCTGTTATTCAAGCTAAACAGGAAGTAAGAAATTGAGTGATCAACTTTTGTTTCATGTACATAGCTAAATGTCCATCAGTTTTAGGAAAACGTTTTAACTGGCGAGAAATGGAATACATTAAGCACTACTTTGATGATGGACATTCATACGCCGTGACTGTGGATATGCTGTTAAAAAGTGAAAAAACTATTCACCGATAAACAATGTAAGGAATGCAATAAGAGCAGAGCTGCGTGGACCAGGACAGATGTGGTTAGCACTTGTGCAGAGAAACAAGTTGCATGTTAAACGTGATGATGTTATGTGGTTGCTGCAAGATCTTAACCCACAAGGGACAGAACAGAGGACACTTGGTAGATTTGTTCAACGTACCTACCACCCAATGGGACCGAACTATCTATGGCATGTTGATGGATACGATAAACTAAAGCCATGTGTTCGGCAAATTTGGATGTATTGATGGTCTTTCTAAACTTTCTAAACTTGTGGGCCCACTAACAATAACCCTGCTGTTATTGCACTTAACTTCACGTCCTGTTTACAACGCCTTGGCATTGTACCACTAATGCTGCGTTCACACTGAACGCGTCTGGAGCGTCTGATTAACATGTTAAGTCAATGTAAACGCGTGTCTAGACGTCCTGCGGCGTGAATAAAGCGTCTAGCATGGCGCGAATGGCGTGGCGCGAATCGGCCGTTGATGCGTGAATGATGCCCGAGTTGAAAAATCTGAACTTTGGCAAATATTCGCGGCACGTTAACCAATCGGGGACTCTGCTTTGGTAGTAATGTGTTTGACGTGATCAGCGGTGGAGACCAGAACAAAGATAATAGTAGCTGTGTGTGGCCACCCTGAGCTGTATAATGTGTCATCATATTTTTATCGAGACAGGAATAAAAAGGACCTTGCCTGGAAGAGGATAAGCGAAGAAATCGGACAATCTGGTAAGTTGTAAAACGCTTTGCATGATTTTAGCCGTTGATACTAGCCCACCTGCTAGCTAGCAAAAGCCGACCGGCATAACTGAGTTAAATTGCTGCTCTTAGTTTCCAACTGATGAGATGATGTGTTTATTCAGAGGATCTGTGCAGAAAGAGATGGAAGCCCCTCCCTTGACGCAAATTCGCATCTGAACACACTTTGTTTAGATGCGCGAATAGAGCGAATTTGACGCGCGTCTGACTTCAAAATGTTCAAGCATCCAACTAGACGCGTCTGATGCGCGACGCATTCAATGTGAATGCAGCATAAGACTATGAACTGACTGTAGAACCGAAAATGGGACAATGGCAGTGATACAGTGCACGCTCATCATCATGGAGAGTACCAAGCTGGTTCAAGAAGTCAGATGTTTGGTACATCAATGAGCAATCGGCACTTTGAATCTTGGTGGTCCAGCTTTAGAAAAGCAAGGTTTATTTGTTTCCTATTTTTGTTTCATATGTTTCAACATTGACAAAATGTTGGTAAGTGATACCTTAGTTAACACTATTGTAACTAAAGTAGACTATTGTAACTAAATTTATTTCTATTAAAAGTCAATCTGTCACAAAAAACATGCAAAATGAGATGGAGTCGACAGTTGGTTGTTTTATCTCAGCTCGCTCGTCAGTATAGAAATGTAACATTAAAAACAGAGACTGCTGTGCTGCATAGCTAATCGTTGGGGAAAAAGTAGCTTTTTACTGGAAAAACTTTTACTGGAAAGCAGAGATCTTCAAAGCTCTGTAGTGTTTGGATACTTACCAGAAGTAACCAAAGTAGTGTCTGGAAATAAACTAAACATTCGGGCACTTTTCATTGGGTGGGCCAGCCATCAATCTGGGTGGACCAGTGCCGCCCTGGCCCTTCTGTAGCCTCGCCACTGGTCTCTGAACTTGAGTTCTTTTAAAAGTGACTGTAGAAACCAATCAATTATATCTTAATGTTTGCAATTCTTTTCTTTTTTTCTTGCTTTTGAACTGTAACATAAAACACATTATACGTGTCATAATGAGACACAAGATGAGAAAAAAGGGAAAAGAAATGATAAATGACCTCAAATAAACAAAAGTAAAAATACAAAAATTCTATTAAGATGATTGCAGGGTAATGTTACGTACAGGGTATATTTAAATCAAAAAGAGACTATCTGTTCTATTGAAGTGTCTTCCAGATATAGCTGATAAAGGGTTGCCAAATTTGATAAACCATTTTACTTTTATTCCTTAATAGGGCTGGACAATAATTCAATATCAATACATATCGCGATATAATTTTTTTCGATAACGGTGATATGATTTTTAAACACATTTCCGGTATTTCGATATTACAGCATCTTGAGGCGCAGCCGTTAGAAAGAGCAGAACGCGATTGGCTATTTGCGTGATGACGTACACCACAGAGACACGCAGCCACCAGCCAGTGCTCAGCAGTTGTACGCTAAGATCAAACGCGAACGCGGCAAGTTTTACAAAATGAGTACACCTGGTGCAAATGCGATGGAACAAGCTTCCACAACTTGATGAAAATATGTGTGCATAACTACACCGTGCTGGTTAATGTTTGGTGCAGGAGAATGTGTGAAATAAAACTTTAAACACGGATACTTTATTCTGTATGAGCTATGTGTCACGTGGCTAGTGTTATTAAACTCATCGCGGAGCTCCGCGCTGAAACCGAGCATATGCGCGCTCCGCCTGTATATCATAAAAACAATCGTACTTTTCATGTGTTCGTATTCAAACTCCAGTTCTGACCGCATCGCGAGCAAAATACAAACAACACACGTGCTGTGCTGAGGGAAACGGCCTACGGCTTGCGTATCTGAATGCAGCTAGAGCAGGCAGAGGTGAATGAAACAGCACTTTTGTGTTATTTGAATTCTCCGCTGTAATGCGATCTCATGTGAACATATTTTCCATTTGTGCTGGTAGATTACAGCAAAACAATCCACTTCCGAGAGAAGTGATGCTTCCTCATGCATAATACTGCAATTATAATCTTATTCATACTACAGCGCAGTGATTGGATTAAATGAGCTTTATGTCATGAATATATATGTCGAGAATCGCTCGAAACGGTCTACGTCAACATGTTCGACCATGCCCATACTTGGGCCGAAAGTACATGATTATGTCAGATTTTGTGACTTTGCTCCGACTCAGCTTTTCAAACAGGAAGACAGAAATCGCTATGAAAAAATGCAAAAATAACTATTTTTCACTTATGAATAACATTGAGTACCTTTAGTGTTTTCAGTGATGTGCAGCCTATACATATCTGTTTACATCTCAAAAAAAGTGTTTTGGGGTTTCATGACCCTTTAAGAATAATAAAATCAGCCTAGCCTATGAATGAGTCTTATGTTTATTTTTATGTTTGTATGAAGGCTAAATACAAATAAAAGCTGAACATAAATTTATTTGTACTGTTTTTATTTCTAAAATCCTATATAGTTTTATAGGAAGAGATTTCATAGATTTGGCAAATTCATTTTTCAGACGTTTGTAGGTACAGACATCCGTTGTGGCTGTTCTTGGCAGTTTTTCTGAGGCTATTATATAGTTCATATCGATATCGGAATTATATCGTATCGACCGAAATTAAGAATTATATCGTGATATAAATTTTGGCCATATCGTCCAGCCCTATTCCTTAACCAGTATAATTATTCCAAGGGTGTACTGTTGTTAACCTCAGATAGCCACAAACTGATGGGGACAGCAGCATCAGATTTCCACTTCATTGCAATGCACTTCTTAGCAATTATTAGCAGAATTTATGTAAGTTTTATGGCATAAACCTGTTGAAGATTAGAATTGTTATAGTTACCCTAATAGGCATACTTCTGGATCCATTGGAAAATTGACTCCATGAATATCAGAGATAATTTTGCATACTTTTTGCCAAAATAAATGAACAATTGGACAGGTCCATGTGGAATGTAAAAATGTTTCTTCATCCACTCCACATCTAAAGCAGAGGTGAATTTTTATTTTTTTTATTATTAAACTTATGGAGTTTTGATAGTGTGATATAAAGTTGATGAAGGAAGTGAATCATTCTATATCTAGAGTTCAAGTATGATGAAGCACCATCCCTGCATAGTTCACCTCTGTTTGCAATTCTTTATTTTTGTTTGCAAAACATTTTTTTTATCAATACTTAATTTTTCTTTTGCAATACTTGAAATATATGGCATGCTTTTGACTCCATAGCCTATGAATAAAACTGAACTGCAAAGACTCAAATATTAATAGGTGCAGTAGGTAATGATTAAATATCTTTTCTTTTGCTAACATATACAGGCAAAATTAGGGGTATAACGATATGCTCATGTCACAATTTGATACATATCTCAATAATGAACTCAAATATGATAACACAATATTTTAAGCCAAACTATCGAACAGCATTCTGAAGAGACTTGATCGCTTTATATGATGAACAGACTGAATTAAGGCTTTTATTCACATATAAAACAAACAACTTTTTAAATTTAATACACACCAGCTGAATTATATACCAGGTAGCGTCTATTGGGGGTCCAACAAAAAAGGGCAGATTCTGCAGACGGCTCAATAGTAAAGTGAGAAGTTTCCTTCTTGTCCACCTGTATCAAGACCCTCTTCCAACAAGCCAGCATCATCAGAGAACTTCACAGACATGTCAATGAATTCTGAGTATGAGTACATATAGAAAATATTTAATAAACCAAACGATCCTGTAACACCAGTTCTGCGTCGAACATGGTCAGAAGTACCTGGACGGTCATCCTCCGAGTCTGAGAGCATTATCTTAAAACAGAAATCAGGCTTCATCAACAGCTATAATTATATATAACTGTATCTACAGTGTCATATTATACAAGGCATCACACAACAGATATTATCATTGGATTGTGGTTGTCAATTTCTATTATTTTTTTGTACAGTCACTGTAGTTCCTTGATTAAAAGCACAATAGACAACTATAAGATCCAAAATCCATGCACAGGTCATTTATTCAGACTAATGGGTTCAAAGCACAGTTACTAATAACCTACAGTAATCTACACTTCCTTGTCCATTAACCTCTACTACACTTTCTTAAAACAGCTTCACAGTACAATCACTAAACAGCACACACAACAAGAATTGAGACAGAAACCGATGTAATCAGATGGTTTACAGCTCTTTAGATTTAGATTAGACACACAATAATCCATTTCTTCTGCTTTTATAGTGAACATAAACCATGACAAGATTAAAAACGTCTTAAATTTTATTGTTCATGCTGTCTTGTGGTGTGCTTTTATATAATATATATATATATTATACACTACTGGTCAAAAGTTTTTAGACGGTAAGATTTTTTAATGTTTTAAGTCTCTTCTTCTCAACAAGGCTTAATTTATTTGATCCAAAATACAGCAAAAACAGTAATATTGTGAAATATTGAGTGTTGCAAATGAATTAGTAAGTGTGACCATGGAAAATATCTGTTGCAGAGATAAAATAGGATCAAAGTTCACAAGCTTATTTTCCAGCTGTCATTGATTTTTTCAATTCTTTATTTTTCTTTGCAAAACACTTTTTTTTCAATACTTTTTCTTTTGCAATAATGTATTCTTTTGCAAAACTGTATGGCATGTTTTTGACTCCATAGCTTATGAATAAAACTGAACTGTACAAAAACTTAAACTTAATATTAATAAGTGCTGTAGGTTTGAAGGGTTAGTTCACCCAAAAATTAAAATAAGCCAGCAATTGGAAGACACGGTTTGGGCCAAGTTCGATGAGGTGGAGCATTTATTTCACCAAATGGGTAACATTTCTCAGAGTTTCAGCCCTGTCTTGACATACAAAGCACTTTGGTGTGTCTTTGAAAACTCTCCTTTGCAGGATTGCACATTGGGGAATAAGATAAGAAACACTGCTGTCTAGCTATAGTTATGGCTAATGACATGTAGCACTGTCACCAAATGCAGGCTGTCCTTAAAAAAATATTTTTCATTGACAGAGGGAAGATAGGACAAACAGTGATAGCATAGTTATAAGAGTGCACAAGAGAAAATACTTTGCCCATTTTACTCAAAATTGAGGCAACTATTTGCATAAGCTTTTTGAGTATTTTAAACTCATTTTATCTGTTTATTCTATTAGACTTTACATGTTTTTAACTTCGACTCTGAAGTAATGGAATCTCAATTTGATCAATTTACAAACTAAAGTTTTAAGTATATCCAACATAAACTAAATTTCTCATTGTAAAGCACACATTATGTTACTTAAGTTACTTCAATTTCTATTTAATTGTTTCTCATTTTTTCTAAAAGTGTAACAGTCATCTCAATACAAAACATTTATTCACTTTACAATGTTACAGAGTAAAACAGTACTTAATTTTTTCAACTTTACATACAGCTGACAAAGTAAAAAAAAACATTTATGTACTATAGTGTAGCAACAGTACTTATTCAATGACACTGGTCTGTTTAAACCACTGAGAACAGTAATTCAGTTAGCTAGGTAAAACAGTGTTTTGAACAATGTTAAAACTTCAAATTCAGTTTCATCTTAAACATCACGTCAGCAGATAAAAATTAATCACAAAGAAAAGTGATTAATTTTTTTCATTGGTGTTCGGCTCATCAGCAACAAAACCTGAGCATTTAAAACACTGACTCTTAAAAGTGAACACCTTTAAAGAAACTGCCCCAAATACTGTAAGGTATATTCCAATTCTTTCTTTTGTATCTCAGTTTTAAAGAATAAACCATTCACATAATGAAGGCACAATCAATCTGAACACTTGAAGTCTGTGAACAATTTTGAATTCTGTAAAAAATAATAATAATAATAATAATAATTGTTTTAAATAATTGATTTACTTTTCAAGTTGTGAACCTTTGAAGAGAGATTTCTGGCATCAAGTTGCATAAAGATCTTCTGAAAACCTTCAAAAGTATATTTCAGTTCCTTAGGGTACCTCAGGTTCAAAACATATGCCAGACCCATAAGACATGCTTGGGGTACATCAGAGACATCTGTAAGAGCTTCTGCTCCTTCAGTGACAATCCCCACTGTGGGACTGGGGTCATTGGCAGATGATGAAGTGGTGTGAAGGGATGTCTTGTTTGATCAGTGAGGCATCTTCTTCATCCAGCTGTGGAGTAGAAACAGTGCAAGCAGACGAAAAACGAAAGTGTGTGTGCGTGATTATTTTGACAATGTTGTAGAACAAACTTTTTTGTTTTTAGTACATCGTTGTCATGTAAACAACCTATGAATGCAAAGAACATTTTTGCTTTATCATAGTCTTGCCAGGGCTTGAACTTGAAAGAATGACCTACGGATGACACCGCTGTCGCCTCTTGCTTGCTTAGTTGGGGACACTTGACATTTAACAGTGCTTTGATCTGCCTGCATTGACACTATTCTTTAAAGGATTAGTCCACTTTTAAATACACTTTTCCTGATAAATTTACTCACCCCCATGTCATCCAAGATGTTCATGTCTTTGTTTCATCAGTCGAAAAGAAATTAAGGTTTTTGAGGAAAACATTCCAGGATTATTCTCCTTACAGTGGATTTCAATGGCTACCAACAGGTTGAAGGTCAAAATTACAGTTTCAGTGCAGCTTCAAGGGCTTTAAACGATACCAGATGAGTAATAAGGGTCTTATCTAGCGAATCGATCGGCCATTTTCTAAAAAAATACAACCGTTTATGCTTTATAAACAAAATATAGCCTTAAACGTACTTTCCGCTTCCGCATTCTTCATAACGCTTACTCTGAATGTCCTACGCCTTCCCTATTCAAGTTACGGAAAAAAACGAAACTGGCGCTGCGTTCGTTCCGTAAGTAGAATAGGGAAGGCGTAGAACATTCAGAGTAAGCGTTATGAAGAATGCGGAAGCGGAAAGTACGTTCAAGGCGATATTTTGTTATAAGCATAAACGGTTGTATTTTTTTCGAAAATGACCGATCGATTCGCTAGATAAGACCCTTATTACTCATCTGGTATCGTTTAAAGCCCTTGAAGCTGCACTGAAACTGTAATTTTGACCTTCAACCTGTTGGTAGCCATTGAAATCCACTGTAAGGAGAATAATCCTGGAATGTTTTCCTCAAAAACCTTCATTTCTTTTCGACTGACGAAACAAAGACATGAACATCTTGGATGACATGATTATTTACCAGTTATCAATGTAAAGGTGCTTTGACACAATCTGAATTGTAAAAAGTGCTGTATAAATAAAGGTGACTTGACTTGACTTGACACTGAATGCATCTGTGTGGATTGAGATGTGCTGTGAACTTGTTGCTCAACTGACAGTGGGACAGCACCACCCAATGCACAAAATATACCATCACAGATGTCATAACCTATTAAAATATTTACTTTATTATTTAATTTATTATTTAAAAATTATTTAATTTTTTTTTAAGTTACATGAGGATTTGTGTACATGAGTATGTATAATGTTACACTGTCAATGTTAAATATGGCAATTAAGCAGTACTGCAGGCTTTCTACAGGCATTCATAACTTTATTAAAATTATGCCAAACAAATCAAATGTATTTGTGAGCTTTCAGTAGAAATCTCTTTAGCAGAACTAATGTCATTCTTACCTTATTTAATGTCTTTGGGTTGCCAGCAAAATTCAGTCCTGTCACCCACTGATCTGAAAAGTCAATATGGCCGTCATGAACGTCCTTTGCAACAACCAAATACAATTTAGTAGAATTATTTATTTTCATTTAATGTGCACATTAAAGTCTTGCTAAATGTTAGGTCTAATGCTATGGAATACCAAGAAAGAAAGTACATTTCTCTATAGTTGTTTCTGCATGTTCGTACTTAGTACTTTGACAGATATTTACCTAAATATAATTTACATTTTTCTGTGCACTTAAACAACAGTATCATCAGTGATGAAGAGTTTGCGTGATTGAGTCTGAAATTCATTGCCATTTCCCTAGCGCTGGCCTCAAGCTGATTCTGGGTCACTTAAGATCGAGGCAACTTTTTTTGTCAAAAGTATGAGCACTGACTGATTTGTACAGTGCCATTGAACACAGACAGAAAACTGATCAGTTTGTTTTTTCAATGTAAAAAAATATTGCCCTTTTCATCATGTTTACAATAGCTTATGATCTTGATGTTGAATGCCTTTAAATACTCATCTTCATGGACTATGTGAACTGTAAAAGTAATATATACAACTGTATTTATGATGAACAGTCCAAAAATATGACGTCATTGTAGACAGTGTATGCAGCATTGTGTGTTAATGTAACTCTCCTTTTATTGAGAGCTGTGTGCAAAACTCATCCTTACTGTTGATTCTGTCACTTGCTCCAGTCAGTTTCTTCCACACATTGGATGATCTAAAAAACAATGGATATTTTTTTTTAAAATAATACAGGCTTATTTTTAGAGTATTACAATACATTTTCAAAAACTTTACAAATGTCATTGTTGAACAATAAATCTCTAAAATCAAGACTGGCCTCTTTTTCTAGTTTTATTACAGTATAAAACAGTAAACAAGTATTTTAAATGTACTCACATTATTAATGTGCCCTGTAAGGGTGACATATCCTCCACCAGAAAACAGATTGTGTTCCTCCCCAGTTTTGTCTCGATGAGAGAATGACCTCCATCGCTACCCTTCGTTCCTCGTCATTCATTGGGAGAGGCCCAGTTTTACTTTGTTGACTTGAGGCCAACAATTAGGCAATCTTTGCCATATTTTTTATTGATGTTGTAATTTCTGATGGTCTTCTTCAAGGAGTGATTGGTCTCATGTAGTGGGGAGATGTACACTTTTTCCCATCCCATAGGGCTGCCAGTGTGGGTATGTGTGTATTGTCAGTTTGATGACGCCCTCCACCAGTCTGAAAGTGAGGCTTCTGCTGCTAGTGCGCATCCCCACGAAACGTTCCCTCTTGAGGCCTTTCTGGAAGTAATGAAAAAAATGTAGTAATAGAAACATTCATTGTGTTATGGAAAGTTGGGAATATGAACTACTTTCTGTTTCTAATTTTGAACCATGACAAATGAACCAAAGTTTTCCACCGAGAGATGCAACTAATCCCTTCCATTCCAAACCAAACACACAAGCCTAGCTATCTTAAGTCTTTGTCTGCAGTTTAATTACTAACCTATTACATTTGCTATTACTTTTGACCGCTAGGTATCAGTATTTAGTCAGAGATCTACCATGGCTGTAGCTAGCAGATGATTTATGATGTAAATGTAATAGAAAAATCCAGTACAGTAATCAAATATTCATAGAAAATGAAACATTCAATATATTAAACACAACAATATAAAAACAGAGTGCAGCGCAAAGGAAGCTCCATGGATAAAAATACCTTTATTTTAGAAGAACTGGGTGAGTAATTGTTGGCCCGTTCTCTCTCTCTCTTTGCCCTCTGTAACCTCTCTTTTAATTTTTGATGACCGGACTAATACAGGATGATTTAAGTGTGTCTGTCAAGTTGAAGTTTGTCGCGAAGCTCTCAACATCTTGAAAATGCCACGCCAATATAAATGCTCATTTTATTTCTCCTTTTGTCCAGAAGTCTGCTTGCCATGGTGAATAATGATTGAACAAAACAACAAGAGTGCTGCTAGACATTACAACCACATCTGTTGCCACATCTGTTTTACTATGGCAGTACAAGTGGAAACCTGGGATAACACAGACATTACATCATTGACAGGCGACAAGTTACAAGGGACAGGCACTATTTAAATTGTAAATTTCTCTGAATTTACAAATTCTCGTAAACATGTAGGATAATGTAAGTACAAAATATGTAACACTGTGCAAGCACTTACATGTACTTACCGTATACTTACCTAAGAAAGTACTGGGTAATATAAGTTAACTACATGGGTTAAGGTTAGGTTTAGGGGTAGGTTCAGGGTTAGTACCTAGTTATTACCGAGTTATTGCAATTACTATAATAAATACATAGTAATGTACATGGGGAACAGGACTGTAAAATACAGTGCTACCCAAAAATCTTACATATTGTGCGTTTAATGTTAAGCAAGAGGTGTTCTGTTCCTTCTGTTTACTGTTTGTGTACTTCATTGCTTTGATCTCAC
The DNA here is from genome assembly GCA_028476615.1 of Culter alburnus. Lineage (NCBI taxonomy): Eukaryota > Metazoa > Chordata > Actinopteri > Cypriniformes > Xenocyprididae > Culter > Culter alburnus. The sequence goes on from JAOTNS010002456.1 coordinate 22,383, forward strand.
ACGAAACATGCACACATAAGCCAGTGCTCATACTGAAGTCTTTTTGGTACACTGTAAAAAATGAAAACCATTTGTCCAACATACTGGATTTGAGTCACATAATTAGGAATTATGAACAAAGTTTTGGACAAACATTTTTATGTTGAACAGCAATGCTAAGTTTTAAATAGTTTGTGCATGCGTGCGTCCTCCTCATTTTCGCAATCCATGGTGGATTTCGCAAATCCTGATTCTTCGAGGATCTAAATAGTCATACAACTGTAGGTAGTATTAACATTACTTTAAATTTTATGCATGCAATGAATTGCATATTTCCGAGCAGTGTATTATTAGATATAAATCATTGCATTAAACAGGTTAAAAATGCAAATTGTTAAACAGCGGATAATCTTTGTATAGTTTTAACTAGTTTTAACTCATATGTTGGCGTAATTATAATTATACATTAAAAGACATATTATGGAAGCGCAGTGGGCATCAACAAAAATGTTTTATGTACGTTAAAAACAAAAAAATGGCTTGCAGCCTAACATGTTTATGTTTGTCCCTGGTCAGAGAAGATTATCTCATTAAAAGTTCTCTAAACACAGATTAACGTAAATTAGATCATTTATTTTAAAAATTTCAAGTAAGTGATCAGGATCCCAGCATGAATTCAGTATATTATCCCGCTTATATTGCGCGACATTGCTTAATTAACACTTAATAATACAATAAATAATACATGTATCATAATCATTACTGGGAGTGCCCTTGTCTGCCACTAGAGGGCACTCCAACCTGGACTCTTGTTTTCAACCCTTGGACTTCATTTCCCATAACCCACTTCCCGGACTCATTATCCCATTCATTGCACCCAGCTGTTTTGTGTTTCATCATTAGTGTCTGCCTATTTATACCCGGTTTGTTTTCTGCTTTGGTTATGGTGTTTTCATCTATGGTTTTCCTGGTCTCTGTTTTGGTTTTCGTGTTTCTTGTTCTTAGGTTCATTTCCCAAGGTTGGCAAGATGGCGCCTGTGCTCGGCTTTGTGCTTGCCACCTCTCTGACGACTCGGACACTAGTCCTTTGCCTAGTGGTATATTATGCCCTATCAAGCCTGTCAATTAAATGCTGTGTCTCTGCTGTTATTCAATATGATCGGCACACGCTATTTCGTATCAAGGACCAAATGAAAAACATGTGTGTTACCTGGGACAGGTATAAGGATTATTTCCCTCCACTTTTTGAATGTGCCACGTCAACACCGGAGTACCTGCTGCTAGTGAAACGCCGTGGCAGGAGAAGGAAGAGGGGATCGCGGTCGGGTGTACAGTCCAGGCAGAGAAAACAAGGAGGTCAAACATCATGGTTCGATGGGTCCAGATCTGTCGGAGCCGAGCGGTGCCTTCGTCTCGTTCCAGTCAGTGACCGGACATGGGAGTCGAACCGTGCGCCGCCGGCCTCAGCCTCTCCACGTCTCTCTGATCGGATCTTTCCAATCCGGCTGGGCCGGATCCTCGCTCCGCGTGAGCATGTCCTACGAGCCATCACGATAGATAATGCTCTGGCTATGCCGAGGTGTCCCGCTGGTCAGCGCACACTTCCTGTCCATTGCGCGCGGCAAACGCAGTTTGCTTTATTGAATGCCTGCTCTATATCAAACAAGGCACTATATCTGGGAGACTTGTTCACAAACGGAAATCTTGATTTCATGGCCCTCACTGAGACGTGGCAGCGGGAACAGGAATACTATCATTTAAATGAACTGTGTCCTCCGGATTGCTCCGTACTTGGAACTCCATGGGTTGCGCGGCGAGGAGGCGGCCTCGCACTCATCCACAGAAACTGCTTTCACTGTAGGCTTACGAAATCGGAGCCTTTCAACTCATTTGAGCTTCAAATGACAAAGGTTGGAAATACTGACTTCTTTTATTGTATTTTAATTTACCGACCTCCTGGTCCTGCACGAAAGTTCTTAGACGAGTTTTCAGATTTTTTATCTACGATTATTAAACTAGATAAAGTTTTAATTATTGGTGATTTTAATTTCCACATTGACGATCCCTTTTGTAATGCAGCGTCTGAGTTTTTAACACTTACAGACTCTTTGAATTTAAAGCAACATGTTTCTGGCCCTACACACAAAAAAGGCCACACCTTAGATCTTGTTTTCTCCTTTGGCCTAGACATAAACTGCCTGAATGTTGTGGATATTCATGTGACTGACCATTGCTGTATATACTTTAATGTGTCTTGTAATATGGTCAGTGATGCTCATACAGTGGTGTCCAAAAGGCGTATTATAAATCAAAAAGTTATTGAAAATTTTTCAGATTTCTTTCAACCCAAATTCTTTGAGGATTATAGTGATGCAGAACCCCTTGTTAATCACTTCAATGACCATTGCCTTTCTGCTCTGGACATAGTGGCCCCAGTAAAGCACAAAACAACTTCTCCTAAAAATCCTTGTCCCTGGTTAAATGAGGAAATTGCTTCCTCTAGGAGAATATGCCGTAAGGTAGAGCGTTTGTGGAAATCCACTAACTTGGAAGTGCACAGACTACATTTAAAGGAGCTTATTGTTTCGCTAAACGAAATGATGAAGCAGGCCAGATCTAAGTATTTTTTTTAATCTTGTAAACCAGAATAAAAGAAACCCTAAAGTTGTCTTTGATACTATTCAGAATATTGTTTCACCCTCCATTCCATTGGTGCCTGTTTTCACCATTGAGGACTGCAACAATTTCCTAAAATATTTCGTAAATAAGGTGAATGAAATCAAATCTAGTGTAAAAGCATCTGATGAGAGCCCAATTGTGGTAGCTACCCCAAATTGCTCCTGTGCTAACTTTTCTGTCGTCTCATTAGATGATGTCATGATCTTACTTAAAAAGATGAAGCCATCCTCTTGCCCATTGGACATATTACCAACATCCATGTTTGTTAAAGTAATAGATCTTGTTGGTCCCATTGTTGTCAAAATTATTAACATTTCACTTTCCACTGGGATCGTCCCAAATTTTTATAAACAGGCAGTGATAAGCCCCATTTTAAAAAAGCCCAATTTGGATCCAGTGGAACATTGCAATTATAGGCCAATATCTAAACTGCCTTTTCTTTCAAAGTCTTGGAGAGAAAGTAGTAGCTGAGCAGCTGACAGCTTTTCTAAGTAACAATGGCCTCCTGGATAAGTATCAGTCTGGCTTTAGAAAGATGCACTCTACAGAGACTGCTCTCCTCAAAGTATCTAACGAAGTCCAAATGCCGGCCGACTCAGGAAGATACTCAGTATTGGTTTTATTGGATTTATCATCAGCCTTCGATACAGTGGACCACAAAATACTGTTACATAGATTGGAAAATGAGTTTGGTGTGGCTGGGTCCGTTTTAAAATGGTTTTCCTCTTACCTGAGCGATAGAACTTTTTATGTATATGTAAATGATATATTGTCTGAAGCCACTCCATTCTTGAATGGTGTCCCCCAGGGATCTGAATCTCCACTTCTGTTTTTACTGTACATTACCCCTCTTGGAAATGTTTTGAAACATTTTAACAATGTGTCATACCATTTTTATGCTGATGATATACAATTGTATTGCTCGTTTAATGATTCTGAGTTCACAAACTAGCAGATTATTGAATTGTATATCTTGTGTTAAATCGTGGCTTGCTAGTAACTGTCTCCAATTAAACTCGAAAAAGACTGAAACCCTGTTTATAGCCCCAGACAACAAAATTCCATCAATTGTCCAACACCTTGGTTCTCTGAGCTCCACTGTTCAGTCGAGCATCAGAAATCTAGGTGTCTGGTTTGACCAATCGTTGTCTTTGGACTGCCATTTGAGACTTTTGGTCAGAAATTGTTTTTATCACTTAAGAAATATTGCTAAATTGAGGATGATTTTAACAGACTCTGATCTTGAGATGGTTATATGCTTTTATTTCTTCACGTTTAGATTATTGTAACTCTCGTTTTACTTTTCTTAACAAATCTGCTCTAAATCGTCTCCAAATGGTACAAAATGCTGCTGCAAGGCTTTTAGCAGGATCTGGCAGACGGGCTCACATCAACCCTATTTTGTCCTCCCTACACTGGCTACCTATCAAATTTCACATTGATTTTAAAATTAGTTCTAACTTTTAGAGCTTTAAATGGGTCAGGCCCACAATACATCACTGACTTGCTACGCATATACTCCCCAGGTCGTTCCCTTCGATCAGCAGGCCAAAGTCTTTTAATTGTCCCAAAGACTCGTTATAAAACCCGGGGAGATCTGTCCTTTGAGGCTGTAGCCCCCAGACTGTGGAATGCCCTGCCTTTGTGCCTCCATGTGGCTGATTCTGTGGAATCCTTTAAAAGGCAACTCAAGACACTGTTATTTAAACAAGCTTTTAGTTGATTGAGCTTAAGTTTACTTTGTGACTTTTTATCTGTTTTAATTTTATTTGTATATTAATGTGGTTTTACTTTGTAAAGCACTTTGTGATTGTATCTGTGAAAAGTGCTCTATAAATAAACTTTACTTACTTACTTACTTACTTGTTTTTTGTATGGACTGTCTTTATGGATTTTGACCCTTGCCTGTTTGTGGATTACGTTCTGGATTTCCCCATTAAATGCTGCACATGGATCTTACCAGTTTGTCTCTGTGCCATTCCGTGACAACATGATAAAGTTTAAATAAAATAGCAAGATAAACGAAACTGAAATTAGCGAGAAATTAGGGGTGTCCTCGACTATGGATGTACATAGTTGAATCCGATTCGAATCAGACTGCCTATATTCGATTGATAGTCGAATCATAAAGGGGGGGGGGGGGGGGGGTGTCTTGATAAACAGCAGTCAACTAGAGAGTGCGCACGGACTTTGAAAGGTTCGCGCGCTGAACTGTGCACGAGATGGAGCGGGACACAGAAAATGAAGTAAGGCCTGGCTATAGTCTACCCGCGGCTTAAGACAACTTTTATTTTCTTTCACACACAGCACAGAGAAACATCTTTCTAATAAACCGACCAAACTGCCTGTCAAGTGATAGATGAAACTGACAATGATTTTATATTTTTTAAACAAATGAAAGGCAATGTGGATAAACATTCACAGCCACGATGTACAGACCACTCTCAAAGATATAGAAGACAATGAATAAAAACATTTTGGATCAATAAACTTTAATATATATATATATATATATATATATATATATATATATATATATATATATAATATTAATAATAACTGCAGAAAAGGCCAAACTGCAAACAGATATACATTATATGTCGGCAAATCAAATTATTAATTTAATAAATAAAAATAGCCTATCATTTTTTTTTTTATCAAACATTACTTTACAGAATTGAATTAGAACAGAATATACCGTTCAAATAAATGAAAATAGCCTAATTAAAAAAATGAAATATGATCAAGTCAAACTGCAAAATGCCTGAAGTGCAGGGAACATATATTCAAAACAGTGATCAATAAATAAATTAAAATTAAAAAAAATAATTAAAATAACGAAAGTAGCCTATAGCTAGAATTGTCAACTTGTCTTTTTAACTGCAGAGACAATAAACGCTAAACTGGAGTGGCAGTCTTTTTAGCTAAACATTCACAGCATCCAAAAATCAAATTACATCCGTCTAAAATAGTTTGAAATAATTTGTAGCTACCCTACCTGATTGAGAGACAAAAATCCAGTCTTTCACGCGATCTGCCTGTGTCCGTTTGAGTCTTTTCAAATAGCGCACTATAGTCAGCTCGTTGGCCAGCAGAAGCGCGCCGCAGTGTTTGTCGTTGTTGAGTTCTTGGACATGAGCTGTTGGCACAACTTGCATCATAAGTTTTTTTGATCATCTTTTACTATTTCAAAGTGCATCCAATTGTACACTTGATCCCAGGCATTGTTGAAGATTTAATCCCTGCCGTAAAGATGCTCATCTGCCGGTCACGGATTAAAAATATTTATTAAAATCTTCTTTCTTTTCACAATTTTATTTATAGTATTAACATAATAGGCTGTATATTAACCTATTGGGAAAGAACCGGTATGTCTATGTAAAATCAATCAGATATTGAGCACCCCCATATCTCATCTCATAACACCTCTGCGACGATTCGACTGTGAGATTGGTAGTCGAATCAGGCTCCTCCTATCGAAGATTCGAATCGTCGACTATTCAGGGTCACCCCTACGAGAAATATGTCTATTTACCAAACAATTATTTAAGTAATTTATTGTTAGTTAAGTCCTTTTGTTCTTTTTTTTTTTTTTTTGTCTCAAGGTGGTGTTAGCTGTGGATCTGTTCTGTGTGTTTGTGAAAGAAGAGGGTGGAGAGTTACAGGAAACGTATAACCGAGAGGTAGAACATGTAATGTGTAAATATTTAATGTGCAAATGTGTAAGCCTCACATACATAATGTATGGATAGATACACTATTATGTAAATGTACACTACCAGTCAAAAGTTTGGACAAGATTTTTAATGTTTTTAAAAAAAGTTTCGTCTGCTCACCAAGGCTGCATTTATTTAATTAATAATACATTAAAAACAGTAATATTGTGAAATATTATTACAATTTAAAATAACTGTTTTCTGTTTGAATATATTTTATAAAGTAATTTATTCCTGTGATCAAAGCTAAATTTTCAGCATCATTAATCCAGTCTTCAGTGTCACATGATCCTTCAGAAATCATTCTAATATGATGATCAGAATCAATGATTCAGAATACAACATAGATGACATATCAAATGTTTAAACTGAGAAAATGTATAATTTTAGGGGAAAAATAAGTTGATTTGGTCCCACTTCATATTAAGTGGCCTTAACTACTATGTACTTACATTTAAATTAATGATTTGATACAATGCACTTATTGTGTACATACATGTTTTTACATTGTACTTATATTTTAAAAACACCTGCATGTAATTACATCTGTAATTAATTTCTGTAATTACATTTATAATAACCCATCCCTTACACCTAACCCTTACCCTTAAACCTACCCATACCACCAAAGCTTCCCCTAATCTTACCCGTATCCCAATTCAATAGCAGAAAAAGTGTTTTGCAATTCAATATGAACCCAATAAGTACAGTGTACTTATTTTTTGATGTAAGTACATAGTAGTTAATGCCACTTAATATAAAGTGCGACCGTTGATTTTAAATTTCATGGCATCAACACATCTCAAAAAAGTTGGGACAAGGTCATGTTTACCACTGTGTGGCATCCCCTCTTCTTTTTATAACAGTCTGCAAATGTCTGGGGACTGAGGAGACAAGTTGCTCAAGTTTAGGAATAGGAATGTTGTCCCATTCTTGTCTAATACAGGCTTCTAGTTGCTCAGCTGTCTTAGGTCTTCTTTGTCGCATCTTCCTGTTTATGATGCACCAAATTTTTCTATGGGTGAAAGATCTGGACTGCAGGCTGGCCATTTCAGTACCCGGATCCTTCTTCTACGCAGCCATGATGTTGTAATTGATGCAGTATGTGGTCTGGCATTGTCATGTTGGAAAATGCAAGGTCTAAGTTTATGAGATTTGTAAATTATTGCATTCCTTTTTTTATTCACAATTTGTACAGTGTCCCAACTTTTTTGGAATTGGGTTTGTATTTTTACTCAACAAACTCTCTGTTTAGTCTGTTTATGGGAAGGTTACATCTTTGGTGTTCAACATATTGTTTCAGAAATGCAAACAATTAAACCTACTGAAATTTCAACTTCATTTGGTTGGTTTTATGTTAAGCTAGCTTTAAAAAAAATTGTCAAATATTTTTACAAATATATTTGTAAAAGGAAATTTGATTATTAAATTCGTTTTAAAATAGGTACATTATCTTTAAAATTTCACATGAGTTTGATTCAGATTCAGTTAGATGGTCACTTTACATCCACCTACTAACTTAGATCAACTAACCCCTAATCTGGGGTAAATTGAGCCAGAGGAACACTTTTTTTATAAGAAGCCATATTTTTAGAACCCTTTGTCATAAATGTGTTCTGATCATTTAAAATCATAGGAAACATCATTAAATCACTTTAAATACTTTCATTGTACTTCTGCCCTTATCTTGAGGACCATATAAGTAAGAAATGGCTTATCTTACCCCACTCTCCCCTATATCCCTATATTATATACAGGTGCATCTCAATAAATTAGAATGTCATGGAAAAGTTAATTTATTTCAGTAATTCGACTCAGATTGTGGAACTCATATATTAAATAAATTCAATGCACACAGAATGAAGTACTTTAACTCTCTGGGGTCTGAAAACGCGCCGGCACGTTTTGCAGGTTTTTTTTCCACATTGCAGCAAAACAGACTTAAAATACTCTGTCATTTTTGTCATAGAGACATAAGTAATATATCAATTGAAACTATAGAATATCTTCTTTTATTTGTGTACACTCAGAGTAAAAACAAAATGTTGTGCTTTTTGCAAAATGAAGAAAACTAACATGATGTGTGATCTCTCTGTAACTTAGTGAATACTAATCACAAAAAAATTAGACTAATGTCTGAAGAAACGTTCAAATGTAAGGTTTTAAACAACGGCAGTGATGTCTAGCACTCATTGAAGTATATGCGCGAGACATCACTGCCGTTGTCAGAGCGCGATCAGACCTCACTAAACGAGTGGACATAAACATAGTGGTGTATTAGAGGTAAAAAATGATATAAATACTGTTCGGTTTCTCGCACAAACCGATCGTTTCATGTCTTAGGACATCAATGTGTCGCCACGAGCCGCAGGGTTTAATTTGGATTTGTCTATGGAAGTGTTTTAGACTCTTATCGTTCGAGTTCCCATCCACTCTTATTATAAGACTGATATACGGCAGCGGTTGGAGTTAAAAATCATCATTTGTGTTCTACTGAAGAAACAAAGTCACCTACATCTTGGATGCGCTGGGGGTAAGCAGATAAACAGCAAATTTTCATTTTTGGGTGGACTATCCCTTTAACTGATATATAAAGTGTGAGTATATCTTTAATTTAGGTGTGTTTAAAGTTTGTTGCTGCTCACAGGCTTTTCAATCTGACACAGAGACACTGAGGAATTATAAAACACCAACCCAATTCCGGCGTAGAGAGATTCAGTGAATGTGTGTGTGAACGTGTGTAAGTGTGTGAGTGTGTGTGTGTCAGAGACACTGTAAAAGGACAGAGTGCCAGCAGACATGTCCACATACACTCCTACTCTATTAGAGGAGCGGGAAGGGACACTTATGTCAGTGATATTATTATTGTGATGGACGGTGAATGTGTTATTAGAACAGTTCAGACTCCAGGAGTTTTTATTGTATCCAAGCACACAGTCATGACTCCCTCCTTTTCTGTCGATTCCTTTATATGTCACTGACATAGCAGCATCTCCACTCCATTCAGCCTCCCAGTAACAACGTCCAGACAAATTCTCTCTACACAGAACCTGAGGACACACATCAAATCTCTCTGGATGATCAGGATATGACTGATCATCATTCATCCATGTCACCTTTCTGTTCTCCTCTGATAGAATGAGACTATTGTTTGCCGTGTTTGGATCCAGTGTGAGATCACAGGCATCTGAACAGAGAATAGAGAACATTTACACAACAATAATTACTAAAGTGTGTGTGTTTCTATACATGGTTTCCTGTGTCCTCATAAACAGTGTCTTTTTAAAATTCAAAAAATGTAGACAGTTTTCTGTAATGGGTAGGTTTAGGGGTAGGGATAGAGTAGGAGGATAGAATATATAATCTGTACAGTATAAAAACCATTACATCTATAGAGAGTCCTCGTAAACCACATATACAAGTATGTGTGTGTGTGTGTAGACATACATTTGTGTAGTCCTGCTGTAATTCTGAACTCTCCTCCATGATCCACACTGTAAAACACAAAAAGTGTCTTATTCTGCACATCTGATGCAATCAGAAACACGACACACACACACACACACACACACACACACACACACACACACACACACCACTCTCTTATGAGGACATTGCATAGACTTCCACTGATTTTATATCAGGTCAATTATATTTCTATCCCCTAACCCAACCCCTACTCCTAAACCTACCCATCACAGAAACATGAGCACATCACTAAATGTAAATAAAAACCTTTTGGCTGATTTACCAGTCAATGTCCTCACTAGTGGGTTATGAAAGTATTCCACAATATAAGTGAGGTCCTCACAAGTATAGTCAAAACAAGTACATGCTCACAGCAGTGTAAGGTTGGGCGATTAATCAAATTATATCTTCAATTATGATTTTGACTTTCAGTGATTAAAGTACTGATGAAATCAAAATCGACCCTATTTACTTTATTAGTGCATCTTACTAGTCTTGTGGTGAACAATTAATCCGTGCAAGTTAAAACACAGAAAAAAATTGTTTGTCGTGGTAATCTTTAATCAAAATCTGAAAATTTACTTCCGGTCTGGAATGGCGTTCCTTCTCTGATAACATCAGTTTGACGGCTTGGGTTGAAAACGCGTAAACCACTCCTCTGCAACCATTCATCTGCTATGAGGGAGAGATGGAGAGGAGGAGCACTAAAGTAAAACTCTGCCCTGTATTCAATATTCCGTTTCACTTGGAAATATGTCACAACACTGGAGAAAAGTCGTTTGCAACTTCCGGTTCACGCAGACCTTAAAACAAGATTCACAATGTTGCTCTCGTTTTGTCTTGTGTAACACAGCATACCCAAGGTTACAGTTATTTCATTGGATAGCACTCGTGGGTTGAGTTTTTGGGTGGGGGAAATTTTATTTATGTTTTCTGTTCAACTGTTATTTCTATGATTATTGTCTTTTTTTTCTCTCTCTGATTCTTGTTTTCTATGCCTATTTGTTAAAATTTTTGTTTGCATTTAAAAAGAAAGTGTAATTACAATTGACTTGCTGTTAAAATTTCTAATAAAAATATTTAAACTAAAACTTTGTCGCCTTAAACTGATGCTGATGGGGGCTCCACGTCCCCAGAATATAGATAAATTACAATATCATCCAAGATGTTCATGTCTTTCTTTCTTCAGTCAAAAAGAAATTAAGGTTTTTTCATGAAAACATTCCAGGATTTTTCTCCATATAGTGGACTTCAATGGAGCCCAAACAGTTGAAGGTCAAAATTACAGTTTCAGTGCATCTTCAAAGCGTTCTACATGATCCCAGATGAGGAATAAGGGTCTTATCTAGAGAAACCATCACTCATTTTCTAAATAAAATTAAAAATTTGATACATTTTAACCATAAATGCTCATCTTGAACTAGCTCTCCTCTTCTTCTTCTCTATTAAAATTCCAGCAGTGTAGACACTGCTAAGTGTATTACTGCCCTCCACAGGTCAAAGTTTGAACTAATTATACAATATGCTAGTGCAAGTATATATAACATGACAATTTAGTTCAAACTTTGACCTGAGGAGTGCAGTAATACACTTAGCAGTGTCTACACTGCTGGAATTCAAATAGAGAAGAAGAAAAGATGAGCATTTATGGTTAAAACATATAAAATTTAAAAACAAAATATATATATAGAAAATGAACAATGGTTTCTCTAGATAAGACCCTTATTCCTCGTCTGGTATTGTTTTAAAGCCCTTTGAAGCTGCACTGAAACTGTAATTTTGACCTTCAACCATCTGGAGGCCATTGAAGTCCACTATAAGGAGAAAAATCCCGGAATGTTTTCATCAAAAACCTTAATTTCTTTTCAACTGAAGAAAGAAAGACATGAACATGTTGGATGACATGGGGGTGAGTAAATTATCAGGAAATTTTAATTTGAAAGTGAACTAATCCTTTAAGAAGATATAGGCCTACCTTAAGCATCCTCCTAAGGGATAGTTCTGTGAACACGCCTAGAAACGGTATCTTCTGTTAAGGTCTACCTTTAGACTCTTTCTAGCACGCTAAGAGACAACGTTATCGGGTAATCCAGCACAGGATTTTAAGATAAACAAAACGCACCTTTCAGGTGCACACCACTGAAGAGCATGGATGGGAATAACAGCGTTATAAATAAACGGCATTACGTAATAAACAGCATTATAAATAAATGGTGTTACTTTTTTCAGTAACGAGTAATCAAACGAGTAGTACAACGCCGTTAACGTTACTGACAAAAAAATGCCACGTAATAATAATTGAGCTTACTGAAGCAGTTTTCATCCGAGTAGGCTCTCTCTCAGCTATAGGACCAATTTTTACTCTGGTGTGTGTGTTGGGGTGCTAACTGATGTTAACTGATGATGATTGGTGTGTGAGTAGAGATGATAGTCCTGCAAAAGCATTTTGTTGTACAGAAATAGTACAGGTTAGTCAATCACAAATATAATTTTAAAGTGGAACTCAGTAAGATTACAATGACTACAATGCTCACCAGCGCAAGTAGTTTTGCAAAGGTGGGTAATTTTCGAAATTGTCTTATAAAGTGAGTTTGCTATGTTATATTGAATTACCGTAAAGTAATTCAACTTGCAAGTGCTGCTTTCTGGCGTAGACGTGCCAGAGGGGGTTAGTGCTTGCCTCAAACACACCACTACAAGTCAATTAACCATCGTAAGGACTTAGAAAACTATTTATGAAGGTTAAAAAAAGTTACTTAGTTCTGCTTTAAACTGATAATAATGTTTGATGCTCCGTGTGTGTATGTCAGAGCATGGGAACGGAGCGCGAGCTCAAACCAGAATACACTTTGTGACATGCTGGATCAGAAATATGTGAAATAAGTTTTTTCTAGTCGACAAGTAGTTAATTTTAGCTTCATTAGTTGACTAATCACATTAATATTAATTTGATTTCTTAAATACTGGAGAGAATAAACCATAATAATGAGTGTTCACGTAATATAGCACTCAAGTGCACACATAAAGCTTGACATAAAGAAACGGCAAAAGTAATAATTATAAATGTGACAAAAACAGCAGACATTTTAATTGTTTATTCATTCACTAATGTTTTCTGAATCAGTGTCGGCTGCAAAGATGAAGTTGACATTACTGACTCTCATCTCCGTGGACGCGCTTAGAGAGAGAAAGAACATTTCATTCGGATTACATAATCAAAGAGTAGCCTATTTCTTTTTGTTTAGAATTATTTAGTTTAAAAGTAGACATTTCAAGACATTTCAATCTTTCTATATATATTTCTATATATATTTCTCTTTATATATATTTCTCATGTCTGTGAGGCAAGCATAGTTTCAGTTCATTTAACTCGAAAGGGAACTCCAGCCTTTTTCAATAACGCTGTGTAACTGTGACTGGCTATATAAGCGAGCATTTCGCCATAGGATTTCAGATCTCTCTTGTTCAGTGACGACGCCGCTTCTCTTCGCTGGACTTCGAGACTGAACGCTTTCGCCTTCTCTCACCTGCTGGAACGAGCTCTCTCTCCGCCCTTGAAAAAGCAATGCAGCTGACCAGCTGAGACTTGCCAACCGCCTGCCCGCTTCGCGCTTCCGGGTTTCTCAGAGCTTCCCCTGCTGCCATCCGACAAGCGATCTCATACGAGAGCACAAGAGCGAGCTTATTCTCACTCTCAGCTGAATTTGACATGATGCTGTCCCCTGACTTAGGTGAGACTCATGATACATTTTCAATCTTTCAGCCGGTCCTGAGGGAATGCTACGTCTTGATCCGATCTGACAGTATGAAGGTGGTATCCTACAAAAATCACCAAGGCGGCCTTTTATCCAGTCGCCTCTGCACACTGGCAGAGCACCTCTTGGAATGGGCACTGCCCAGGCTGCGATCGCTCAGAGCCTCCTCGCACATACCAGGCAAATTGAATCTGGGAGCAGATATGCTATCTCGGAGCAATGTCCCCTCAGACAAGTGGACAGACAAGTCCATCCCCAGACGATTCTTGAAATCTGGGAGATCTTCAGGAGGGCAGAGGTTGACCTCTTCGTCTCAGAAGACAACTCTCATTGCCCAATCTTTTCGAAGGACACAGATGCACTGGCTCATGACTGGCCCAGTCTCCTTCTTTATGCTTTTCCCCAATCACTCTGATCCCTCAGGTCATCAGACAAATCAAGGAAAACTAACGCAGAGTCCTCCTGGTGGCCCCACTCTTGAGGAACCAACTTTGGTCTTCGGAGCTGTTCAGGCTTTCAACAAAAGCCCCATGCAGGGTTCATGCAGGTTTCAGTAAGTCAAATTTAAGACCTTTTTAAGACATTTTAAGACCATAAAGATTGAAATTTAAGACCTACACGACGCACTACCAAAAAATATTCAAATCAAAGAAATTCTGAAAAAAATCATTTTATTTCAATGAATTCATTGCTTTATCTGTAAATTAAATTAATGCTTTTTCAATCACATTAATGAAAATAGGCTAAAACAAACTTGCCCTCAAATAGAATAGATTTCATCTCATATTTATTTACATTACAAAATAGCAAATTAATAGCCTAATAGAGATTGAACAGGCTACTTCAACCCATGTAACAACCCAATGTAGCGCACGCACACACACACACACACACACACACACCAGATAATCCATGTTAGATGGATAGATACTTACCTCGGGATAATTAGAGTATCTATCTATCTATCTATCTATCTATCTAACATTATCTGATGTGTGTGTGAGTGTGTGTGTGTGTGTCCCGCACTGCCCCGTGAACTATGAGCCCAGGTACCTTGACTTAACAATTCCATTGTTCCAGAAACGAACGTGGACGTCAAGCTGCTTGGTCCTGGTGGTCTGATTTTGGCTTTCATTGAACATTACGACATACGGCCCGGTAAAAGTACGAATCAAATTCCCCCTTTATAAACTCCCCCAATCCAAATCTCGCCACATAAGCGATCTTGTTGGGCCCGCAGTACCTCTTCGCGATTACTAAATCAGGGAACATCACTTGGAAGAGATCACTGATCTCGCTGTTGCTATTAAATGAGTGGTGTTTAGTCACCGTGTGTAGTATCCAAAGTACCTCGGCTTTCGATGTGTCAGTCGATCCAAAAGTACCCCAAAGGTTGTTCGACGGAGCTGCAATGATATTGCACTGGAGACCGGAGGACGGTGGCAGTGGTGAGGCTAATTGGCCGAGTCCGCTGAAGGCATTTTGCGGCTAGCTTGTGTTTCTAAGCTCTGGCGTGTGACTCCAGCGCCTTCACACCGAGAGTCACTGATTGATTTTTTATTTTTTTTGCACAGTTTGCAGTGAGCCTCGTACATGGAGCTGGGTACCGCTTGTAACCAACAGCAGAAATCGTTGTGATTAGCCATGTCTCGTTGAAAGTAACTCTGAGGAGACGCAGACGTATTTCGCGGGCAGGTATTGCATTTATCACAGGATTTGTAGTTTTATCAACACGTATACCAACACCAATATACCCCAGAAAGAACTACGACTTGCTACTTTTTTGCTACTTTGTAATAACTTTCAGCAGGTAATGTTTCTGGAAATAGGTAAAAAAAACAGTAGACCTGACTAAATGAAATTTTAAGACATCGGATGAAAATCTGGCCGTTTTTAAGACTTTTTAAGGCCTTAAATTTAAAGTTCAGAATTTTAGACTTTTTAAGACCCCGCGGGAACCCTGCCCATGGCTGTACAATTAAACACTGAACAATCCCAGCCAGCGGTCCCAGCCAGTTTCATCACTTGTTGGTGTTCCCTTATAACATTTTGATTGTGGTCTGTGCCAGTCCCGGCAGCAGGACAAACGATTTGGGGGGTCTTATTTTGCATAAAAAAATATTATTACTAATAAATAATCTTTTTTTAAAATAATTTACTTGATTTTATGTCTCAAATCCCAGTCAATTATTCACTGAAGAAAGTGAAACTAAAAACTCAGCAATAGGAGCTCTACATCAGCTCTAACAGAAGATGTGTTAAACAAGTTGTTTTTTTAAATGAGGAGTTAGCTAATCTTATTAAAGCGCGTCGGTTATGTGTGATGTGCTACAAATCATTACGGGAGAAATTAAAATATTAATTTAATTCTAAAATGAATCTCATCATTAATTAGATCACCACAGAGAGGGGCTCGAGATCGCTGAGCCTGGTATGTGCTATTTGCTGTGCTTTTCTGTATTTGCATGTGTTATGGACTTTTGCAGCACATTTCTGCTTGTGTTGTGGACTTTTGCAGCGCTTTTCTGTATTTGCTTTGCAGCTTCTGTATTTGCTGTGTTGTGGACTTTTGCAGCACTTTTTGTATTTGAATGTGTTGTGGACTTTTGCAGCGCTTTTCTGTATTTGCATGTGTTATGGACTTTGCAGCGTTTCTGTATTTGCTTGTGTTGTGGACTTTTGCAGCGCTTTTCTGTATTTGAATTAGGGCTGCACGATTAATCGCATGCTATTCTCACGCGCATTTCGTCAGTAAAGCCGGTTCCCTGATTACCGCTAAATCGCCATCACCTGTTTTAAACGGAGCGCCTTTTAATAGACGGAGCCGTAGTTCACGGACAAGCCGCAATATCGCGTTCATTATCGCAGGCGATTCATCTGCGATATGAACGCGATATTGCGTGGCTTTTCAGTGATCTACGGCTCCGTCTATTAAATGCCGTTTCATTTGAAAGCAGGTGATGGCGATTTAGCGGTAATCAGGGAACCGGCTTTACTGACGAAATGCGCGTGAGAATAGCATGCGATTAATCGTGCAGCCCTAATTTGAATTGTTTGGGATTTTGCAGCGCGTTCTGTGTTGTGGACTTTTGAATGCTTTCTGTATTTGCACTTTTGCAGCGCTTTCTGTATTTGTGGACTTTGCGCACGTTTCTGTATTTGCTTGTGTTGTGGACTTTTGCAGCGCTTTTCTGTATTTGCATGTGTTATGGACTTTTGCAGCACGTTTCTGTATTTGCTTGTGTTGTGGACTTTTGCAGCGCTTTTCTGTATTTGACTTTGCAGCGCTTTTCTGTATTTGAGTGTTGTGACTTTGCAGCGCGTTTATCTTTGCAGCGCTTCTCTATTTGAATGTGTTGTTTTGTTTCTGCACTTTGCAGCGCGTTTCTCTATTTGAATGTGTTGTGGACTTTTGCAGCGCGTTTCTGTATTTGCATGTATTGTGGACTTTTGCAGCGCGTTTCTCTATTTGAATGTGTTGTGGACTTTTGCAGCACGTTTCTGTATTTGCTTGTGTTGTGGACTTTTGCAGCACGTTTCTGTATTTTAATCACAATTAAAAAAAATTAGCTATTGACAGGCCTAGTTTTTAATTTTCTATCAACTTGTACTGCACTACATTTCCTAAATAAAATGTATACTTTTACTCCGATACATTTTCCCATTTTTGTTACTTACTACAAAGTCAGAAGAACACAAGACTGCAAGCAAGCATGTGCAAACAAGTGCTCGCACAACTGCGGTTGATTTCATTTTCCAGATTGCGTCCATTGCTGGAGTGGCTGAGAAGAGTGCACCGTCATTATACAGTACGAGAGCGGCTTCAAGAGGCGAAATAAAAACTATCACTGATGCCTTGTAGAGTTTGTTTTGACACGTGAAGTGAGGCTGCGCGCAGCACAGAGCGGGAAACTTCAAAAACGGATTTAAAACATAGACAAAACAGTATGTTATACAGTGTACACTACAGTACATGCTTTCATATCATTAAAGTAATTAGTTTGTTAACTAGATGGTGCATTAGTGGATAAGTAGTACCTCAAGTGGTTAAAACATTGTGACAAAAACAGCAACTGTTTAATGTCATGATTGTTCATTTGCATAAGTTTATATCCATTTGTTCGCTGTTATGCATTCGTTATCCAGCGAAGTTGCATATTTAAACTCCTTATAATGCAGCGACAGAAACATAACAAATGAGAAAATGTGTTTGATTTCAGAAAATGTATTTGATTTTTTTTATATATCGGCACTGTAACACATTTTGACTAGATAATCATAAAGTTCATAAAGGCAAATAAGGCAAATAATGTGTGAAAGTATACTTGCAGTACAATAGACCTATGCTATGCCTTACAATAAGAGTCCATTTGTAGCATTAAATAAGGTTAATAAAAGTATTGTTCATTGTTAATTTTAACATTTACATTTTAAAGTTGTCTCTTACATTAGTTATAATGCACTACGAATTAACATGTATAAGAATTAACAATGTATAATTAACATATAGTATTTTATATTTTAAAATTACAATAAACATTTAGCCATTTTTTTAATTCAAAGAAACAAAATGTAAGAAATTTAAAACTGAACACAATCTTGCTGCTCAAACTGTGTATAGAACATTTCTAATAAAAACATTTTTTCTCCTTTTGCATTTTACATTTACTTGTACTTTTACATGATGTCATACGTCATTGATCTGTGTAGTGCCACTTCAAGTTAAAGATTACTGAAGAGAACCATTTATTTACTTCACTGCTGAACAAATACAGCTGTTTGAATGAATGAATGTGAATGACTTAAGACATTTACCGCCACCTACTGGCAGTTTTAGTTTCTTAGTTAAAAAAAATCAAAATAAAAAAAAAAATCAATATGTCCATTTTAATTAAAAAATAAAGGAAAAGGTATAGTTCACCCAAAAATTCAGTCATCATTTACTCAACCTCATGGTCCAAATGTTCATGTGTAAAAATACACACAAAAGTAATTTCTCAGCCAAAACTGATGTGCGATTAAATTACGATTAATTAGATTAATTAATTACATGATGTGGCAATTAATTAGATTAAAAATTTTAATCACTTGACAGTCCTAATTTCAATATCACGATCGAAGTAAAAAAAAAAAAAAAAAAAGAATACAAGGTGGTAGCTCCTCAAGAAAGCTGCCCAGGTTTCAAGCTTTGACATCAGAGTCTATATACAGAACATAGTATAAATCACAGAAAGGATACTGAACGTGGCCATCAAGCGGCACTACAATAATAACACACATCCACACATACGATCCTACAAACAATTTTGGACCTTTAACTAATGAGAGGACACAACACCAAACCCAATCACATAACTAAATTCTCTTTGAGTAAAAGGATACAAACCTGTTCATAGCTCAATATATAATACTATCACATTACATATAAAGTGTGAGAATTTCTTTCATTCAGGTGTTTAAAGTCTGTTGCTGCTCACAGGCTTTTAAATCTGACACAAAGACACTGAGGAATTATGAACCATCAACCTAAATCCAGCATAGAGAGACTCAGTGAATGTGTGTTTGAATGTGTATAAGTGTTTTTGTGTTCCAGAGACACTGTAGAAGGACAGAGTGCCGGCTGACATGTCCACATACACTCCTACTCTATTAGAGGAGCGGGAAGGGACACTTATGCTAGTTGAATTATTATTGTGACTGGCAATGAATTTGTCATCAGTGCAGATCAGACTCCAGGAGATTTTATTCCTTCCAAAAACACAATCACGACTCCCTCCTTTCCTGCTGATTCCTTTATATGTCACTGATATATGAGCATGTCCACTCCATTCAGCTTCCCAGTAACAACGTCCAGACAAACTCTCTCTACACAGAACCTGAGGATCCCTATCAAATCTCTCTGGATGATCAGGATATGGCTTATACTCTTCTGCATATGTCACCTTTCTGTTCTCTTCAGAAAGAATGATATGATTGTTTGCTGTGTTTGGATCCAGTGTGAGATCACAGGCATCTGAACACAAGAAGAGAGACATTATAATACATCAATTAATCACTAAAGCTATGTGTGTTTGTATCTGTGTGTAGACATACATTTGTGTAGTCCTGCTGTAATCCTGAACTCTCCTCCATGATCCACACTACAAAACACAGACAGTGTCTCATTCTGCACATCTGATGCAATCAGTAACACACACACACACACAGCAGTGTAAGGTTGTGCGATTAATCAAATTATATTTTCAGTTATGTTTTTGACTTTCAATGTTTAAAACAAGAAAATCAAGACAACGATTATTGTGCCATTGATGCTCTCGATTTTTGTCTTGTGTAACACAACATACCAATGGGTCCTTAAAAAGTCCTAATTGTCATTTGAAAAAAGGAGTCACAATAGAGCTTAAAGTGGAATATTTAAGTCCCGCTGCAGTCACTAATTTTTTGCTTAAAAATCATCTTGAATTTTACTACACAAGTGCTGCCCAAACCTGTTATGGAGGCCCCCCAACAGGTACATTTGAATGTCTCCCTCATTTAAAACGCCTGATTCAACGAGTGAATTCGGACACAGAGTGCACTGGAAGGGCTGCCATTTTTGCATAGTTTGTGCTTAGGGCTGTGACGGTAGGCATGACCATAGACATATAATAAACACTAGACGCCCCATTGGCCGCTGGACCGTACGTCAACGGCGCCGCCATGTTGTGCGGGGCAACGTTCGCGTTACGCTCATAGTGGAATTGAGAAAATGCCTGCTTCGTGTGCTGCTTGGGGCTGTACAAATCGCTGCACAATTGAAAACCGGTCTCGGGAATAACCTTCACAGGTAAGACTGAACATTTGTTTCTGGTTGTATTTGGTCATTATATAATTGATAGTAATTGGCCACCGGAGTCACTAAAATAGCTAGCGATGTCGAGACGTGAGTTTACATGATTTCTAATATAGTTTTAGCTTATGTTATTTTATAAACTAAAGTTTAAATATGCATCTCTATTTTTAAAACTGACTTTTATGACAAGTACTCGTTACGGCTAGGTGATTGATATTTTTGTTAATCTTAATCTAACCCTTACTGTAACGTTAGTTGGCTAGCTTTTCACACATTTAAGGTTTCACAAAGACACGAGTTGAGGAGACAGTGGGAAGTAACTAGAAGGGAAGTTTCCCGACTCATCTACATTATTTAAAGTTTGCCATTAAATGGTGATTTGTTTATATTTTTATTTCTTTTTCAGCCCATTGCAACCAGGGCTACACAAGCCCGATGAGAGCTGAGGAGAGCCTGTTCAGTTAACGTTCTCACCATTTCCAAGAGACTGATGGAAAATATATAGCCTTTTGTTGTTATTATTATATACCAATACTATGTTATATTGTACTAGTCACGATTTAATGTACTATTTTTATTATGTCTCTATTATGAAATTGATATTACATGTATTTGCGATTATTATTATTATACCAATATTATTATCATCTATTATAGTTATGATGTTATATTCTTGTCTATTCTGTAAATGATACTAAATCTATTGCTATTATAGTATTATATACTATATGCTATTATCAATATATATTATGATATTATTTTATTGTACTTAGCTATACTATTTTAATGTTCTATTCATTACTATTTATTGTTGGATACTGTTTGTTTATTGACACATATTATATACTTTTATTATTGATATATATTATATCTATACATAAACTATTCTTATAGGTATAACAAACTATTTACTATCTCAATTTCTTTATTTACATTGCACGGTAGAGGTACCATATCATATGTATTACCATAAAGGGATCCATCAGATATCTTTGTTGTGTATGTTTTTGGAGTTCTATCTGTATCATTTTAGTGCTATTAAAAATACAGAAAGCAGCCTGTGTGATTGTATTTGATGATTTTGTTTCATTTTATCAATGGTGGTCAATCAAGTTCAAGAAAAGTAAAATTGCGTTTTAAAGACAGAAATCCCTTTTTACAATAAGAAAAGTATTTAATTTTGTGAAAATTAAATTATATCTTAGTATGGGCGTTTTCACAATTTTATGCAAGAATAAGCAGTCAAATACATGACAAGCCTGAGCTTCACTATTCTTTAATTAAAATAATATTTTATATGTCTAATATAGAGATCTTAAGTAACTAGAATTTTTTGTACACCACGTACATTAATAAACCACTGAAATTGGTTTGATAACGTAAACGTTATTTTGTTTTTATCCAGAAAAACGCAGCTCGTCGTTACTTGTGTTTGTTAACCAGCACAGTCTTGCCACCGCACAATATGGCGGACTCGTTGAAGTCGCAGCAACAGTCCAAGCGGCCAATAGGGCGTCTAGTTTTATTATGGCTGTTTCTCAATTCCAAGAACGCAGAGAACGGACTTGCGTTCTCGTGAGTCCGGTCTTGCCAGGCGACCTTGAAGACCGATCCTCGGAAGGACGCGAGACAGAGAACGCATCATTTGAGAATTGAGATGTGCTGCGATCTTGTTGCTCAACTGACCGTCCCAGCATATTATAAGTGGCTAATGCACAGTAAATACAACATAACATCACAAACAATGTCATAACCTGTTAAAAAAAATTTTCATATAATATAGACATTGTTTTCATATAATTATCTTTTTATTTCACCGCGTGTATTTATGAAATGTGTAGCCTTTGGCTGTTCTTTGTCAATGTTAAGATTATTTTTGCCAAAAAATACTGCAGGCTTTCTTCAGGTTATCATTTTATTAAAATTAAGCAACTTTCACGAGCCGTCACGTATTTGCGAGCTTGTAGCTGGAATCCGGAATCTCACGAGAACTTCAAAGCTTACAGGCTTCCGTACGTCGACCGCCGCAGCGTCTTCTGGGATTTTTAACGGTTCGATCCCTCAAGTTTGCGTTCGATGCATCCTCCGATATCAAGAACACATCCGGGTACTATTCATGGTCCTCCTTCTTGCGTTCTTGAGTATTGGAACGAACTTCGACGGTTGATGATGACGTAAAGCAAAACACAAGGACGCAAGATCGCTGAAGACGCATATTGAGAAACAGCCAATATGTCTATGGGCATGACAACCGCGCCACCGTGGTGCTGAAGTTGTCACCGGCGGTAGTGTGACGTCATATATAATATATATTTATATATCTCAGAGATCGCGTTAACTGAAAATTTTCCGTCTTTGATGGAATTTGTTTAGCAGTGACATTCAGTTTATTTCGTTCTGTACAGTAGTAAGAGGAAAGGATGATCGCATTCATCACAATCCGTGAAAAGAGTTCAAGATGAAAACTGAAAGTGCGCAGCTAGTCTTTGATCAACTTTCTTTTCATAGTATAAATAATGCAAGCCTATGCCTGTTGATTATCCTGTAAGTTCGTGAATAAAATGTCCTTATTAAATATAAAAATTAAAATGACGGTTCTGATTATGATGGATTTTTTTTTTTACGATCCTGTCCATCCAAAATGCAAGTCTAACGCAACCTATATATATATATATATATATATATATATATATATAAACAAACCCCGCCCCCCCCTTCGGACCCCCCACCGCAACACCGGCGGTTTGTTTGCGATTTACCACCGCGGTGTAAAATTTTGCCACCGTCACAGCCCTATTTGTGCTTGCTGTATAATAATAATTTGAAATGTAGCAACTGGCAGCTCCAGTAGTAATGAATATTATGTTGAACTCTGCCATGTAAACTAACATGTACAAACCTTAATTAAATGATTTAATGATAAATTTTAGAATTAGAATTAGAATTTGAATTTATACTATGGTGGACCAGCGCAGTTTGGAAAACAAATGGATGATTGATTCAGCTGCGGATGCCATTTCCTGGTGAGACGTGGGAATTCATTCAGCATGCGACTCTCACCCTGCATTATGGGTATTCTTAAGCCGTTGATCATGCATCGACTGTACACTCGTTATTGCGGTGCATTGTGGGATTGAAGGAGTGCACTCAACATCGTCCACTATGGTTTTGGACACAACTACAAATGGCTGTCCCCTCAAATAGTGCCCTATTTAAGGGTATAGGAGGCAATTTCGGACACAGCCCTAAATTGGGTGTGTCCAACTATGGAAAATGTGCAATGGTGCAAAAAGAGTGTTCATCAAAAATGTACTGCATTTGAGGAGTTTTTTTGTTGTTGTAATAAAGTAACAAATCCTTCAAAAAATGGAATGATTTTTTTTGTTTTTAATTTGCCAAAATTAAAAAAAATTGCCACACACAAATGAAGGTATGAGACTATAGAACATCCCCAGTGCAGAACACACTCACATGCATACACACACATGCACCTAGGAATTCCCCTTAAAGGTGCTAAAATTAAATTTACTTTGGCATAGTTAAATAATTAGAGTTCTGTACATGGAAATGACATTCAATACTCAACATCTCAAACACCATTGTTTCCTCTTTCTTATGTAAATTTGATTTGTGCAAAAGATCTCTGAAGAACAGGCAAATCTCATCATAACACTGACTGTGACGCAACAGTCGGATCATTAATATGTACGCCCCCAACTTTTGCATATGCCAGCCCATGTTCAAGGCATTAGTATTAACGTATTAACAGCCGAATCATCAGAAGTTATGCAGGTAGGCTATTGTAAAGCAAGCAAGGTCAATAGTGAAAATGGCAGATGGATCGATAATAACTGTAATAACAGGATCCATGATATCATGATATATTTAGTGATATTTGTAAATTGTCTTTAGCATGTTGCTAATGTACTGTTAAATGTTGTTTCTTACTGTATTCACGGAGACCACAGCCATGTCGTTATTTTCATTTTTAAACGCTTGCAGTCTGTATAATTTAGGAACGCATCTTCATTCTTATAAATCCAACAGTGTGTAACATATTTTTAGCCCAGTTAGCTGCAGCATACTATCAAACTCATTCAGAATCAAATATAAACACCGCAAAATAAATACCATACTTACATGATCTGAGGCTGCAAACGACACTTTGTAAAGATCCATTTTGAGGGTATATTAGCTGTGTGACTTTGATTATGCAATGTATTATAGAGTTGCGAGCTTGGAGGCGGGGAGCGCAATCATTTAAAGGGGACACGCACAGAATCGGCGCATTTTTAATTATGCCCCAAAATAGGCAGTTAAAACTTTGTATAATAAAAAAATTTGTTATTTTGAGCTGAAACTACACAAATATGGCTAGGAACTATACTCTCATTCTGCATAATCATCAGGAACTTTGCTGCCAACCATGGGTTGCAGCAGGTGCACTGATATTACGCACCGCCTGTGACCCCCTGCTTGCACAGTAAAGATGCTGCGTAATATCATTGCGCAAAGTTCTTTTGTTATACCCAAATGAGAGTATAGTCCCTAGCCATATCAGCATAGAAATCACAACTTTTCATTTTCCGTCGGTCTTAGTACATATGTAACTACAGAAGTGTCAAGTTTTAAATAGGAAAATATTGAAACTCTTTGGTCATTTTTGAGCAAGATGTTAAGGGTCTAATCAGATTCAATGAACTATGCTAAGCTATGCTAAAAGTGGTACCGCCAGACCCAGATATCAGCTGAATGAATTCAAAATGGTAAAAATTAGCCTATTTTCAAAAAAAAGTGGACTGTTCCTTTAACTGATATCTCTGAATATCTGGAAGGTCAAGACCACCCACTGAAGATGGAAGCATTAAATTTTAAATTTTTATACATGCTCTTTTTTTTAGCCCATATAACGGAACTAAACCAACCATTCAATTGCCTAATGGTTTTAGGTGTAAAAGTTTTGGGATCATTTGAATGGGTAAAGTAATCTTGGAAGATATCATCTTCAGGAGGGAGATCCGTCCCAACAAGAAACGGGAGCACATTCCACCTTTCTAAGTCCAAACCGAATACATTCAAAAGTGGAAGAAAGTTTGCTTTATACATCTGTTCAAAGGAGGTGGTAACATTAATGTCCAAATATATTAAACCCTCAGGGACCCATCTCAATGGAAGGATGGTAATTCTTGGGTTTTTTTTTTTTTTTTGAGCCACATATAGGCATTGCCAATGACTTATAATAATTAATTCTATATCCTGAAAATGTGCCGAATTTTCCAATTGTGTCTAAAAGAGCTGGGGTAGAGTATCAGGATTATGAATATCAATATATCATCGGCATATAGGGCAAACTTATGTTGATTGTTTTGCTATCGTTAACCCACAAATTGTTTGTTATTTGTTCTTATAGCCTCTGCCAATGGTTCAATTATCAAAGCAAATAAAAGAGGTGAGAGAGGGCAGCCTTGTCTCGTCCCTCTCCCAACTTTAAATGTAAAGGAGTGACATCCATTAGTGAGCACGGCACTAAGAACTTGACCCACTAAATAAAGTGCTCACCAAGACCAAATTTATATTTATATTTTATGAAGCATTTCAGAAAGAACTTCACAGAAACTGAGACGGCAGTTTCTTATTTTACAAAAGCACAAAGATTTGTACACAGAAAAAATTAGAAAATTAGAAAATAGAACCCTTTACAGTTTCTAATGATGTATTAATAGTTTCTGTATGACAAAGATGTATTTTAACCCTTTCGATCGTGAGTTTAAAATATTCTAACTGTCCCCCCAGAGTGAGTTTTTTTAAGGCGACCGTTATTTTAGAACGTTTGCCTTTAATGTTTCCATGGCGACGCGTCTTGCGTGTCACGAGCGCTGAACGCAGCAACAATAACACTGTATGACAGATGGATCGCTATTATTTAGTTTTTCCTTTTATTTAAAATATTCGCAAAATTGCTTATCATGTCATCAACTATAGATATTCCGATTCTCAAATATGTGTAAGTGAGTGTGCTTTGTCGTTTTAAAACCTTTATAAATGATCTTTATCTTGATCTATAATGCGAGATGGGCGCCGCCATCTTCGTTTGCGCTGCAGTTCACAGAATCCTGTCAGTCGGATTTACAGCAGGTGAATTCATCAATTTCTCCCGAAATATATGCAAGTAAGTGGCTGGTGAACTGGAAGAATAATAGAGTAAACTTTATAGTTACTTAGGCCCATTATGTGCGTCTGATATTAATAAATGTCGGCAAATATATTTGTTATTGCTGCTTCCACTGATGTCGGACATCAGTGTGTATTTTATAAAACTCTTAATGTATTGTTTTAATGGTGATTATGCATATTTAAATGTCTGAAACCTTAAAAGAAACATTATGTGGCTGAAAACGCTGCATAGCTGTGATATATGACAAGAGCTGCGCGTGTCCGTCTCGCAGCCAGAGCGCGAAAGCACAGTTTGAATCTGGCAGTTATGTGACGTCGCTGAACGTTCGAAATCCCATATGTGGTACCGTACGCCCAGGGGCACAGAAATAAAAATCCCATATGTGGGACCGTACCGCTCAAAGGGTTAAGGCGAAACACCCCAGGTGAATAGGGTAAAAAAATTAACTAATAGATATCACCATACTACCCCAGGTGATTGATTACATTAAAAATTGCAAACATTTTTTGTATTACAAGTTTTCTAAAATGCAATGTTTAAATATGCAAATGAGGCATTATCTAATTAAATATGCACTAATTTGCATAAATTTCTGAACAAAAATCTGAATATTGGATGACGTCAGGTTCACAGTTCTCGTTAAATTTTTTGGACATTTAAATTCAAAGGTTTTTACAGAGGGAATTTTGGATGTCCTCTTTTTTATCACTCCATAAATCAGAAAATACTATCAAAGCCAGAAAAAAAAATTATATTCACCATTTTTTTAGGAATAAAATGTTGTATAAAATCAGGCAAATTATATATCAACAAATCCCTCTATAAAAACCTTCAGAATATAGATAGGAATAAAACTGTAAAGTTTGGTGTATATAAGTTCTGCTGAAGCTGAGATTTCTGACTCAGAGCAGGAGAAAAAAACTCATTTGAGAAAACGGCCTTTAAACATATTTACTGTAATTGAAATCTATAGATGCAAATAGATAAAGTGCTATAAAATGTACACTTAAAAGTGTATTTTGGATGTTTTCTTTCCACCGGTCTGAAAAAACACTTTATGAAAAGCCAAAAAGTGCAAAATCTCAAAATTGACAGGTGCCTGAAAAAACTGTTTTTGCCTGTAGTGTCTCCCCTTAAGTTGTTTCTGCTGTTATGATGAAAAAATCCAGCAGGACCCGACGCTTGCAGTGTGAAACGGCCATAAGATATCGGCCATTAAAAAAATCAATATCAGTTGACCACTATTTCTATTGCTATGGTCTGAATGGAGAGTAAACTGTTGGACACAGTAGGGTGAGTCTTAAGGGAATAGGAAAGAGAACTTCAGAATTATGCACCCTCCAGAAACTTGCATTTTGCAAATGAACGGCGCCTTGTGGTGCCATCCCAAAGGGGCACAAAGGGTCCGTCACTCTCACGGACCTTCTCCTGGTCTGTTCTCTGCTGGTGGAATGAACTGCCACACTCTATCCATGCAGCTGAGTCTTTAGCCATTTTCAAAAAAACTGTTAAGGACGTATCTTTTGCGTCAACACTTGACCTAGTAATAGTAGCACTTACTATTTTTTTATATTTTTACTTTTCTTTTCCAATGTATATTCTCTTTCTCTATTTGTAAAAAAAAAAAAAAAAAAAACCTTGCTACGAGCACTTTGCTGGTGAAACTGGTACTTGACACGGCACTTGCATACTGTTGCACTCATGTTGATTTGATTGCTTTTACTATTCTCATTTGTAAGTCGCTTTGGAGAAAAGTGTCTGCTAAATGACTTAGATGTAAATGTCAATTAAAAAGAACCATGCAAAAAGATTTAAATAAAATTATAGGTGGTAATTATTTGTGTTTTTGTATGTTTGATTAGATGGATATATTACCATTAATTAGGGCTTACAATGATTCATTCTATTTCGGACATAGAAAAACCCATATCTTAGAGAGCAATGGTGGCCTATGGCCAATATAAAGATGATTTGTTTATAATTAATGTTTAAAAAAATTGAAATAAATCAATTTATTTAATAATTGGCAAATATGTCACTTAATATGAACAAACAGTAATATTGTGTCTTTATTTTTCATTATTCAATTGA
Source organism: Culter alburnus (assembly GCA_028476615.1). Taxonomy (NCBI): domain Eukaryota; kingdom Metazoa; phylum Chordata; class Actinopteri; order Cypriniformes; family Xenocyprididae; genus Culter; species Culter alburnus. The sequence continues at coordinate 51,078 of JAOTNS010002456.1, forward strand.
TTAATATAGGGGTGCAAAATGGGCAACTAGTATCGTTATTGGGCCCGATACCAAACAGCTCATGTACTTGTACTCGTACTCGTAAAAATACCCCAGATACCAAAGACCGATACCTCACGTGACATAACTGACAGAATCTTCAGTGCAGAGAAACACCGGTGGCAGCAGAAGAAACAATGTCAGCCTCAGAGGTGTGGAAATACTTCAAAATTAATGATGATAATGCACACTTTGAGAACTGCATGCTTTCAATCACAATTAGTTTTCGATTAGTGAAGGTGGGATAGGTGGAATCACGCTGAATGACACAGACCAGAAGAGCTCTCTCTCGCATGCACGCTCTCTCTTTCTTGCAATCCCAGTTCTCTCAGACAGCTTGCGATCAGTTCTCCTCGTGCCTGAGGAAAATGTCCATTGTGTGTAGAGTATCTCAAGTAAATACAGTCAGTTATGGCTTAAGTGGACATAAACATTTGGGTGAAAACAGGATATGCATCAGTATCCATGGATTCGTTCTTAAAGGGGCTGTAGCATATTTTGTCATTAATGTTAATAAAACAACATAATATGTTAAATAAATGTATACATGGTAAATAAACCTACTGTGGTTAATTTTTATTTTTATCTCTATAGTTCTTCTTGTATTGTTTGTAATATATATATATATATATATATATATATATATATATAATGTAATATGCCCTTTGAAGGTTATTGAACACTGAAATTTTGTTCTATAAGTTTTTGTTCTATAAAAAATATTACTTTTTCATTAGAGTAATAATAAAGAAGCTGTCATACATTCATTAGTTCACTCACTGTGTTGTGCTTGAAAAACTGCAACATCACCAAAAAAAAAAAAGAGAGAGAGAGAGAGAGAAATTAATAAATGTATAGGCATCGGTGAGTACTAGAAAAAAAGTAACGGTACTCGTAATCGGTCCTTAAAAAATGGTATCGGTGCATCCCTACCAGAGGTGGGTAGTAACGAAGTACATTTACTTTGTTACATGTACTTGAGTAGTTTTTTGGAAAATTTGTACTTTTAGAGTAGATTTAAATGTGGGTACTTTTACTTTAACTTGAGTACATTTGTAATGGAAAATCTATACTTCTACTTCGCTACATTTGGCGATGTTCCTCTTGTTACTTTATTTTAATTCAATACTGTACATACAGTAGGTGGCCATCCAAAACGGAGTTTCTACCGCCGCGCCTGCCGCCGCCGCTGCGTCGCAAAGTGCATTTGCAACTTTTGACCGCTGAGTGGCGCTTTAACCACATGTTATCCAACAAATGCATCAAAGCACATTTATCTCACATATTAGGCCTATATTTATCACAAATACATTTTTTTATTTATATTTTAAACTTCTTTAATAAAACAGTATGGATTTTTGACACGCACATACTTTGTTATTCGTTACCTGTCCTTTATTTACAGATAACTACTTAGGAAAAATATGGCTTGTTTGGACACTGATTAAGAAATTGTTGCGTGTTTCATGAATTATATCCTTTATTTTAGTAAAACGTGAGTCACTGAATAATTTCGCTCCCATTAAGGCACGATTTAGCTAAATCGTTGAAACTAAAAAGAATGGACGGATTAATAAAACGTCATAAAAAACTGCAACTCCTGCAACCGCATTTATATGCAGGAGTGTATTCTATTCCTTCAAATATCAAATTCAGAAACAACACATTACAGCGGATAGATCGCCTCTTATTTAACACAGACCTACGAATTTATTATTGAATTGAGATATTTCTTTCTTTTTAGGTACAATTATTCGCTTTAAGTTAATTTTTGAGACGTTTCAGATTCTCGCAGAGAGACAGCTAAAAGCGCACCCTGTTTTTCATTTTATTTTATTTTTCAAAAGTACAAGGTTTTGTTGTTATTGTGAGCGTACTTAAATAAAAGTAGACCATTTGTAGTCTTGCATCAATCTGTAGGCTATCGCCAAAAATGACGGAAGGCCTGTTTTAAGTTCTTTCAGCTGTCATGAGGAGTAAATCCATCAGAACGCGCTGGCGCTTTCGTCGGCCAAAGGGATAAAAATGTAGCCAATTTAGTTTCATATTTATATTTAAATATTGGGCTATAACCTAATATAATTGTTTTTTAAGATGTCACCAATGTTGATTATGAAAAGTGAATAGCATGACGGATGCGCAATGTCGGGAGACAAATGCAGAGGGTTAGACATGATTTCGACCACTTCATTAAGTTTTGTTTTATAGTAAGTCTTTCTTTAAAGTGAATTTCGTTTTGTAGAAATTGTATCATAATTTCAATCAATGTTTCATCAACCAATTGCCTATATTTAATAATTAGGAAGAAAAGCAAGAACGTCGGGAGTGGAATGGATTGAAGTGCGTAACAAACGAAACCATGTTTCCGCGGCCTTTAAATAAGGCTGAATCAATATACGTCTTTCTGTTTTTATTAAATTTATTAAATACATGTCTTTGTCTCGGCACACCGCTAACAGTAACACAGTAGCACAGCGCATCAAAGCTTGCTTATGTCTTGGCTACCTTACAAACGGCGATGGAAACAAATTTCCCCCTTTTGTGGTAATTTAGCACTATTTTCTATGGTATTTTGCTTGCATTTTTGGGCTTCAGTTGGATGCTTTATTTTTATCTTTAGTCAATTGAGTTTAGTTCTAAAAAAGCAAAGGCTAGTAAATAATCTGCGACGGGGCCCATCATAGGGTGGGGGCAGCGGGGGTGTCCCATACGCACATGATGTAATGGTAATACATCGCTTACAAAGGGTTCATGTTAACTACTGTATGATTATCAGACGATTTTAATGTGTTAATGTTTCAACCATATCGTGCAATTATAGCTATGCAACAATCTGATAAACTGCAATTGTGCAGTTTGTATCCATTAACACGCTCATAAACATTACAAAAAGAAATGTCATGCCATAAGCTACACAATTACGAAAAAAAAAAAAAAAAAAACGTTGATATCCCATAATCAACATTTTGTTATTCAACAAGTGCTAGGCTATTAAGATAAAAGTTTCTGCTAGATAGTTTGCGCCTAATCTGACTCTCCACAATGGGCTACAGAATGCATATTAATTTTTATAGGCTATTTGTATTTTGACTGCAGTTATAGAGCAAAATGACGAGAACATGTTTAACACTGTAAGTTTAAGATTCTTTATTAAATATTCTTCCTTTATGCAAAACATATAGGCATCTGTACATTGTATAACATCATAACATAAATTATAGTTAAAATGAACCGTACAAACCCAATCTTGTTTTTTGCTATTTATTTAGGCCTGTTTATTTATATCACAGATCTGTGTTGATTCAGTTCATTTCAATAACTGCTGATGTTGCAAACTGTGGTTAAGCTGTAAAGCAGCTCGAAAGAATTGACCAAGATTAGAACAATAACTGTACAGAATCTTTACTGCCATCCAATGTTCCTTAAAGACAAAGAAATAAAATAAAATGTTAAAGAAAACAAACAAAAACAACAAACCGATCGTGATCCATTTATATATCAATGTATAATTTTTACATTATCTTGTGTGTATAAAAAGCACGCACCCAAACTAACAGTGCTTGCTCTGCAACACTTGACAAGTTTGAGATAGGGGGAAGGGCGCTTTGTTTAAAATGTTTGTCACCAAAGCCATTAATCCAGAGGGCGGGAGACTCAAAATATTAGCCTAAGCTATGCGCGTGACAGACCTTTTTGCAATCTTAGTGCTTTTTGTTAATTTTTAACATCCTGATCTGATCATATGAAATAAGCTGACGAAATACACAATTGTTAGACTCTGTTATGAGTATTTGCTGTAAGTTTCTTTATTTGTTTGTGTTATGGGGATTTGCAGTGTTTTGCAGTGTTTCACGCTCCACTCCAGAAGTTCCGAATGGGATCAACCCTCCACCCGTGCGTTTGCCAGCATCTGCTGCTGCCGAGCAGAGTATGTGCGAAATTTTGACTGGAGCGAGGAAGGATTTTTTAAAAGTCGGAGCGTCGTGTTTTTTGTTTGTTTGTTTTTTTTTAATCTGCAAGAAATGTTATGAGTTTGGCGTGTGGTAGGAAAAAAAAGTTTGCATAAGCCACTACGCAAATTTGTGTCTAACTAGATCAGCTAAAATATAGCCTATTGTTCAACCAAAAACATCTTATCAATTATTTAAGTAATTAAGACATGTAATAAAATAATAAATAAATTTAATGAAAACAGAAAGACGTATATTGATTCAGCCTTATTTAAAGGCCGCGGAAACATGGTTTCGTTTGTTACGCACTTCAATCCATTCCACACCCGACATTCTTGCTTTTCTTCCTAATTATTAAATATAGGCAATTGGTTGATGAAACATTGATTGAAATTAAGATACAATTTCTACAAAACGAAATTCACTTCAAAGAAAAACTTACTATAAAACAAAACTTAATGAAGTGGTCGAAATCATGTCTAACCCTCTGCATTTGTCTCCCGACATTGCGCATCCGTCATGCTATTCACTTTTCATAATCAACATACACATTTAAATATAAATATGAAACTAAATTGGCTACATTTTTATCCCTCTGCATGGCCGACAAAAGCGCCGGCGCGTTGTGATGGATTTTTTCCTCATGACAGCTGAAACAACTTAAAACAGGCCTTCCGTCATTTTTGGCGATAGCCTACAGATTGATGCAAGACTACAAATGGTCTACTTTTATTTGTGAACGCTCACAATAACAACAAAACCTTGTACTTTTGAAAAATAAAATAAAATAATAAAACAGGGTGCGCTTTCAGCTGTCTCTCTGCGAGAATCTGAAACATCTCAAAAATGAACTTAAACTAAGCGAATAATTGTACCTAAAAAGAAAGAAATATCTCAATTCGATAAGATAGGCTATAGGTCTGTGTTAAATAAGAGGCGATCTATCCGCTAGAATGTGTTTCTGAAATCATGGCTAGTGCTCGTTGCTGCTGTTATCAGTTCTCATGGCGCTCGTGCACACGAGCAGTTTTCACACAGACAATCGAGCGTTTCGTTCTGGTAAAAGCACAAAACAAAATGCACACAACGTGTCCTTGAATATTTAAAATATTTATTCCTGACGGTATTTTTGTCTGCAATGTCAAATTCACTAAACATTAGCCTACATAGCATATATAGCCTAAAGCCAAAAAAAAAAAAAATCAAGAACAATAAAAAAAATCAAGAACAATAGCAGTTAATAAGAATTATTGCTCTTAATGCGGTCTTAATGCTGGACCGTTCTCATTTCACTCCACATATGGAACTTGAAGGATTTTTTTTTTTTTGCTAAGAGCAGAATGAACCAGAATGAAAATATTACATTTTTAATCCGTGTGTGTGTGCTCCTAATAAATAAATAAATATATACTTATATTTTTTATACATAATATAGACTTTGTGTAAAGGTCTTTCTTTTAATTTTTGATGCATAGACTGTAGCCAAACACTATCCCACGTTTTTAAATTAACTCACTTTAAATTTTCTAAAGGTTTTTAAGGATGTTAAAATGTTATATTATAATGTTATTGTTGTTTTACTTCGTCCTTTCATCTCCGTTTACAAACCGACATTTTATTATTACAGTCACTTTCCAATCCGTCACTGCGCCACCTAGCGGTAGTTTTTTACACGCGACTGAATTTCAGTTAACGCAACGGCCCTGCGGCGGCGGTATGCGCGGCGGTAATACCCATTTTGGTTGTCCACCTACTGTATTAAGAAATGTGCAGTTTATTCCAAGCGTGCTCTCTTTTTTTCACAAACGATGCCCCATTCACAAATGAATCACTCTTTTGAGTCGATTCTGTTCAAAGACATGTTCAAACAAGTTGGTAAAACTGTCTAAATTAATTCGCGAATCAGTTTGAATGATTTGTTCAGTTCCCTGCACGCGCTGAATCATCTGAAGTGAATCGTCTGTTTCACTCGGAGCGTTGGATGAAGTGTCAGTGGACCTCCAGTCAAAAGCAAGATGCTAGAAAAAATGCTCGTCTCTTCAGTGTTTGTTGCAAAGATATCTAATTATGATATACACAATATGCAGGTGCTAGTCATATAATTAGAATATCATCAAAAAGTTGATTTATTTCACTAATTCCATTCAAAAAGTGAAACTTGTATATTATATTCATTCATTACACACAGACTGATATATTTCAAATGTTTATTTCTTTTAATTTTGATGATTATAACTGACAACTAAGGAAAATCCCAAATTCAGTATCTCAGAAAATTAGAATATTACTTAAGACCAACACAAAGAAAGGATTTTTAGAAATCTTGGCCAACTGAAAAGTATGAACATGAAAAGTATGAGCATGTACAGCACTCAATACTTAGTTGGGGCTCCTTTTGCCTGAATTACTGCAGCAATGCGGCGTGGCATGGAGTCGATCAGTCTGTGGCACTGCTCAGGTGTTATGAGAGCCCAGGTTGCTCTGATAGTGGCTTTCAGCTCTTCTGCATTGTTGGGTCTGGCATATCGCATCTTCCTCTTCACAATACGCCATAGATTTTCTATGGGGTTAAGGTCAGGCGAGTTTGCTGGCCAATTAAGAACAGGGATACCTTGGTCCTTAAACCAGGTACTGGTAGCTTTGGCACTGTGTGTAGGTACCAAGTCCTGTTGGAAAATGAAATCTGCATCTCCATAAAGTTGGTCAGCAGCAGGAAGCATGAAGTGCTCTAAAACTTCCTGGTATACGGCTGCGTTGACCTTGGACCTCAGAAAACACAGTGGACCAACACCAGCAGATGACATGGCACCCCAAACCACCAATGACTGTGGAAACTACACTGGACCTCAAGCAACGTGGATTGTGTGCCTCTCCTCTCTTCCTCCAGACTCTGGGACCCTGATTTCCAAAGGAAATGCAAAATTTACTTTCATCAGAGAACATAACTTTGGACCACTCAGCAGCAGTCCAGTCCTTTTTGTCTTTAGCCCAGGCAAGACGCTTCTGACGCTGTCTGTTGTTCAAGAGTGGCTTGACACAAGGAATGAGACAGCTGAGACCCATGTCTTGCATACGTCTGTGCATAGTGGTTCTTGAAGCACTGACTCCAGCTGCAGTCCACTCTTTGTGTGAATCTGCCCCACATTTTTGAATGGGTTTTGTTTCACAATTCTCTCCAGGGTGCGGTTATCCTTATTGCTTGTACACATTTTTTCTACCACATCTTTTCCTTCCCTTCGCCTCTCTATTAATGTGATTGGACACAGAGCTCTGTGAACAGCCAGCCTCTTTTGCAATGACCTTTTGTGTCTTGCCCTCCTTGTGCAAGGTGTCAATGGTCATCATTTGGACAACTGTCAAGTCAGCAGTCTTCCCAATGATTGTGTAGCCTACAGAACTAGACTGAGAGACCATTTAAAGGCCTTTGCAGGTGTTTTGAGTTAATTAGCTGATTAGAGTGTGGCACCAGGTGTCTTCAATATTGAACCTTTTCACAATATTCTAATTTTCTGAGATACTGAATTTGGGATTTTCCTTAGTTGTCAGTTATAATCATCAAAATTAAAAGAAATAAACATTTGAAATATATCAGTCTGTGTGTAATGAATGAATATACTATACAAGTTTCACTTTTTGAATGGAATTAGTGAAATAAATCAACTTTTTGATGATATTCTAATTATATGACCAGCACCTATATATAGTAACTAGTAACAAGCTACTTGAGTAGATTTTCATTGGATACTTTTTTACTCTTACTCAAGTAACTAATAAGATTATTACTTTCACTTTTACTTTGAGTAAATATTTCTATAAGTACTTTTACTTGATTACAGTTTTTGGATACTCTACCCACCTCTGATCCCTACCAAAAATCCATTAATTTCGCTAGGAAAGGAATGCTGCGGAAGCCACATCCTTCCCCGAAGGAGTTATGTGGAGAAGTACATATGGACTAACCCCGTAGGGCTGTACTACATATGGAAGTACCGTGGTGACTCCAACCTGATGAGAGGGAAAAACACAGGCTTTGTTTAGGAGCAACTGTGGAACTACACATATGGGATCCCTGTAGGGTCACACATATGGTACCCAGCCTAAATCCGGTTCTCAAGGATACAACGAAGTATAGGCCTGGTGCCAGATGCTTCACCACGTCAGCTGCCGAAGGGAGATCGGAGGACTCAACAGGGTCTGCCTTGTAGGGACTCTCTGGAGTAATAAGCGCATGTAAGCCCAGCAAGCCGACACTAAGCCGAGGCCTCTCCGTGCCTCTGACCTGAGGTAAGCACACGGGAGGAGACCGGCTCGACACAAAGGCTATACAATCTAGCGAACGTGGTAGGTGTCCAGCCCGCAGCTCTACAAATATCTGTCAGCTAGGCGCCATGAGCTAGCGCCCAGGAGGATGCAACACCTCTCATAGATTGAGCATGCAACCTGAGCAGGCAGGGCATGCCTTGTGCTTGGTAAGGGGGAATGGCCACCACCAAGACAGAGACAGGGATTGTGTGCAGCCTGTTGTGTGCTCTCTCTCTTTGATTTTTGTCTCTCATCTTTCTACTATTTAATATTTATTATTATTTTTTTATTTATTTGTTAGCCTCTCACTAAGATATTTACAAATATTTGTAACAAATATTTACAGCAACAGATTACAGTATGTTGAGGGCTTGTTTGTGGTGCTGCATTTATTAGTGCTTATGTTTATGTCATGCTTACTCAATTAAGAATATGATAAGGGAGGCTTCAGGCTTGTACCCAAATGGAATAGACGTGTGTTTAATGGCTGCACTACAATTTTTTACAAAGTGTCCTAAATAAGATTAATTAACTGTATTTTGCTGCTGAATGTATTAGGATTTACAGCCCAATATGACAAAGTTGAATAAAGAAGCGGTAGAAAGGAACAGAAGTATGCGTAAAAGTTGCAGAAGCTACCACAGGTGTAGCCTAGACTAAATCTCCGGTGAATATAAATGAGGATCTAATGCCCGCAATCAACACTTTGAATAAAAAGGTGGATCAACGACTTGGTGAATTATCTTCCGCACTTTCTAATTTGTTGTCATTGCTGACTGACATGACTTTTTAAGTTAAAGAAACAGAAGAAGCTGTGAAGGCACACAAAGGCTGTATTGAATCCCTCGAGAGGCTAAATGCAAAAATGGCAGCTGAGGCAGCTTTCAAACAGGCAAAGCTGCAGTTACAATATTTGCACAATGGGATCAGAGAGAAGATGGAAAATGGCAAGCCCTCCAAATTTGTATGTTTATTGCTTTCAGAGTTGCTTTGGCATTAGAATTTTGAAAAACCCATCCAAATCAACATGGCCCACAGAAGCAAAAGGCCTACTGCTGGCAACAAGCCGCAAGCTATCATTGTAAGACTGCACCATCTCCAAGTGAAAGAGCTTGTGCTGCGTCTAGGTGAAGAAGAGACAGGACTTCAACAACGTGAGGAATAAATGTAAGGAAAGAAACAGAAGATGCAGTTTCAAGTTCCTGGCTAAATTCATTGTGATGGTAGGAGAGCAGGCTAAAATTTTGAAAAGCCTTCAGAGCGGGTACATTTCTGACACACTCAAATTAAAATGGATACAGTTCATAAAGCCTTTACATTACATGCATAAATGCAGTCTCATTTGAAAGCAGACACTTGGTAGTCTGTGGTGAAGTCAGAATGAATTATTTTCCTAATGAAAAAAAGGTATAAAGAGCTTAAATATTTTGTAAAGTTGTTTGAAATGTTTTTTAGAAATGTATTTCCTAATAATCCCCATCTATTGAATTGGCTCTATCACTCTCTCTCCTCTCCACCTATAGCTGGTGTGTTGAGTGCACTGGCAGCATTGTACTGTGGCTGCTGTCGCATCATTTAAGTGGATGCTGCACACTGGTGATGGTTGAGGAGAGACCCCTGATATGATTGTAAAGCGCTTTGGGTGTACATATGAAAGGGGTTTATAAATGCCATATAAAAAAAGAAACATTCCAATGACCTTTACTTTTCAAAATTAGCCATAAAAATTGCTCCTGGTAACACATGCATAAAGGCTAGCTGGCATTTTAGCTGAGCACAACATCAAAACATGACAATTTATGAGATTAAAACCATGTTTTTGCTCTAAAACTCACTTTTAAATGTCAGTTGAGTATTTTAAATAAACTTCTGTAACCTGATGTCAATAATTAATACTAAAATTAATATTATTAATCTCTTTATTCATTCAAATTCAATTAATATATGATTGTTTGCAACAAGTGCAAGTATAAGAACTAAACTTCATTGGTTCTACCATGTCACGCACACACGTTTGACCTTTCGTATTTACCGTTTGATAAGCTCTTATGTACAGTGGGTACGGAAAATATTCAGACCCCCTTAAATTTTTCACTCTGTTATATTGCAGCCATTTGATAAAATCATTTAAGTTAATTTTTTTTCGTCATTAATATACACACAGCACCCCATATTGACAGAAAAACAGAATTGTTGACATTTTTGCTGATTTATTAAAAAAGAAAAACGTCTAGGTTACGTATGTAACCCTCGTTCCCTGAAGGAGCGAACCGAGACGTTACGTCAGAGACTGATGAATGGGGTCTCGCCCGAGCCCCCAATCATCTTCAAGTGTTAACAAAACGAGCCAATGGATACGAGGAGTATCTTGGTCTGCGGAATTTGCATGCGCAAGCTCCGCCCCACTCTGTGGGTATATAAGGAGCAGCATGAGCAACTCGCATTCAAGTCTTTGCTGAGGAGCCGAGCCAAGTGACCCGGCCAATCAGCGGAACAGCAATTGTGGCAAGGAACGTAACGTCTTCGTTTCCTCCTTCAGGGAACGAGGGTTACATACGTAACCTAGACGTTCCCTTTCAGTCAGTCACTTTGACGTTACGTCAGAGACTGACGAATGGGGTCCCTACTAAAATGCCACAATAGCTGTCTTCCAGTGAACAGTGTGAGTAAGATACCTTGCCCTGAGAGCACGATAGAAGGACCATACAACACAGAGCACACTGGGTAGCATATCCCGAGGAATATGCTAACAGGTTGCCTACTCGTGGAGGTCTTACAGAAGAAGTACCAGCATAGTGGTGATAACTGAGGTAACCAGCTCGCAGGGTGGAATTACACATCAGAATAGCAAGTGGCTTGCTAGGGGAAGACACATGCTCCAGGGGAGACTAAAAGTGGAATACACAGGTGGGGTTACCCAGAGGGGAACCGCAACACATGGGGCACCTAATCTAACGCAGGGACTGACCGGAGGGGCAGCACTCAAGCGTAGACATCGACAGTGCTGGAGGGACTCAGGGTTCTGAACAGGAGCTCAGCTGAGAAATTACACACGTATCCAGTCCGTGGAGTGGAATGGCGTAGCAAGCGAATGACACCGAGCAGGTCCATCTACAGACCAGAGGGGGCGAGTATACAAGAGGACAACGGCTCTACACGGAGATTATAAAATCTCGCAATGTGTTAGGTGTCGCCCAGCCCGCAGCTCTACAAATATCTGTCAGCGAGGCGCTACGCGCCAACGCCCAAGAGGAGGCTACACTTCTAGTTGAGTGAGCCCTCACTCTCAGGGGGCATGGCAGGTCTTGAGCCTGGTAGGCTAAGACAATCGCATCCACTAGCCAGTGGGATAACCTCTGCTTGGAGACAGCCTTCCCCTTCTGTTGACCTCTGTAACAGACAAAGAGCTGGTCTGAAGTCCTGAAGCACTGAGTTTTGTCTATGTAAGTGCGGAGAGCACGTACTGGACAGAGCAATGCCAGGGCTGGGTCTGCCTCCTCCAAGGGCAGCGCTTGCAAGTTCACCACCTGATCCCTGAATGGAGTGGTGGGAACTTTGGGCACAATATCCGAGCCTGGGTCTCAAAATAACGTTAGAGTCATCCGGCTCGAATTCTAGGCATGCTTCGTCAACAGAGAAAGCCTGTAGGTCCCCAACCCTCTTAATAGAAGCCATTCTATCTTCAAAGATAGAAACTTTAGCTCAACTGAAAGCAAAAGTTCAAAGGGAGCTCTCTGAAGTGCAGATAACACCAGAGAGAGGTCCCAAGAGGGAATCTGTGAAGGACGGGGAGGAAAAAGCCTCCTCGCCCCCCTCAGGAATCTAACGATCTGCTTTCAACAAGGTCATGGAGACAGCCTTCGATCCAACCCTTCTTGAAGAAAGGAAAGCACAGACCCGATCGGACATGTCCAGGGGTTCTCATTCCTGGAAGAACACCAGGTGACGAAGAGGTTCCACTTCAGCGCATAAACCTGTCTACGAAGGCTCGTGCTGAAGTGATGGTAGCTACCACCTGCGGCAGTAAGGTACCTAACCCGACCGTGTCCCGTCCAGGGACCACATATGTAGTCTCCACAAATCTGGACATGAGTGCCAGGGTGTGCCCCGTCTCTGAGAAAGAAGGTCCTTCCTCAGAGGAATCGGCCAGGAGGGACTGTCGCAAGGAACATCAGTTCAGAGATCCAGGTCCGGCCGGGCCAATAGGGGGCGACCATCAGGACCTGCTCCTTGTCCTCCCTGATCTTGCACAGAGTCTGTGCAAGCAGGCTCACTGGGGGAAACGCATACTTGCGTAGACCCTGCGGCCAGCTGTGCGCCAGCGCGTCTGACTCGAGAGTGCCCTCGGTCAGGGAGTAAAACAGCTGGCGATGGGCATAGTCTGGAGAGGCAAACAGGTCTACCTGAGCGTCTCTCGAACCGTTCCCAAATCAGCTGGACCGACTGGGGATGGAGTCTCCATTCCCCGGGGTGGGACTGCTGTCGTGAGAGCTCGTCGGCTGCACGATTGAGTCGGCCCGGAATATGAATGGCACGAAGCGACTTCAGATGCTTCTGACTCCATACAAGGAGATGGCGGGCGAGTTGCGACATACGGCGAAAGCGTAGACCGCCCTGATGGTTGATGTACACTACGGTCGCCGTATTGTCTGTACAGACTAGCACATGCTTGTCTCTCAGCAGGGCCTTGAAGCGGCGCAGAGCAAGCTGTACTGCCAGCAACTCGAGGCAATTGACATGCCACTGAAGTTGGGGTCCTGTCCAGGAGCCCGACGCAGCATGACCATTGCACATGGCACCCCAACCTGTAGCAGAGGCATCGGTTGACACAACAACATGCCTGGACACTGGTTCTAAGGGAACTCCAGCCCGAAGAAACGCCAAGTCCCGCCATGGGGAGAGAGTCAAACGGCAGGCTGGAGTGATTGTCACCTGAAGCGTGCCTTGTTGCCATGCCCATCTCGGGACTCGGCCGTGAAGCCAATGCTGAAGCGGTCTCATATGGAGCAACCACAGTAGGATGACTGCCGCTGCGGAAGCCATATGCCCCAGGAGCCTCTGAAAAAGTTTCAGTGGGACCGCTGTCTTGCCGTTGAACTGATTCAGGCAATTCAGCAGAGACTGCGCGCACTCGCTCGTAAGCTGTGCGTACATGGCGACCAAGTCTATTTCCATACCGAGAAAAGAGATCCTCTGCACCGGGCAGAGTTTGCTCTTTTCCCAACTGACCCGAAGGCCCAGACGGGCGAGGTGTCTGAGCATTAGATCTCTGTGCTCACACAACCGCTCTCAAGTGTGTTAGAATCAGCCAGTCGTCGAGGTAGTTGAGTATACGGACACCCTGGACCCTGAGAGGAGCAAGAGCTCTCTCCGCGACCTTCGCGAAAAGTCATGAAAAGTACACATCCTTCAGGTCTATCGCTGCAAACTAATCTAGTGGACGAATGCACTCGAAAATGCGTTTTGGGCATTAACATCTTGAACGGGAGTCTGTGAAGAGCCCGGTTCAAAGCCCGAAGGTCCAGGATTGGCCGTAACCCACCTGTTTTCTTGGGTACAATGAAGTATGGGCTGTAAAAAACCCGACTTCATCTCGGCTGGAGGAATCGGCTCGATCACGCCCTTTGCCAAAAGGGTAGCAATCTCTGAATGCATGACAGGGGCATCCTTGCCCACCATTGTAGCGCGGATCCCCCGAAATCTGGGGGGACGCCGAACGAACTGAATCGCATAGCCGAGCCTGATCGTTTGAATGAGCCAGCGGGACAGGTTGGGTAGCTCTAACCAGGCTCCCAGGAACCGTGCCAGCGGGGAACCACAGATGCACCCTCGGTGGGGCAGCGAGACAGAACAGACGGCCCTGGTATGGGAGGCACAGCATCCTGTAATAAGGGTTGCGTCTGAAACCGTAGAGTGACAGATGGGGCTCCGTGAGAAGGCAAAGCGTTCTCGGGCCGGCTCTGAAGGGGAAGGGGGGAAGAGAGTGTTGCGGAACAACAGAGCACCCTGTCAACCGTGCCCTCTTGGGACCCGGAGGTAGAGGAAACAGCTCTTTTTGTGAAGATATGGGTACCACTGGCAGAGCCAGTGGTGAGGATGGAAGGGTTCTCCCCCTGCCCTCCTGCGGGGGAAGGAGCGGCCCTGCTACCGTCTCCTGAAGAGCTGTCATCTCTGACTCCGGGTCGCCTGTCTCAGGAACGCCGCTTCTTAGCCTGACGCTTGGCAGGTGGAGGGGTGGAGACGGGCTGCGCCGCCCTCCCACGGCTGACCCGCAGCTCTGTAAGCCTTGGCCACAAGCATGGACGAGAACTTACAGGCCTTGGACGAGAGCTTGGGATCACCGCGCCACATAGAGGCGCTCGGAGGACACAACTGCATTGCAACCGAGCGCTCCACAGGGGGTACCCCAGCATACCCTTTAACCGCCCCGCCATCGAGGGAGGTGAAGGTGGAGGAAGCACCAGAACGATTTTGGATAGTTAAAGGTGCCCTCCACGAACTGGTAACCTCCTCATGCACTTCCGGGAAGAAAAGGAACCGGTGCGGGGCCCTGGCATTAACCAGAGCGTGCAGCCCCCAGGAACCAATCATCCAGCCTCGAGCGTTCGGGACGGGGCGGAGGATTCCACTCCAACCCAATGCTCTCAGCTGCCCGGGCAAGCATGGCCGTCAGCTCGGGATCTGACTCAGATGACGCTGCTCTCCCAGAGGGAGGCAACGCAGCCGAATCTTCATGTCCCGAGGATTCAAACCCACCTTGAGATGCAGTGATCGACATACGATCATCCTCTGGAGCCCCGAATGAGACGCTGGGTCGTCGGGTTGTTCCACACCGTAACCCTCAGATCACCCTGGCCACCAACCGAAATAGCCCCCTCACGAGAAGAGGAACTAGGTTGGGGTGTGGTAGAGGGGACTCGATACTGTTTAAGGTAATCGAGTCTCGATCTAAGCATCTTGATGGTCATGTTCCCACAATGAGAACATGAGCCATCCACGAAAGCCGCCTCAGCGTGCTGGAAGCCCAAACACGTGAGACAGCGATCATGGCCGTCAAGAGGCACCATATAGCGACTGCACCCAGAAACGCACGTGCGGTACGACATCTTTAAAAAGACACAACCTAAAAACCTGTGAAGCTCTTTTAGGAAATACTCTTTTGTACTGAAGCGCTCAGGGGAAACAGGCAAGGCAGGAACACTGGAATCTGCTGAAATGCGCCGTCACACCAGTACTGCAGAGACTCACTCCAGTGAAGGCAACAATGTGCTCGGCTCCGAAGCAAAAGCTTGAATGCGAGTTGCTCGCGCTGCTCCTTATATATGAACAGAGTGGGGCGGAGCTTGCGCATGCCTTAATTCTAAGCGGTATGCGTGGAGAAAACCAGGTACTGCTCATCACCTGTCCAATACAGTCCCAACAGTGAAGCATGGTGGTGGCAGCATCATGCTGTGGGGGTGTTTTTCAGCTGCAGGGACAGGATGACTAGTTGCAATCGAGGGAAAGATGAATGTGGCCAAGTACAGGGATATCCTGGACGAGAACCTTCTCCAGAGTGCTCAGGACCTCAGACTGGGCCGAAGGTTTACCTTCCAATAAGACAATGACCCTAAGCACACAGCTAAAATAACGAAGGAGTGGCTTCACAACAACTCTATGACTGTTCTTGAATGGCCCAGCCAGAGCCCTGACTTAAACCCAATTGAGCATCTCTGGAGAGACCTAAAAATGGCTGTCCACCAACGTTTACCATCCAACCTGACAGAACTGGAGAGGATCTGCAAGGAGGAATGGCAGAGGATCCCCAAATCCAGGTGTGAAAAACTTGTTGCATCTTTCCCAAAAAGACTCATGGCTGTATTAGATCAAAAGGGTGTTTCTACTAAATACTGAGCAAAGGGTCTGAATACTTAGGACCATGTGATATTTCAGTTTTTCTTTTTTAATAAATCTGCAAAAATGTCAACAATTCTGTGTTTTTCTGCCAATATGGGGTGCTGTGTGTACATTAATGAGGAAAAAAATGAACTTAATTGATTTTAGCAAATGGCTGCAATATAACAAAGAGTGGAAAATTTAAGGGGGTCTGAATACTTTCTGTACCCACTGTATGTGCGTGTACTGATTAGTGTTGTGAATAAAAGTCTAAATTAAATAAGTTGAATAAAGGACTCACCTGTTGATCTCTGAACTCTTTGAACAAATTGGGATGAGCAAGTGACAAGTGCTTTGCTAGATTTGATGTGTTGCCTCCCATGGCAATACATGATTTAAAGCAGCGTTTGAATATTGGTGCATTGAGGTCTGTTGCTTCACCTTTATCATCACTTTTGTAGGCAAAGTAATGTCATATTTCAGTCCTACTGCTGTCTTTGTTGATAGTTTTGGGCGTGTAGAATTAACTTTGCATCTGTTTGAGTAGCACACTGCCGCCTAGCGGTGAACTTCTGAACAACAGCGCATAAAATACCGAAATGAGCAAATTATATTAACCATTTGAAATATAATAAATACTGGTATTTTTTCCAGTACCGGTATACCGCACATCCCTACACACTCACGCACACACAACACACACACACACACACACACACACACACACAGTGTGATTTCTCCTACTCAACATACTTGAGTTTTTCCAGTGTGCAATTTGGATGTTCAGACAGCAGCTTGACTCCTGAATCTCCTGGGTGATTGTAGCTCAGATCAAGTTCTCTCAGGTGTGAGGGGTTTGAACTCAGTGCTGAAGACAAATAACGGCAGCCTTCCTCTGTCACCATACAGCCAGACAATCTACAAACACACAGCAACAGTTCACATGACGTTATTTGAACTGGATGAATCAGTTCACCAAATCAGACGGAACTGTCTGAAACAGTTTGAGGCACGAGTCAGCACTGATTCACAAGGGGCAAAATGTGTGTTTCTGGTGTCTTCTGCTGAACATCAGAATGTGTAACAAATAAAAAAGTTGAATTTCTGTATAGTTTCTCATGGTTTCTGTAAAAAGGTGATTTGATTAAGACATATCTGAAGACATGTAAAACACCTGCGTTTGCAAATCATTTGACCCTAATTAGGTGCTTTAGTTAAAAAAAAAAAGTCTCATGGTTCTCTAAGAGGGGAATGAAATGCTGCTTTCAAATTATGACACAATGGGGGGCCTCTGCATGATTCGTCTGAAGCATGTGTGCAACTAGTCCAATCCTGATTGGTGCTGCGTCATCTCATATAGTTGTTTATGTGCTTGATTTTTAAGATGCGACTATTAACAGGCAACATCTGCCCCCAGCTTCCTAAGATTTCAACCAGAAAGACTCAGAGTCAGGTGAACGTTTGCTTGATATTTATTCTGTGGAGTATTAACAGACAGTGATTCATGTTTAATTGTATAAGTGTTTTGGTGTAGGCCCTGTCCTTAGTCCGAAGACTGGGGAATGCAGATTTGGCTGATCCTGCCTGAAGATGCAGGCAGGGGCGGAGCCTACCACTAAAAGAAAATTTGATTGATACCCTCCAGTTGAGGATTTTCTTAACTTGAATTCTTAAAAAGAACAAAGTTAGTATTATGTTTTATGACAAATGAAGGTATAAATAGTAAATATTTATCAGCAAATGATTGTATAAGCTATGGGCATGAGAGGCCACGAAGGTCATATTACATGGCAGCTGTTACGTGAAGGGCCACGATATGCCAGCTGTGTGAATTGAGTGTAGAAAGACCATGATATGCCAATTGTATTGAGGGCCACTAAAAGCCAGATTACATAAAATAATAACAGTCAGTCTTACTTGATGGCCACGATATGTCTATGCGAATGGTCCAGATAGGCCGTGCTATGTGAATGGTCCAGATATGACATGCTATATGAAAGGCTATGATAGACTGCGCTAAACGAAGTGCCACAACATGCCAGGATTTGAATAAACAATGAAAGACCATGATAGCCAATTATGTGAAGGGCCATGATTTATTTTTTCAATTCATGCTTGCAGCCAGAGGGCGCTCTGTGCACATTTAGTCCACAAATGACTCAGTGAAGAACAGGCATACCATGTGACATTCCAGGAACTAACAGAGGCTTCCAGAGATCGCTAACCATGGCTATAGCATGCAGATAGACACTTTTGAAGATAATAAATACGAGATTGTGACAATGTATACATGTATTGCCTCAGAATTTGCGTCTGAATAGCGTTTGCTCTGTGGGCATGGCCGCATTAACGGATAATAAGCTGAATCACAGACTTCCGACATGGCTCTGTTTTCATACAGATTACATAAACAGAGAATGTTTGTTTTCGATTTGACTTGCACGATTTAAAACCTGACATTTCAACATTTCTTTAAACATAAGTCTAATTTTTTTTGATTAGTATTCACTAAGTTACAGTTCATTCAGTATCAGATTGGACTTCATTCAGAGGGAGACGACAGATCATGCATCATGTTTGTTTTCTTTATTTTGCAAAAAGCACAACGTTTTGTTTTTACTCTGAGTGCATTGATCCAATACTCAGATCGTGTATCAGCACTGATACTGCCATTTTTGTCAGATCGGGTTTTGGTCTGACGAAACTGATCCAAATCTGATATTGTGTGTATACTATTCTGTGTTATTGTTAAGCCCCACAAAAGGCACAAAATCATTAAAAAGCACCATAAACTTTTCGTGCATTATATTCCAAGTGTTCTGAAGCCATTCCATAGTTTAACAGGAATTTAACGACTTAAATATTCATCTGTACCTCACATTAATGTAAACTATTCTCTCTACTGCGGCTGTGTTGTGTTCGGTTACAATAGTCAACACGATGAAACTCTCTCCAAGATGATTAAATTTTTCTATTATTATACTTGATCAGAAGAAGATAATGGTCTATGTTTCTGCATAAAAGGACTTTATCTTGCTGAAGTTTATCGTGGTTTCTAAATCATCTTCCTCAGAAACAGAATCTCTCTCCCTATTAGAGAGCACTATGAATTGTTCTTCATGTGCACAGTAACTGAAATTTAAAACTGTTAAAAGAAAAGACTCAAACTATTGCATAGATATAATACATTACACATCAGTATCTCTTCTCTTTTTGCTTTGAACTTTTCAATGCAGAGCGTTGCATGCTGTGACTCCATGTTGCTTCAAGCGCATCATTCTTCACATGGGATGTGCATAAGCGCTTTGCTACTCTGTATTGAAGCCTTTATTACAATACTTTTGCACAATGAAAGATTGTTAATAGCCTTTTTTTGTTCTGTCCTATCTATCATTTTGGCTGCAGTATGAGGAAGCATCATCGTCTTTCAAATCGTAGTATTGTGCAACAGTACACATTCTATCATTACAGTTCTGGTGCCTATGTCTCAATATACTGTAAAACGAGACATATATCCACATTACATGTTAACGCAGTGGTAGAGTAGGTAGACACTGCAGTTATTCGCAATCACAAAATGTTTTTATTGGCATGAGTTTTAAAGCCTTGCTGGTTAAACATTTCATTTGCTTGCTCTTCTAACATGCGCTTTCCTTGAGCGTGCACTTAAAGTGCGCACACACTAAAAGCCTGTCAACAGTGCATGATTACTGGACTAAGTTATCTTATCATGCTAATACTGTCAAATACATACAAGGTTATCATAAATACTTTATATTAACGTGAAAGTAAAATCAGATGCGTGTCACCCTGACTCCTGTTACGAATGTCTACCAAGCTAGTAAAGGCATTGTTTTATTTACAGTTGTTGCACTTATTGTTGTGTTGCACAATTATTTAATAAAGTATTCAATACATTTGTGTGTCTTTGTTATATTGTTTACAAAGTTAGGAATGCAATGTTTAAGTCAAGACATAATATATATGTTTTATAAAAGCAATAAGTCCTATGAAGCTGTGGTTTACTGTGATTTTAGAAGAGTTAACCCTCTGGAGTCTGAGGCTGATTTGGGGCTTGGAGAAGTTTTGACATGCCCTGACATTTGTGCTTTTTCAGTTGTTCATAACATATAAATGACAAAGTGTCATTACACTGTATTCAGCACAAACTAGGCTAATAATATGTGAGGAACATGTATGTACATGTTTGTATTTTTGAAGGAATAATGTTTATGCGTGGTTATTGAAAAAACAAAAAACTTAAGTCACTGAAATAAGGCCAAAAAAAGTATATTAAATCTGTGTTCACAAGACTTCTGGGTATTGGAGGTTGTAGACTAGAGTTTTTTGCTTCAGAATTATGTAAAAATTATGCTGCTTACTCCTTCATATAAACAATAGAGATTTAAATTTGTAAGACACTTTTGTCAAGAAACACAGTATGCGTGGAGGCGTGAATCACCACTGAATAATGGGTGATTCTCATCTGAGAAGACAAAAGAATCACATAATAATGACCTGAAATGACTTGCATATTAATGAGGCCTTTCAGTCAGGTAGGCTGTGAAAAAACCCTCTGTAATCATGTCTCAGCTCATCATAAACAGCAATATTGTGAAATATTATTACAATTTAAAATAATGGTATTCTATTATATTCTTTAAATATAATGTATTTCTGTGATGCAAAGTGTCTGAACAATTATGTTACCTCTGTGGCATTTCATATAGGCTTTTAGCTTAAAAGCATGCACATTTGGAGAAATATTGATGGATTCTTATATATTTATGTCAATTTTCTATACTGAGAAGTAATATTTATTGTTATCACTATGAGTGGTGGATACTGTGTTTTCAATTCATACTTGCAGCCGGAGGGCACTCTGTACACCTTTAGTCCACAAATTATTCTAAAGAAGAAGAGGACATTTCAGGAATGGTGTTTTCCATTCATACTTGCAGCCGGAGGGCGCTCTCTGTACACCTTTAGGCCACAAATTCATATAAAAAGAAAAGGAACTAGGAACTAACGGCATGTCTTCTAGAGATCGCTAACCATGGCTTTACCATCCAAATAAACACTTTTCAAGACAATAAATACACGATTGAGACGATGTATGCATGTATTGCCTCTGAATTTGCGTCTGAATAGCGCTGGCTCTGTGGGCGTGGCCGCATTAGCGGGTAATGAGCTGAATCACAGACTTCTGACATGGCTCTCTTTTCATACAGATTACATAAACACAGAATGTTTGTTTTCGATTTGACTTACATGATTTAAAACCTGACATTTCAACGTTTCTTTAGACATAAGTGTCATTTTTTTGTCATTAGTATTCATAAGTTACAGTTCATTTTCTGAGAACTATCAGATTGGAGTTTGTGCAGAGGGAGACGAGAAATCACGCATCATGTTAGTTTTCTTTATTTACAAAAAGCACAACATTGTGTTTTTACTCTGAGTTACACAAATAAAAGAAGACATTCTATTTTCAATTGATATTACTTATGTCTCTATGACAAGAAATGACGGAGTATTTTAAGTCTGTTTTGCTGCAATGTGAAAAAATCCTGCAAAACGCGCCGGCGCGTTTCAGACCTCAGGGAGTTAACACTCTGACATAAGTAATATATCAATTGAAACTATAATATCTTCTTTTATTTGTATACACTCAGAGTAAAAACACAATGTTGTGCTTTTTGTAAAATAAAGAAAACTAACATGATGCGTGATTTCTCCTCTCCCTCTGAACGAAGTCCAATCTGATAGTTCTCAGAAATGAACTGTAACTTAGTGAATACTAATCACAGAAAAATTAAACTTATGTCTAAAAAACGTTAAGATGTCAGGTTTTAAATCATGTAAGTCAAATCGAAAACAAACCTTCTGTGTTTATGTAATCTATGAAAAGAGCCATGTCAGAAGTCCGTGATTCAGCTCATTATCCGCTAATGCGGCCACGCCCGCGGAGCCAGCGCTATTCAGACGCAATTCAGAGGCAATACATGCATTCATCGTCTCAATCGTGTATTTATTGTCTTGAAAAGTGTTTATCTGGATGTAAAAGTCATGGTTAGGGAGCTCTAGAAGACATGCAGTTAGTTCCTGTTTTCTTTTCTTCTATAGATGAATTTTAGATGAGTTTTTGTTTCTTTAGCGCCCCTCCGGCTGCAGTATGAATTGGAAACTCCATTCATGGAATAGCCTCTTCTTCTTTTAGATGAATTTGTGGACTAAAAATGCACAGAGAGCGCCCTCCGACTTCAAGGATGAATTGAAAACACCAGCGCTCATAGTAATGACAATGAATATTAAATAAATATAACTGCTCTGTATAGAAAATTGACATAAGCATATGAGAATCCAATATTTCTCCCAAATGTGCATGCTTTTAAACTAAAGCCTATATCAGACTCTTTGCATCACAGAAATACATTATATTTTAAAGTATAATATAAAACCATTACTTTATATTGTAATAATATTTTTCTGTATGTTTCATATATCATGATGAGCTTGAGACATCACAGAAGTTTTTTTTTCACAGCCTACCTGACTGAAATGCCTCATTAATATGCAAGTCATTTCAGCTCATTACTATGCAATTCTTTTGTCTTCTCAGGTGAGAATGGCCCATTTTCAGTGGTGATTCACGCCTCCTCGCATACTGTGTTTCTTGGCAAAAGTGTCTTACACAAAAACTAATCATATATTGTTTTATATGAAGGAGTATGCAGCATAATTTTGAAGCAAAAACTCTAGTTTACAACCTCCAATACCCTAAAGTCTTGTAAACACAGATTTACTATACTTTTTTTGGCCTTATTTCAGTGACTTAAGTTTTTTGTTTTTTCAATAACCACGCATAAATGTTATTCCTTCAAAAACACAAACATGTACATACATGTTCCTCACATATATTGTAGCCTAGTTTGTGCTGAATACAGTGTAATGACACTTTTTCCATTAATATGTTTATGAACAACTGAAAAAAGCACAATGTCAGGGCATGTCAAAACTTCTCCAGGCCCCAAATCAGCCTCAGACTCCAGAGGGTTAAGGCCCTACCCAACAATGCCACTTAGCTGTTCTAAAATCACAGTAAACCTGTAATGATTCGTCACAAAGTCTGAGATCCATTTGCATGCTTTATTAGAATAGAGTGTAGTTGTACAGGCAAAGTCTGGCAGGGGCAAACAGGTATAGCAGAGGGAAAACAGTATCATGGTAAGAAACAGGCAAGGGTCAGGACAGGCAGATACACTCACAGAACAGTAGACAATGCACAGGTCAAGGGTAGGTGGCAGAGGATTGTAAATGGTAGACAACAGGTTCAGCAACAGGCAGGCAATCAGAAAGTAGAATAACGCTCAGAAATGTACACCATGGCAATACAAGACTTCGCGTCTAAGTGATGTAATAGAGAGTCCTTTATAGTCAGGTTAATGGGAACAGCTGATGAGGTAATTAGTCCAAGGCAGGGCTTGTGGGTAATGTAGTGTGTGTGTGTGTGTGTGTGTGTGTGTGTGTGTGGTGTGTGGTGTGTATATGTCAGTACTCGGGTGAGGGCTCCCTCCGATGGCCAGAGGAGGGAATCACAGAGTTCATCTCTGTGACAAAACCATGGCTTTACAGGGCTTATTGCTTTATTCTGCAGTCTTTGGAAGCATGAAGAACTTTATTTTCAGTAAATTCTCTGTCAACTTAATGAACTTCAGCTTTGACTCCTGGTCTTTATTAAACATATTGGTCTTTTATGGGGTCTAACTGTATTTGTCCAACAACTAAAAACATTTATTTAATAATATTAATTTTAATAACTGTATATTTTAAAGAATAGCAGTAACATTGCAACACCCACATTTATGGCTGTCTTTTTTTATCTGCTTTCAAATGTTAAAACAGAGCTTTTATTTTGGTGGCAACTGCAAACCAAGCAACTATAAGGCACCCAAAACACTTTAAGCTGCTCGAGTAGTACTGCACTTCACTCTAAAACACAAAGTGCTTCAAACAGTATGTTTATATAATTATATTGAAACCTTTGCAATTTGATAATAACAGTAAGCCATATCGCCTTCTCATACCCATGTACTGTTAGAACCATAGGGCCATACTTCTCAGGTAAGAAAATTTAGACATCTGAATAAATATGAAGTATTTTGATTTTGTCTCTTGTTCTGGCATTCCAACAAGAACAGATGCCATATTTGATAACAAATTTTAACCATTGTTTATTTAAGTAACCTTTTGTTAATAATTTTATGGAAAACTATTTACCTCAGTATCTTTAGCTGACAATGTGAACTCTTCAGTCCATCAGAGAGAAGCTTCACTCCAGAATCCCGGAGGTCATTGTTACTCAGGTCCAGCTCTCTCAGGACGGAGTTGAGGACTGTAGAGCTGATGACAAAATCTCACAGCACTGAGTAGTGAGACTACAGGTGGACAGTCTAAGCAAGAGAAAATGCATACATCTTAGAACTGTAATGTTAAATTACACTTTTATGTAATGTAACAATGTTAAAAAAAAGGAAAAAACCCCTCAAACCTCAGTATCTCTAGCTGACAGTTTGGGCATTTCAGTCCATCAGAGAGAAGTTCCACACCAGAATCCTGCAGGTCATTGCAACTCAGGTCCAGCTCTCTCAAAGGTGAATTTGATGATTGCAGAGATGAAGACAAAATTTTACAGGACTGACTAGTGAGATTACATCTATGTAGCCTGTGTAGAGAACAAATAAACAGCAATATAATGTGTTAATCGGCTTATAAAGTTAGGCTTATAATCTGGAGCTCATATAACTTACAAAAACCTGTAGTGATACAGTTGAATGAAAGTTAAAACCACCAGATCTATTCTGTGATTATTGAACTTGCATTAAGAAATACTTTTATAATGTATTAATTTAATGCTTTAAGTAACGTGTTACCTTGAACTTGCCCGATAGAGGAGATTTATTGGCATTTAATGTCATGACATACAATGATAAATTTACATATATTCATTTTTCTGAATAGTCATGTACAATTAAGGCCGAATAATAGTTTATATAAATTAATATGTAAAGAAGTCTCTCACAGTGCTCTTTTGGTGTTTTTTATCACTGGCAGAAGTCTCATCAGTCCTTCATCAGATTGTCTGTATTTCTGCAACTCAAAGGTCTCTTGGGTCTCTTCTGATATTAGGAGCACAAACACCACCAGACCAATCAGCAGAGGACATATTCTGTGCTGAAAGATTTCCTGAGCTCAGGTTCTTCTGGATTTCTTCCACAAAGTCATCTTTTAGTTCACTCAGACAGTAGAAGAGGTTGATGGTCCTCTCTACTGATTTCTCCTTCTCTATTTTCTTTTTGATATATTCAGCAGTGTCTTTGATGTTCTCTGTTTTCAGCTCCAGTCTTGGCACTAATTCCTTTAGATCACTCTGATTGGATTCCAGTGAAAGACCCAGGAGGAACCGGAGGAAAAGGTCAAGGTGTCCATTCTCGCTTTGTAAAGCCTTGTTGATTGCAGCCTTATGAAGGTGAAACAGTGGCTTTTTGGAGATTTTCCATGTCACTCTTTTTTCCAGGATTGAAGAAATGGATTTGCTTTCTCATCTTTGTAAATCATAACACATAGAGACCAGCAAGGAACTCCTGGATGCTGAGATGTACAAAACTGTAAACGTTTCTTGTTGAAACAGCCTTCTGAAAAATCTGAGTGCACAACCCAGAAAACACAGACCCATCTGACATCTAATCCACAATCTTCAAGATCTTCTTTGTAGAAAATGAGATTACCTTTCTCTAGCTGTTTAAAGGCCAGTTCCCCAAGCTTCAGAACAATCTGATCAAAAAGATCTGGCATTGGCTTCAAGTTTAGTATCATCATTGTATTTTGTTTGCATCTGTTGCATCTGAGAAAGTAAGAAGTTTATGTACATCCCTGTGAGAGTTGTGGGTATTTTGTCATTGCTCTTTTGAGCCAGCAGAGGCTGTAGAACAATGAGAGAGATCCAGCAGAAACAGGGATGTGGCACATTATGTACAGGCTTCTGACTTTCCTGATGTGACGGATGATGTTTCCAGCAACCTCAGGACTGCTGTTTTTATTGAAGTATTTCTCTTTTTGCTCATCGTTAAATCCTCGCACCTCTGTCACTTGATCAATGTGTCTCGGGGTATCAGACCGGCTGCTGCTGGTCTGGATGTGATCCAAATGAGAGCAGAGGAGACCAGATGTTTCTTGAACAGGCTTGTAACTATCTTACTTACTGTTGTTTTTTCATTAACACCGGTAATTCTGTCATTTTCTTTAAAGTTTAAAGGGAAGCGACATTCATCTAGTCCATCAAAGATGAACAAGACCTTACTGTCTTCTTCAGGAAGAGAGGGCAATTCTTCTGGACTACTGAAGAAGTATTCATGAAGCAGATCCATAAGACTCAATTTCCGTGTGATCAAATTTAGTTGACGGAATGGCAGAGGAAAAATTAAGGATATATGCTGATTTTCTTTTCCTTCTGCCCAGTCGAGGATGAATTTACTGACGGAGATGGTTTTCCCACTCCTGCGATCCCCATCGTCAGCACCTTTCTTTTTTGTCGACCCATATGGACTTTGAAAATGTTATTACACTGGATTGGTGTATCCTTGGAATCAAATTGTTTGAGATTCAATTCAATCTGCCTCACCTCATGGTCGTTCACTCTTCCTCCAGTCTCATTATGAACCATGTATAAATCACTGTAAATATCGTTCAGGTATTTCTGATGTCCAGTCTTTGAATCACCAACCAATATCCGCTCACAATCCAGTTTTAATTTTTTTTTCAGTTTGCAGCTGGTCTTTGTGTAATCATGTAGAGCAACTTTACTGTCCTCTGCAACTGAGCATTTGAGAAAGAGGAAAAAAGACAGCAAAGAGTAAGTAAACAAGTATAATAATTATAAAATCTGTAATTCTAACCTGGTCTGTGATTCCCATTACAAAATAATTACTGAATGTGTGATAAGCATAGCTGGAATGTAGAAGCAGCACAGTTTTTTTTAAGTTGACACATATATATTCATGAAAATGCCATGACTCATGCTGACTCAAATGCACATTTAGTATGTGTATGGTCTTCTGCACTTCAGCTGTTGTCACTCCTTATGTAAACATCAAAACATGCTTATGTCATGGTGTCCAAACTTTGTACTTGAGGGCCACTGTCCTGCGGACTTTAGCTCCAACTTGCCTCTACACCTACAGTATATGGTTATTTCTAGAATGTTATTTCTAGAGCTGTGTTTAATTGGGGTAGGAGTTAAACTTTTCCAGACTGTGGCAATCCAGATACAGAATTGGACACCCCCGTTCTAGAACCAGAAGGAACTCAAACATCCCCCAAATATGCTTATGCCAAAGTGAATGTTTGTAATTTAAGGCGAGTGAACAAGAGAATGAGCAACACCCATCAGTCTCATTCAACAGCTCCACCTGTAAACTTAATGATCTGAGATGCCCCAAATTACGGAGCACAGAAGCCAATCTTCCATCATGTTAAAGAAAGCAAGGCAATAGCAGAGCTTCCTCAGTGTGAAACTCTCACAGTAAGGAGCTGACTTACCATGCCCCCAGCCAAACAAACCACACAAAACTTGTGGACATCATCCTCAGATATATAATGGGGACATGGAGGCACACATCTCCTACACTATTTGTTGTTTTTAGCCAGACTCCTACTCTACGCATACAAAAGAGATACAAGGCATAAGACTTCTGAAGAAAAAGAAGCTGATAATATTGTTTGCAGGTGCCATTTTATAGACATGTACTATGCAAGTATCACATGACTTTGTCCGTGGCCAATGAAATTGCTGTGTAATTCAGACACCAGTGCACACTGAAGACATTCCTAAAGTGGCAACGCAATTAAAAGTTCCTTGAATATAAAAGGAGCTTCTGTATATAATCCATGTGAGTAAAACCTTATTTTATTACTTATCTATTTATTTATTGTCTCCACTGTAGAGACAGAACCTGAGCCCACTGCAGACCCAGTGCATGAGCTGATACCTGCTACAAAGCCAGAACCTACAGCCCCGTCTGTCCCAGAATGGAAGCCTGCCACTCAATCTGACTAGGTGTGTGAGCCTGTTGTAACATCTGCGCGAGTCAGAATTTTCGTGGAGCTAGAAGAGTCGGTCCCCCCTTCAAATCTTCATCACAGTTGGTTCCGTTAAGCACCAAGCATGTCGCTCAAGCACGACATCGCTCAGCACCAGAACTGTTTCATCACCCATCTATGACACTGATGAGAGTTCCCTTTCAGTTAGTCACATCTGATGTTACATCAAAATGAATTGACGTTATGGGGTCTCACTTGGGAGCCAATGAAGATTGGCGAGTGAGATTTTATTCCAACAGACTACAACTCACTCATTTAGCTTTTTGCTGCAGAGCCAAGTGGTTGTTTCAATAGCGCTCTACCTGCTTTCAGTAAGATATACAACACATTCAGCACTGTTTTGCCAAATAAAGAGCAAACATGCACAGATAAGTGCAGCAATTACACACCTGGGTTCTTCAACAATTAAAAGAGCAGTTTCCCTAAAATAGCAAGCATGGGTGATGTTGTGTATTTTTAAACATGGCATTACACGTTTCTGGATGCGGCCGTTTCCTGGTCCCATCTGACAGCCATGTTCACTGCCTCACATGTCTGGGCCATAAACATGCTAAGTGGAACACTGCCCTGTTCGCTTGCAGTTGGACGATTGGTTTCTTGACACGAAACACAGCTCAACATGGTCCTGCACTGCTTCTCTCTTCCCAGAGGTACATGAGGAGATCATGAAGTCATGGAAAGCACCCTTTACTGCCAGAAGCCACTTCACTACCACCTCCACCTTCCCTACACTCGATTGTGGGGCAGTCAAGGTTTATGCAGACATTCTTCAGATGAAGCATGCAATTGCATTTATGCCCACAAAGTGCTGCCACCTGGCTGAATCACTCATGCCGCTTTTCCAAGGCTTGTAAGTTCTCGGCCATGCTTGCAGCCAAAGCTTACAGTGCTGCTGGACAGGCCGTCTCCACCCTGCATGCTATGGCCCTCCAGCCAGTCTGTCAGGCCAAAGCACTAAAAGAGCTTTACAAGGGTAGTTCTGAGCTGGGGTTGATGCAGGAACTGTGTATCGCAACCGACCTCGCCTTCTGGGCAACGAAAAACACCATCTCTGGCTGAACTTAGCTGAGATGGAGGCAGACAAAGTTTGCTTTTTTTGATGACCCCATCTCCCAGGCTGGCCTCTTCGGTGAAACTGTCCCGGCAGCCAAAGGCTGCCCTCCACCTGCCCATCACCAAGAGAGTCCCCCAGCAGCATCTACATTCACTCCTGTGCAGCCTGACCATATGATATGGCATCCGCAGCCACAGTCACACTGCTTGGATTGATGCATGAGACCACTTCAGCACTGGCTACATCACAGAGTCCTGAGATGGGTATGGTTCCGTGGCACACATTGGGTGACCATCACACCGATCTGTTGCCACACTTTCAGCCTGTGGTGGTGGTTGGGCCAGTACGCAATAGACATGCAGCCTCGGGCTCTTGGACAGGAACTCAACTGCAGTGGGATATCAACTGCCTTGAATTGCATATTGCAACTCGCCCGCCATCTCCTCCTCTGGAGTCAGCAGCAGCTCAGGTCGCTCTGTGCCATTTACATTTCCGGCCAAGTTCAGTTGTGCAACCGACATGCTATGATGACGCTCCACAGAGAATGGAGATTCCACCCCCAGTTCGTCCAGCTGATTCGAAGATACACAGGTAGACCTGTTTTCCTCTCTGGACTCTCGGGGACCCTTGACAAAGATGCACCGGCACACAGCAAGTATGCATTTCCCTTAGTTAGCCTGCTCGCATAGACACTGGGCCTCATTTGTCAATCTAGCATAGAAACGAGGGCAAATCTGAGTGCAAAAATCACCTTATGACAAGGTTTACGTGATCATCAAACATTCGTATGCTGGCAATCCTATCGTACGAATGATTGCACGTTAATAAATGTGGCGGCTAAAAAACAATCGTCATTTGAATATCACACTCAAATTTCACAGTTTAGAAGCCTCGAGAAGCCTAGAGTTTGCAATACGGAGAAATAACTTGGCTAAGAAGAGGAAGTAATGAGAGAGAATAAATTTTACACCAAAAACACTCATTAACCTCATAATTTCAAACAATTACATTCATTTATATGTATGTTTAATACCAGTAAATAAAACAAAACATTCATAGGTCTATTATAATTCCCTTCACTACAATCCTGTTAAGTTATAACGGTATTCAGACGACAAGAATGACAAAGAAGCTCTTGTGTGTTTCAGATACCTCCTCCATCCCGTCTCCTCAGCCTCACACGTTTCAGATCAACTTTAACAGTCTGTACACAGCACTGTGCGAGCAGCAGAAATCAGACCAGGTGACATTACTGCTCTACACGCTACTGCACCAGAACAGCAACATGAGGACATACATACTGTCCCGCACTGACATGGAGAACCTGGTGAGCACACGCATGTTCAGCACCTAGTATGCATATGCATTTCATAGTGCTTGCAGAATATATGCATTAATTAATATGCAGTTACAAATTCCTGACTCCTGTCAATCATTCACTGTGGATGGGACTTTTTGGACAGGGATGGTTTTTTTTTAGTGGTTGACCATATATTGGCCCAATATTTGATTACAGAATCTAGAAGTTGACATCTAAATTATAAATCTGATTATTTTACTGATTTTTTTTTTTTTTTAATTTTTATTTGAATTCAGTTTCAAATAATGATTTTTCATATAATTCATTTTCAAGTTATTTATTTCTAATTTAGTATATATTATGTAAAATATTAATTTAATTTTAGCAATTGTTATGCATGTGTTTTTACTTTCTTTAACTTATCTGTTTTCTTTAACAATCCGACAGATATGATATCTGCCTTCGGCCACCCTGCCCATTAAGATCATCAATATCGGCGACCA
>JAOTNS010002457.1:0-148010 GCA_028476615.1 Culter alburnus
GTTGTTTGTTCTCCATGTTAGTGGTTGATGATGCAGATGAATATCAGTGACGAGGGAGATTCAGTCCTCTAAACTCTTCTCTTACTGAAATGAAGGATGATGATGTGATTCAGTGGAGGTTTGAAAACGCTTTAATAGCTGAAATCAATAAAGAGGACGACAGATTCACTGTATATGATGATGTTCTTGATGGGAGATCAGAGACAGACTGAAGCTGGACAATCAAACTGGATCTCTGACCATCACAAACATCACAATGAAACATGATGGAGTTATAGACTACAGATCAACTATAAGAGAGTTAATTTCTTTCTCATCTCTATGGTGAGTTAAATATCAGTTTCACGTTTTATATTTTAATCAGCATAAAGATTCAATTATTAATCCAAACTCCATTTTGCTTCTGTTGTTTTAATGATGATATTCATTTTCATAATTTAGTTTCAAACTATTTACTGTCATGAATGAGTGTCTTAATCTGTGATGAACCTGTTTCTGTTTCTTCTCCATGTGTGTGTTTGATTCAGTTGAAATATCAGTGACGGAGGGAGATTCAGTCACTCTTGACTCTTCTCTTACTGAAATAAGGAGATGATGGATTTGTGGAGGTTTGTGAAAACACTTTCTTAGCTGAAATCATAAAAAGGACATCAGAATCACTATCCGTGATGATGATCTTGATGGGAGATTCAGAGACAGACTGAAGCTGGACAATCAAACTGGATCTCTGACCATCACAAACTCACAATGAAACACGCTGGACATTATGCGCCTACAGATCAACCTTTTCAGTCTCTTATATTCGTCTCATTGTCTACGGTGAGTTAAATATCAGTTTCACGTGTTTTATTTATTACAGCTAGATCTAAAGAGTAGTCTATCATGATTAATGAGTTCAAATGACTAATTCTCTCACTTTCACATGAACAGCAGGTTTATATTTAACTTTCTATTCAATAGTTTTAAATGCTCTACTTTTGATCATCTTGGTTCCTCTGGATGTTTCTTGAATCTCTCATTTCATCCTCATTTCTCTTATTCTCTCATGTTTTCAGCTCGTCTGCCTGTTCCTGTCATCAGCAGTAACTCTTCTCAATGTTCTTCATCATCATCATCATCATGTTCATTGGTGTGTTCAGTGGTGAATGTGAGTCATGTGACTCTCTCCTGGTACAAAGGAAGCAGTTCATTGTCCAGCATCAGTGCGTCTGATCTCAGCATCAGTCTCTCTCTACCTCTGGAGGTGGAATATCAGGATAAAAACACCTACAGCTGTGTGCTGACAATCCCATCAGCCACCAGACTCAACATCTGAACATCACTCAACTCTGTCACACATGTTCAGGTACGGCAGCGCTGATGATATTAGCGTTTTTGACTGAGCTGATCTCACTTTGATGTTTTTATCCTCAGTCCACTGTTGTGGTCCTACTGAAGCTGTGATCCGATTGGTCCTCTCTGCTCTGGTGGGCGTGGCTACTGTCATTCTTGTGGTTTATGACATCAGATCCAGAAGAGCTGAAGGAGATCAAGCACATATTCACACATCAGGTACATGATTGATGATGACTGATTCAGCATATATTAATATTGGTGAGATTGATTCATTTATGGCTTTACATGTTCATCTTTTTCAGGAAGTGCTTAAATCTGAAGCAGAACGCTGAACTTTAAAGATTCTTCAAGTGTGTTTTGTCATAATAATACTGATGATTATTGAGCTTCTCTTTCAGTGTCAGATTTGTAAAACTCTTATTTGTAGGCTTTATTGTTCATATTTCTCTCAGAGACACACAGATCTCACTTTACTACTACTGCTGTATATTTGTCATGTGTATTTTACACTGTTGTTGAGGATCAAATTAAAATAGCATCTTTTTAATGTGTCTGACGGGTTTGACACAAATTC
The DNA here is from genome assembly GCA_028476615.1 of Culter alburnus. Classification (NCBI taxonomy): domain Eukaryota; kingdom Metazoa; phylum Chordata; class Actinopteri; order Cypriniformes; family Xenocyprididae; genus Culter; species Culter alburnus. The sequence continues at coordinate 1,910 of JAOTNS010002457.1, forward strand.
AGTTCTGAAGTGAATAAATGTACATTTTTAGAAGAAAACATTTTCAGAAAAACCTGTTCACTTACATGTTCATTAGCTGAGACCTTTGTCTGCAAATATATCAGTTTATAATAATGTGTTATTCAATAAAAAAAATCATGTTTGGTCTCTTCTCTCAAGAATCAGTGAGATTAAGTCAGACTTCTATTCTTGCCATAACTCTGATATCATTTCATGATCACTACATTCACTTGCGTCTTGTGTTTTGGGTCCACTAACATCCTCCTGTCAGAGTCTCTGTAACAATTGTAGTCACACATTTATTTCAATAATAATTCCAGATTCTATAGAAATGCTCTCTGTTGCAGTTATTTGTGTGCATGTTTGTTCCAAATGTCATTTTTGCTCTATTACCAGGCCTTAGTTTCTATATCCACAATCTCCACTCCATCTCCTTCGTCTCCTGTGTTCTCTGTACACTTCCCTTGTCTTTGTGTGTTCTTCCTGGTCAACGGCAACTGAGGTGTGTGCTCCATCCATCCCCTTCATTCCTCATCTGCTGCATTCAACATTAGACTGTTACTTCCCATTCATCTTCACGCATCCCTCTGCTGCATTCAGTGACCTGTCGATGCTGTCTATAAACTCAAATCGTAACAATAAACTGGTTTAACTGTTCTCCCTTTGTGCTCCTTGAATCTACATATCATTACAGATATATTGTGGTCTATACATAAACAACCATAAAACACTTGTGATCATACTAAAACATGATCAAGTATATTAGAGTCAGATGGCCTCTAGTTAGAAGGTAGGGTCTTTATCTCTTCATAATATGTAATAATAGGTTTCCAAATTCTATAAAATTTTTGATGGATCCTTTTTTGACATATTTATTTTTTTTCTAGTTTTAAAAATAATATCAAATCACAAATCCACATTGAAATCTTTGGTGGGTTTTTTGACTTCCGTTCCAACAATATTCTCCTTCTTGCTAATAATGAAGCAAAAACAAAAACATATTTCATATTGTTAGTTAAATGTATTCCATGTTCTGGTACACTGAAAATAGCAGTTTCAACACAGGGTGTTGTGTTCAAGTTAAAGGCTTCGTTTAGTGTTTTAAATGCAAGTGTCCAATGGTTTTTCAGCTTTTGGCAGGACCAAAACATATGAATAATGTCAGCTTTATCACTTTTGCATCGATCACATCTGACACATTTGGATACATTTTTGACAGTTTAGATTTAGTGTAATATATGTGGTGAAGAATCTTAAATTGTTTTAAATTATCCATTTACTCTTTTTAGAGCATCATCCCAATTTCATCAATTATTACAGAGCCAATATCTTTGGTCCACTTTTCTTTAATTTTTTCAATTGGATTATTTCTTGCAACAAAATCATATTGTATGATGCAGAAATTTGACCTTTGGGAGTTACAGGATTCTGTAAAATTTTATCCATCAGTGAGGTAGGGGTTAAGTTAGGAAAGGTGGATCTTTGAGATTGAATAAAATATCGGAACAGATCAGACTGTGTCAACTGAAACTTCTGTCAAAGGTAGAGAGAATGTTATCTATGTAAAAATCACTACATTTAGCCAACCCAGTACTATGCCATTGTACATATGTGTGGTCCATTTTACCAGCGGGGAATAGAGGGTTTTTTACTGAGAGGGCTTAACATGGAGAAGTCCTTAAGTTTGTATGTTTGTCTAAATTGAGACCATATTTTAAGCGTTGAACTTACAACTGGGTTTGAGGTATATGAACAGGGGAAAAGTGTTTCATTGTTAGTAAGGTGGGAAGTGATATAGAAGTACACGAACATGCTTCTGCCTTACACCAATCTGTCTCTGCGAAATTATACCAACAATTTACTTTTTGAAGATTTTCTGCCCGTAATATCCCATAAATTAGGTAAAGCTAAAACGCCTTGAAATCGCTGTCTTTCAAATGGTTTATGAATTCTTGGGTTCTTCCCTTTATAAAATGATGTTATGAGCTTATTTTAACATACAAAAAAAAAGGATTTTGGAATAAAAATTGGGAGGGACTGGAATAAGTATAAAAATTTTGGTAGGACATTCATTTTAATACAATTTACTCTACCTGCTAAAGATAGGTATAATGTATCCCATCTTTGTAGATAAATTTTAAATATTATTTATAAGGGGTGAAAAGTTAGTTTTATATAGACCTGAAAAAGTTTGGGTTATATGTATTCCTAAGTATTTAAAGCCGGATTTGGAGATATAAAATGGGAGGGATGAGGTTTTAATTTGTAGAGCCAAAAGATTAATGGGAAAGCATACACTTTTAGAAAAAGTAGTTATATCCTGAGAAACAAAAACAGAAAGATTTTTGCACTATTTTTGGGACATTTTCAACTGGGTTTGAAATATATAACAGGTCGTCTGCGTATAGAGAAACTCTATGTAAGTGCAAAAAGAAGGGGACTTAAAGGACATCCTTGTCTTGTGCCTCTTAGTATAGGGGAAATTGTGAGTGTACTTTGTTTGTTATAACAGAGACTTTAGGGGTAGAATAAAGCAACTCAATCCAATTTACATATTTTGGGCCAAAACTGAACATTTTCAATATTAAAAATAATTTGTCCCATTCGACCCTATCAAATGCTTTTTCTGCATCCAGGGAAATCACAACTTCTGGGGTTTCCCTGGAAGCAGGAGAGTACAGGACCCCCAGGAGTTTCCGTAGATTGGTATACAAGTAACAACTTTGACAAAAACCTGTCTGATCCGGGGAGACAATTTCTGGTATGGGGAATCAATTCTGAAATCTAATATTTGGCTAGTATGTTAACACCGACATTTAACAATGAGATTGCTCTGTAAGAACTACACTTGGATGGGTGTTTTCCTGGTTTTAAAATAAGTATTATAAATGGCTCTGTGAGAGTTTGTGGTAATTTTGTATTTTCTAAAGAGTTTTCAAACATTTTCAATAGAGGTGGAGCTATTTTGGGCGTAAAGGTTTTATATAGAATTCATATATAACTAACTCTTCTGATTAATATACTCTTGTGCAATGTAGTTACAGGGTAAATATGACATTGCAGGCAGTAAATTAAAGTGGTGCCTGTTACCCTCTTGTTTCATGTAGTCCCACCGTGTCTACACCGGACGCGAGCGGTGCGACACATCAAAAGATAATGGAACTTATTATAATCAGTGATATTGTCTTCTTTTTCTTTCTTGAAATTTTGTATGTATTAAAAGAGATTGCAGTATAACCAGAAATGACCTCACCATTTACTCATATTTTACCCTCATGCCTTCCGAGATGTGTACAACTTTCCTTCTTCGGATGAACACAAACAAAGGTTTTTAGAAAAATAAAAAATCTCTGGGAATGCTTTATAACGCAATCTCATGAGTTCTTAAAATTTGAAGCATCAAACAGCACATACAGCAATAAATACAGTAATCCATACAACCCCACTAGACCCGGGCAACCAGACAGCGCACCTCACCGAGGAGCATGTCCAGTCAGTGTTGAACTGCCTGAGTACTCTCCAGAGCAAGACAGCGGCCCCACTAAAATTGTTTCAGAGGCTCCTGGGGCATATGGCATCCGCAGCCACAGTCACACCGCTCAGATTGCTTCATATGAGGCCGCTTCAGCACTGGCTCCATGGCCGAGTCCTGAGATGGCCGTGGCTGTGTGGCCATCACACCGAGCTGCGTCATACCCTCACCTCCTAATCAGACCCTTCATTCCTGCAGTCAGGAGTCCCCCTGGAACAAGTGTCCAGGCATGCTGTGGTCCCCACGGATGTGTTCACCACCGGCTGGGGAGCCACGTACAACGGGCATGCAGTCTTGCGTCTGTGGACGGGGCCCCAACTGCAGTGGCATATCAGTTGCCTCGAGTTGTTAGCAGTATGTCTTGTGCTGTGCCGCCTCAAGGGGCTGCTACTAGGCAAGCACGTACTGCACTACGACCATGGCGTACACAGTGTGACCACCAGGGTGGTCTATGCCCCTTTCGCATGTCACAACTCGCCCGCCATCTCCTTCTATGGAGTCAGAAGCATCTAAGGTTGCTTCGTGCCATTCACATCCCAGATGTGCTCAACCGTGCAGCCTACGAGCTCTCACGGAAGCTTCCTCTTCCAGGAAAATGGAGACTCTATTCCCAGGAGGTCCAGCTGATATGGGGTCCAAACAGGTAGATCTGTTTGCTGCAACAGGACACGACCCATTACCAGTTGTTTTAGTCCCTGACCGAGGGGACCCTCGGCATGGATGTGCTGGCACACAGCTGGCCCCAGGGCATTCACAGGTATGTTTCCCCAGTGACCATACTTGCACAGACTTTGTGTAAAATCAGGGAGGACGAGGAGCAGGTCTTGCTAGTTGTGCCGTTCTGGCCCAACCGGACCTGGTTTTCCAGAACTCATGCTCCTCACGACAGCACCTCTGAGGAAGGACTTGCTTACTCAGAGACAGGGCACCCTCTGGCACAGCATCTGGACCTCTGGAACTTCATGTCTGGTCCTTGGACGGGAGCAGAGGTTCTAGGTCAGTGATGGGTAACTTTGATACTGATGAGGGCCATCAACACTCGCACCTTTTACACCGTCTTACTCATTTACTTTGTTCAGGAAATCAATGTATAATTAATTAAAAATTGGTTTTAAAGATTTTATTACTATAAAACTTGTGCAATTTTGCTAATGCAAATGGGAAACTTGTTTTCAGTTGACAAGCAAAAGTATTACCCCAACAGCAAACGTAAACATCAGTTGCATTGTCTGTAAATTTGCAACAAACAAATGAACAGATGTCCTTGATTACAAGCCTAGAGAACATTTTCAACTCAGCCTCCTTAAAAAGTGCTTATTTATAAATAGTTGTTCAATATGGCATTGCCATAATCACATTCACTTATAACCATGAAAAATACTATTTTTAAAAAATGTATAAGAACATAATTAAGTGCATACATTTTTGTCATTCATTTGGCAAAAAGGTTTTGATGACTATGCATTTTACCTTTGAAATCTAAGATAAGTGCCACTGAGGGGTCAAACCATTATTTTTGCTTTACCGTTCCATTCCGTGCCAATCTGAGCTGGTGCGGATATGGTTTTGTTTTCCACTGTGTGGGTGATAACGGAGCTCTTCAGTCATCGCCACATGATATGCGATGTAAATAGTGACCGCTTTATGGAGGCTAATCAGTTTAATTGTATGATTAATTTGTGGTCGCGTTGCTCAAATATCATGTTTAGCAAGCTATGGAGAAACTGGCAGCCAGGGCAACAGACAATGACTGATCTGTGGCGACGTCACTACTCGCATTCTAGCAGTACGGTTCGGCAAGATTGGATAAATCCGGGCAAAGAATGGTTTGTAATCGTGCCGTGCAATACCAGGCTCAAGTGGAAATACAACTGGAACTGTTCCTTACCATACTGTTCGGCCCGATGGTGGAAAACGGATATTGTGAGCAGTGCAGTGGTGTAATGGCAATTTACAATAAAATCTTTCATTACAGATTTAGTTTCCAAACAAAATCAATCATATGGGTGACCCCTGAACTTGGTAAAAAGATAATCAGTTAACCATCCTGATTGGATGGTAAAACACAATTCTTATTGTCAATTTTTCATTTATTTTTGCTAATTTTAGTAAACTTTCACATTAGCATGCACATCCTATGCTGTTATTAATACGGGGATCGACTGGAAATAGCGACCTTGTAACACTCAGCCTATATAAGGCAGTTTACACAACGTAAACTGGTTCTTAATCCCTTTCTCTTAAACGTGTTTGAATAAAATACTCCACAAAATAAACAGAATAAATGTCAAACCAAAGTGTATTATACAAGAAATGACAATATACCACAACACCTACAATAAATACAATATATATATATATATATATATATATATATACAAAGATGTATGTGTTGGAATAGTCCGTTTCAGTCCAATGTACAGTATGAGTGTATGTGTGTGTGGGTGCGTTGAATCGGCCTCACCGGAAAGGCTTTTAGTCCGGGAGCTCGATGTGCGTTGTCCTGTACAGGATCCGGTGAATGGTGAAATAAATCCAAAGGGTATTATTTCCACAACGGGATAACCAGTCACAGACGACGACAATGTAGTGTAGAGCGATCGATCGCTTAATCCACTATACAATGACTGAGAGCGTCCTCTCTCGAACACCGGCAAACCGGCTATTTTTATCGGAAGTGACAATCAGCTGTCTGACTCCCTGACATCACGGGGATTCCCTGGATCTTCCCGACATTAGTCTCGCGTGAGTAAAACGGGAACACAAACACATTTCCGGGCAATACAACACAGGGAAAGACATATATACAAAACAGCTGTACTTATATTATTAATTAGGATAATTCACAGCAGTATAAATATCCCCCTATTATGTGGCCAGCGGCATCGGAGGAGAACGTCCATAATAACGCTTCAGGTTTACCACATTTAATACGTCTGTTCTAGGTGGGTTGCCCCAGCACACCGTGTAATTTATTGGCCCTGTCTTACCCTTTATTTCAGCTGGACCCTCCCACTTGGGCGCTAGCTTGGCAGAAAACTTATTTGATGAACTAGAGAGAGGATGAGTTTTAATCCAAACTAGGTCACCCGTTTGAAACTGCGCATTTTTTCTACGGTAATATAAACCTAGCTTGTTTGGCTTGACACCTCCTCATTCTATTCTTCACCTCCTCCACCATGATGTTTTGTCTTTCCACCAGGGAATATGCAGCTTGATCTGGTGAAGGTGGCCGATGGATCAGGCGTTCCAGTGGTCCTAGAATTTGCCTACCCATCATGAGCTCAGCAGGTGTCCTTCCTGTGGTTTCCTGTTGGGCGGTGTTGATGGCATAGCGGAACTCTGGCAGCCACTGGTCCCAGGTCTGATGTTGTTGATCCACAAAAGCAGCAATCATTGTCTTTATGGTTCGGTTAAATCTCTCAGTTAGATTTGACTGTGGGTGGTAGCTCGTTGTTAGTTTTTGAACGCAACCCCATGTCTTGCACAGATCGCCCAGAAGGCTGGAAGTGAATTGGGGACCCCTATCGGACACCAGGTATTTGGGCACCCCCCATCTGGTAAATATCTCCTCCCTAAGGATTTTCACTATTTTCTGGGTCTTGCCGTCTCTCAATGGGAACATTTCCACCCACTTAGTGAAGTAATCCACAATGACAAGGAGGTAAGTGTTCTGTTTTTTACTGCTGGGAAATGGTCCCATTAGGTCCACTCCTAGCATGTATCCCGGTTCTGTGATCGGTGAACTCTGCATAAATCCAGAGAGTTTTGTATTGCGGGTTATACTTCTGGCATACCTCACAGCCTTTGACATACTGCCACACATCCTTCCTGACGGATGGCCCCATGCCACATCCAGGATTTTCAGCAGGGTTTCAATGTCCAAAGATGGCCACCTAGGGGATTATCATGGTAATAATGCATGAAGTCAGTGGTAACGAGGATGGTAATACAACTGATACTCTCTCATTATTCCTTAAAGGAACCTTGCGGTACCAAACCCCCTGGTGGTCTTCAAAGGTGATGGGTTGTTCCTTGAATGATCGAGGTTTGATGCCAGACTGCAGGTGAGTGATCGTATTGTCCAAACGTTGTGCTTGAGCGATTTCTCCAGCGAGTGGGGTAAGGGACGAATGTTGCGATGACATGGAAAAGACATGGGGCATCATCAGTAGAAAGCGGCCCTGGACCCGGGATAAACGTCAGTCCCAAGTAAGGCAGCCCTTTCTGTGATGGACCTGAAAGTTGAATTGTGCAGGCGGAGTGTCCAGCGGGTTAGTCGGGAGGAGGTTTTAGGGCAGTTGAATGCCCAGGAGAGTGCTGAGTGGTCCGTGAAAACTCAAAAGGCACTCCCTCCAGGTAATGCCTCCACTTTTCAACAGCCCACACCACTGTAAACATTCCTTTTCAGAAGTGCTGTAATTCTTCTCGGCCCCTGTTAAGGTCCGTGATGCATACGCCACCACTTGTTCTCCTTCTCCGATGTTGATGTGAGGATGGCGCCCAGTCCACATCACTCGCATTCATGTGAACCTGGAAGGTTTGTGAGGTCAGGTTGTATCAACACAGGTGAGTTCTGTAATCTTTGTTTAAGAGCATCCATACTAGCCTGACACTCTGGAGTCCATTCCCACTTACTCCTTTCTTTTTAAGGTGGTTCAAGGGAGCAGATATGTCAGCGAAGTGGGGAATGAACTTATGATACCACCCTGCCAGGCCCAAAAACCTCTGAAGGGCCTTGAGATCTTGTGGAGGGGGAAACTCATCAACGGCCCTGGTCTTTCCTCTATCAATCTCCACACCCCTTCAGAGACAATATGGCCTAGAAATTTGAGCTGGCGTTTGAGAAGTGGCATTTCTTCATGTTCAGCGTCAAATTGGCTTGGGTAAGTTTATGTAGAACCGTGTTGATATCTTGAATGTGTTGATCTTGTGACTTTGAATATATGATGATGTCATCGATGTAGACAAAACATAACTTCCCCCTCAAATCAGATAGCACCCTCTCCATCAACCGCTGGAAGGTGGCAGCGGCATTTCTGAGTCCATACGGCATAGACTTGAATTGAAATACCCTTTGGTGGTGATGAAAGCGGTTTCTCTCGACTCAACTCCTCCATCTCCACTGCCAGTACCCCGACTGTAAATCCAACAAACTAAACCAAGATGCACCTTCAAGGGACTCAAGGATGTCATGAATCAAGGGCATTGGGTAAGTGTCAGGTACAGTCTTGCTGTTTAGCTTCCTATAGTCCACACAAAACCTATATGATCCATCAGGTTTGGGGACTAGGACCACCGGGGATGACCAAGGTGAGAAGGATGGCTCAATAATGCCGTCCTGCAGCATCTTATCAACATGCTCCTCTATGACCTGTTTCTTGAGAGGAGACACTCTATATGCTCGGGATTTGATGGGTATGTCGTCCATTAATGTAATTGTGTTGTACCACTGATGTCCTACCCAGGGTGTTAGAGGTGGTGAGTGGCCAAGTGGATATCAATTTCATCATCTCTTCCTGATTGTCTGAATCCCACTGAGTGATCTGGGGTTTGAATGACGTGAGCTCAGGAAGAGTGTCAGCTCTTGGTAAGGCGTAGTATAGATTCAGCTTTGCCGCCGTAAGAGAATGAGCCTGTCCTGTAGAGGTAACTGGACCTGTTGGTATCAGCGAAGGCAAGAAAGGGTAATATGTATATCCTCTTTCAGATTTTAACCCATACCTATGTTGTCCCACCTCCAAGACCGCCCCTGTGGCACTCAGGAAATCCAGACCAGCAATAAGAGGAAAGGCGAGGTGAGTATCTTTCAGGATATAAGTATCCATACTGCACTCTTGATCATGCCACTGCAACCTGATCTTTTGCAGGTCTCTTGACTGGTGAATTGTTCCATCCGCCATAATAAATCTCTGAGGACTGGAGTTAACGACCGCTGGAGTCTCCCCCTTCACCTGTTTCCACAGGTTCTCTTGCATTAATGTGTAAGTGCTGCCTGTGTCCAGAACCGCCCTCACTTCTCTGCCATTCACCCTTATAGGCACAACCAGGAGAGAAGACCCAGGATGGGGTTGGGCTAAGTTTACTCCGGCCAGGTTTTTGTTGAAGGTACATTCTCCAGTTTTTTTGTATGGCTTCTCTTTGCTGCTCTGAGTGCTGACTTTTTGCCAGTAGTCTTTGGCTCCCATGCAGTCCTTCTCTACTCTTGACCCCACCTTCACCAGTTGCTCCACTGAGTGAACTGTCCCTCTCAGGCATCCTGCAACCCTGGGGTTGATGTTGTTCAAGATGCGGTTCACCAGTTCCTCCTCCAAGATCTCTGGCTTCCATTTAAGACAGAGGGCCCAGTAATCATAAGCAAAGTCCCTCAGGCGTTGTTGTGGCTGCTGAACCAGGGTCCTCAGCTTTTCCTCCACTTCAGAGAGGTAATCGTCTGAAAGAAAAGCAGCCATGAATGCCTTTTTGAAGGACTTCCAGTCCGTTACCTTCGCCTTCTCTGCCTTCCACCAACTCAGAGCGGGTCCCTTCAGGACCGTACTTAGGGTTCCGATAAGCTCGACACAAGGAAGGGGCCTGATCTCCAAGAAGTTCTCACATTGCTCAATAAGTTAAGCACCTCCGAGGTCTCACAGGAGTCGCCAAAAGAGGGGAACTCGATGCGGATGAGGAAGCACAACCCCTACTGAAGAAGAGGTAAGCACATTTTGACGATTAGTATGCACAGGGGGGGAATGTCATATGTATCATCAAGAGGTTTAAAAGCTGGAATTTTCTCCCTAGATACTGGAACAGGGGTCTGTAGATGACGTACAGACGAAAGCATGAGGCCTCCGGAGAGTAGGCCTGTAATCGGAGAGTGTGGGGCTAGTCAGTCTCAATTTTCTCATTTGACTTTCCCATTATGGTCTCCTAAGAAAAAACAATTTGTTACAGCCTTTTCTAATTTTTCCAGGGCCTTCATAAAATAATCCTCCAACCCTGCCAAGCTAGAATCCACTGCCTGCCTGAAGTTGGTTTCCCTATTCAATGTGCTGTCCATTGACTGTTTGAAATCTTTTTCTAAAGTGTGTACTTTTTGGTTAAGGGCCAATAAATCCACTTTACATTGTGCCAGGTCAGTGTGTATTGATTGTACCATATCAACATTTCTTATACCATTATCATCATCATCATCATCAGACTGTTCAGAATCAGAAATGTACAGTGAACTAATCATAGACGTTATTTCTGCAGCTGGATTACGCCTCGTCACAAATGGGCCTGCAGTAAAATCCATATCATTTGGTACATTCTCATTTTGGACAATTCCAGGTGTAACAGTGTCATCAGTTTGCTCAACATGAACTTCAACAACTGCTTCAGTATTTGTCCTATCCATAATGCCAGTTGAAAGAAAAAGAAAGAAAGGAAAAAAAAAACAAACACCTTAGTCAGGAAAAATCCCCGTACGGGCCACCAATATGTAACACTCAGCCTATATAAGGCAGTTTACACAACGTAAACTGGTTCTTAATCCCTTTCTCTTAAACGTGTTTGAATAAAATACTCCACAAAATAAACAGAATAAATGTCAAACCAAAGTGTATTATACAAGAAACGACAATATACCACAACCCCTACAATAAATACAATATATATATATATATATATATATATATAACAAAGATGTATGTGTTGGAATAGTCCGTTTCAGTCCAATGTACAGTATGAGTGTATGTGTGTGGGTGCGTTGAATCGGCCTCACCGGAAAGGCTTTTAGTCCGGGAGCTCGATGTGCGTTGTCCTGTACAGGATCCGGTGAACAGTGAAATAAATCCAAAGGGTATTATTTCCACAACGGGATAACCAGTCACAGACGACGACAACGTAGTCTAGAGCGATCGATCGCTTAATCCACCATACAATGACTGAGAGCGTCCTCTCTCGAACACCGGCAAACCGGCTATTTTTATCAGAAGTGACAATCAGCTGTCTGACTCCCTGACATCACGGGGATTACCTGGATCTTCCCGACATTAGTCTCGCGTGAGTAAAACGGGAACACAAACACATTTCCGGGCAATACAACACAGGGGAAGACATATATACAAAACAGCTGTACTTATATTATTAATTAGGATAATTCACAGCAGTATAAATATTCCCCTATTATGTGGCCGCGCTACAACCTCTCCTGGACTGAATTAGTATTAACATTATAATCTGAACACAATCTTTACATTACTTGCTTTTCAAATGTTTTAAAATTGATCATCAGCAGGGGCGTGTTTAGGTTATTGGGGGCCATAAGCAAATATCTGGGTGGGGGCCCTGCGATCACGTTCCGGGGGGGTGGGGGGGGTCTAGTTATTTTGTAGTGAGAATACTGTGATTTTTCCCTCCCAGCCACATACTGACCCGTCCCAGAGCAACATCCCATAAGCACCACCACACTCACTAATGCATATAGTATGCATCTGATCTAGGCTACATGTAATTGAGAGCATTCTGAAAGACTGCTTATGTGTGTGTTTCAACATGTCAATTTATTATAAGCAGCACAAGACTTTAAAAGCCAATGACATTTACAGCTGGAGAGACTGGACTGATTTTCTACTGTTTAGTGTCAATCACATCTAACTCAGCCAGTTAAGATCTACATTTAGCCTTAGATGTTATATGAATATGGTCTCTGGAGCATAGGTTTTATTAGCTGACAATTTTCAATGCAGATTTAAGAGTTAAAGTTGCAACTATTATTAACAATAAAGGAAAAATGAGGCTTATCAGTATGTCACAATATCACCCTGTTTGGACTTTGTTTTTCCTGCCAGTCTGTCATCATAGTTACCATTCAGTCGGTCACGTTCGACATACATCGGACAGACCGACGAATAGGAATCTCGCTAGAGAGGCCAATCTACTTCGAGTGTAACTACAACGAGCCAATGCACATTGGTATGCATCAGCTGCTCGCCTCGCAGCGTGGGTATATAATGAGCAGCAGGTGCGTTGCATCTTCAGCTTTTCGCTTCGGAGCCGAACTTTCTGTTTCAAACAGTGGTTTTCTACGAGCGTGTGTGACGACTACGTGTCAAGAAAGCTTTTTTTGGTTGATCTCTCTTTTTGTTTGGTGCAGGCGGACAGCACTGCAGTGGGAACGATCTCTTTTACTTTCACTTTCTGTTTTGTTTTGCCTTTTGAAAAGAGCAAGCCAGTATAAAGGCCATTTTCACGGCTGGTGAACGGTGCGCTTTGAGCGCTCAAAAGCTGTTCTCACAGCTGGTAAGAGGGCGGCTACTAAGAGAGAGAGCACACGGCAGGCTGCACTATTCCCTGTCTGTGTTGCAGCGGTCATTCCCCTGCGTGCTTCGGCACCTGAAAAGAGCAGTCCTAAAAGAGCTTACACAAGTAGATTCGCGTCTTTTTAAAGATGTCGTTCTACTTGTGTGTTTCTGGATGCGGTCGTTTATCTGTCACCACGGGATGGTCACAAGCACTGTATCACGTGCCTGGGCTTAAAGCATGCTGAGGCAGCGTTTGTGGATGAGTCATGTACCCATTGTGGGAAGATGACCATCGCGGAGTTGCGATCTAGACTCCAGCTCCTGCAAAGGAGCGGAGTCCCAGTTCCGTTGCCTCGATCCAATCCTCCTCAGAGGGTTGCTTCAGGCAGGTTTGGGTGATCTGAGGATCACGGTGAGCGCGTTTCCTTCGGGGAACCAACCCCTAGGAACCCTCATCCCTCCTGCACTCCGCAGCCAGTAGAGCTGCCGGGGGAACGCGGTGGACCACCCCAGAGGTGTGTACCATCCGTATCCTTCGGGGCTCCCCAGGATGACAGGATGTCGATCGCTGCATCGGAGGGTGAGCCTGAAACTTCTGGGGATGACGATTCGGCGCAGCTGCCTCCTTCTGGAGTGACGACTGTGCCCGATTCAGACCCGGAAATGATGGCTATGCTTTCCCGGGCCGCCAACAGGGTCGGGCTCGTGTGGAATCCTCCACCGTGTCCCGAACCCTTGAGGCTGGACGATTGGTATCTCGGGGTGGCCAGGGCTGGTTCTCAGCCCCCCACCCCAGTGCCCTTCTTCCCGGAAGTGCATGAAGAACTCACTGGCTCGTGGACGGCACCTTTTACTGCCAGAAACCGAGTCGGTGGGTCCTCCTCCCTCACCACCCTTGACGGCGGAGTGGCTAAGGGATACACGCGCATACCCCCTGTGGAACGGGCCATTGCTATGCAACTGTGCCCTAACTCCACCTGGCGGGGGGAGCCGTCTCTCCCTTCCCGGGCCTGTAAGTACTCGTCGGATATTACCGGCAAGGCTTATCAGGCCTGTGGGGAAGCCGCTTCTGCCCTGCACGCTATGGCGTTGCTGCAGGTCCATCAGGCCAAGGCACTGAAGGACCTGCACGAGGGTGGTCATGACCCACAAGTTCTTCAGGAACTTCGTGCTGCAACGGACCTCGCGCTTCGTATGACGAAGGTCACGGCGCGGTCAGTGGGTCGTGCAATGTCCACTCTGGTGGTCCAGGAACGCCATCTCTGGCTGTGTCTCAGGTTCCTTAATTCCCCCGTGTCCCAGACTGGCCTCTTCGGCGACGCCGTCGAGAACTTTGCCCAGCAGTTCTCGGCTGTCCAGAAGCAGTCTGAGGCCATAAGTCAAGTCAAGTCACCTTCATTTATATAGCGCTTTTTACAATGCAGATTGTGTCAAAGCAGCTTTACATTGATAATTGGTATATAATTTTTCCTTTTAAAGAATAGTGTCAATGCAGGCAGATCAAAAGCACTGTTGAATAAATGTCAAGGATACTGTTGAATATCAAATGTCAAGTCAAATTAAATTAAATTAGGGCTGCACGATTAATCGTATTTTATCACGATAACGATATCTGCTTCTCTCGATTGATTTTAAATAATCGTCACGATATTGGCCCGCTCTATGAAAATGAACATAATTTGGAAATATTGGAAGTAATATTAGGAATTTCGCTGTTTTATCTTTTGAAGTTCCTAAAGGTTTACCAGTTTTCATATGTTGATCAGCTAGAAATGATTTTTGCTTTACGAATTTGCCGGGCAATTTGAATCTGGTTTGTCTTATTGCAAACGAATTGTGTTGCTTTAAAATCTAATGTGAATACATATTACAAAGCGCTCACCAAAACCATGTTTTGAATTGATTTACCATCTAACGAAGTTATCATAGTTGGTTAAATTTAAGTCTTTGTGCCACCTACAGGCCTTTTGGGTGAAGTGTAGGTTGGTAAAGAACTTGCAAAATAGCCATAGTTACATTACTCTTTTGATAGAATAAACATGATTAATAATCGTGATTATAATTTTGAGGAAACTGTGGCACTGGCTGTCGTGTTGATGATGTCTTCAATGGATGATCTAGTCGACTCGATCTCTGCTGATACAGGGCTGCGTTGTGGGTCGTGTCAAGGCGCCGGTCCTCGGTCTCATCTGGAAACGGCCCCGAATCCGGTTGACTACGGTAAACCTCGGGGTAAACAGAAAGACTAATATTAGCGTAGATGCCATTCTTTTTCTGATGTAACAAGTACATCTGGTGTTATAGGAAGTGTTCCCGGTTCCGGCTGAACTAATTTATGCAGCCTAATAATCCTTTAACGGATTTGAAAATATAAATATATAATGTGTTATGTGTATGCCAGGTTAAGAGATGCGTTTTTAGTCTAGATTTAAACTGACAGAGTGTGTCTGCATCCCGAACAATGCTAGGAAGGTTGTTCCACAGTTTAGGTGCCAAATAGGAGAAGGATCTACCACCTGCGGTTGATTTCGATATTCTAGGTATTATCAGCTGGCCTGAATTCTGAGATCGCAATAAACGTGAAGGACTATAATGCATTAAGAGCTCGCTCAGGTACTGGGGGGCTAAACCATTTAGTGCTTTGTAAGTAATTAGCAAGATTTTAAAATCTATACGATGTTTAACAGGAAGCCAATGCAGTGATGACAGAACTGGGCTAAATATGGTCATACTTCCTAGTTCTAAGGACTCTAGCTGCTGCATTTTGTACGAGCTGTAGTTTATTTATCAAGCGGGAGGAACACCCACCCAGTAGAGCATTACAGTAATCTAACCTCGAGGTCATGAACGCATGAACGCATGAACTAACTGTTCTGCATTCTTCATTGAGAGCATATGTCGTAGTTTAGATATATTTTTAAGATGGAAGAAAGCGGTTTTACAGATGCTAGTAACATGGCCTTCAAATGAAAGATTGGTATCAAAGAGCACACCCAGGTTCCTAGCTGACGACGAAGACTTAACAGAGCAGCCATCAAGTGTTAGACAATATCTAGGTTATTACGTGAAGAAGTTTTGGTCCAAAAATTAGAATCTCTGTTTTTTCTGAATTTAGTAGTAAGAAATTACTGGTCATCCAGTTTTTATATCAGCTATGCATTCTGTTAATTTTGTGAATTGGTAAGTTTCGTCAGGCGTGAAGAAATATAGAGCTGAGTATCATCAGCGTACAGTGAAAACTAACGCCATGCTTCCTAATGATATCTCCCAAGGGTAGCATGTACAGAGTGAAAAGCAATGGTCCTAGTACTGAGCCTTGCGGTACTCCATATTTAACTTGTGATCGATATGATATCTCATCGTTTACTACTACAACTGATAACGGTCAGATAAGTATGATTTGAACCATGCCAATGCAATTCCCTAATGCCAACATAATTTTCAAGTCTATTTAAGAGAATATTGTGATCGATAGTGTCAAATGCAGCACTAAGATCCAGTAACACTAATAGAGAGATACAACCACGATCTGATGATAAGAGCAAATCATTAGTAACTCTAATGAGAGCAGTCTCAGTACTATTGTACGGTCTAAATCCTGACTGGAAATCCTCACAGATATTATTTCTTTCTAAAAAGGAACATAGTTGCGATGAAACTGCCTTTTCTAGTATTTTTGACAGAAAAGTAAGATTTGAGATCGGCCTGTAATTGACTAATTCTTTAGGATCTAGTTGTGGTTTTTTAATAAGAGGTTTAATAATAGCCAGCTTAAAAGTTTTTGGTACGTATTGTCACGGGGCGAAGAATCACACAACAAATGATGGGTGAAAAACCCCCGGAGGGTGGTTTTTTACTGTGACAAAACAGTGAACAACCGTAATGAAGAGGTGCAGGTGCGCGGTGCTTCCGTCTCGTGTGGATCCCGTGTAGCGTGTGGCAGTGTCAACAGTGCAGTGTTTCCGGGCCGTCACCAGCTGCTGTCTGGATAAGAGAGAGAGAGAAGTTAGCGCTTCGCTGCATGGAGTGTAATGCTCAACCTGGTGTTTCACTGTGCGGCGTTTTATGGGGTGCGTTGATCTCCTGCAGCTGTGACGATCCGGCCCGTGCTAAGTGCTGGCAGGTGATCTTTGTTTGTTTCCAGGGCGACGCTGATGAGAGCTCGGGAGACTTGTCACACTCCCCCCCCCAAGCGTCGCACTATTCCTGGAACGAAAGTTAGAAATATACTTTGGGGAACATAGGGGTGGGCGGGGAGTGCGCCCTGACAGACCTACGTAAGCTGACCACAGCCTGGAGAGTCCGTCGGCGTTGGCGTTGGCCGTCCCGGCCCGATGTTCCACCGAGAAGTGGAAGTCCTGGAGCGCTAGGAACCACCGCGTCATTCTGGCGTTGGTGTCTTTAGCGCGGGCCATCCACTGGAGTGGGGCATGGTCGGTCATCAGCGTGAAGCGGCGTCCCAGCAGGTAGTAGCGGAGCTCCAGGACTGCCCACTTAATAGCCAGGGCTTCCTTCTCTACTGCCGCATACTTTGTTTCGGCCGGGGTCAGCTTACGGCTGATGTAGGTGATGGGGTGTTCCTCACCCCCTTGGACTTGGGAGAGGACCGCCCCTAGACCGGTGTCCGAGGCGTCGGTCTGCAACAGGAAGGGGCAGTTGAAATCGGCACCTTTAAGACCGGCTCAGTGGTTAGGGCGGTCTTGATATCCTCGAAGGTCTTCTCCAACGTGTTGTCCCACTTTACCTTCTCTGGTTGCCCCTTCCGGGTCAGGTCTGTCAGGGGAGATGCTAAGGAAGAGAAGTTAGGGATAAAACAGCGATAATACCCCGCCAACCCCAAAAAAGCTCGTACCTGAGTCTTCGTCTCCGGGCGGGGTGCTGTCCTGATGGCGTCAACTTTCTTTTGCTGGGGCTGAATCAGCCCTCTACCCACCCGGGAACCCAAGTACTGAGCCTCGGCGAGGGCAAGATGACATTTCCGGGGGTTGGCGGTCAGTCCAGCCCGCCGGAGGTCCAGGAGCACCCTCCGTAGCCACTCCAGGTGGTCGTGCCAGGTCTCGGAGTGAATAACGACATCATCGAGGTAAGCCGCTGCATATGCTTGGTGCGGACGCAGAATGATGTCCATCATCCGCTGGAACGTCGCCGGTGCCCCGTGCAGGCCGAAGGGGAGGGTCCGGTATTGCCAGTGCCCACTGGGCGTAGAGAAGGCGATCTTTTCCTTGGCGGAATCTGTCAGGGGAACTTGCCAGTAGCCTTTTGTGAGGTCGAGAGTCGTGATATACCGGGCCCTCCCCAGCCGTTCCAGTAGTTCGTCGACACGGGGCATTGGGTATCCGTTGAACTCCGAGACCTCGTTGAGACGGCAGAAGTCGTTACAGAAAAGGAGGGTGCCATCCGGCTTTGGTACCATGACGATGGGGCTGGACCAGGCGCTGCTTGATGGTTCAATCACCCCTAACTTCAGCATCTCACTTATCTCATTCTCGATGGCCTGTCTCCGAGCCTCTGGGACCCGATAGGGCCGCTGCCTCATGATGACTCCGGGCGACGTGCGAATGTCATGTTGGATGACGTTGGTCTGCCCAGGGCACGAGGAGAACACATCGGAGAACTGACGGACCAGATGGTTCAGCTCCGTCTTCTGGGCGACGGCCAGATGATCTCCGACGTCCATGACCAGGGGATCAATGGAGGCTAGCGCGGTGAGCTGTTCCGGGGTCCCCACCCACCTCTTCAGCAGGTTGACATGGTACAACTGTTCTTCGCGCCGCTTCTCCGGCTGACGTAGCCGGTAATTTACGGGTCCCACCCGCTCCACAACGGTGAATGGGCCTTGCCAGGTTGCGAGAAACTTGCACGCTGATGTGAGGACCAGCACCATGACTCGATCCCCTGGTCGGAACTCTCGTGGCTGTGCCGCTCGGTTGTATAGCTGCTGTTGGGACTGTTGCGCCTTCGTGAGGTGTTCTCGGACCAATGGCATGACCCTCTCGATCTGCTCACGCATTTACCTCACGTGTTCGATGGCGGAGCGGAGAGGTGCCGGCTGCTGCTGTTCCCAGGCTTCTCAGGCCACGTCGAGCAGACCTCGTGGCTGTCGTCCGAACAATAGTTCAAAAGGAGTGAACCCTGTAGAGGCTTGAGGGACTTCTCGGATTCCGAACAGAACGTAGGGGGGCATTAAGTCCCAGTCGCGCCTGTCTTCAGCGGCCACACGTTTCAACATCTGTTTCAGGGTTTGGTTGAAACATTCCACGAGGCCGTCCGTCTGTGGATGGTAGACGGTGGTTCGGAGCTGTTTTACCCGCAGCAGCCGGCAGAGGTCAGCCATCAGCCGGGACATGAACGGGGTCCGTCAGTATCTCTGCTGGGATGCCGACACGGGAGTAGAGCAGGAAGAGCTCGTGGGCTATGTTCTTTGCCGTGGCCTTCTGAAGGGGGACTGCTTCTGGATACCGGGTTGCGTAATCGACGATCACCAGGATGTGTTCATGTCCCCGAGCAGACTTAGGCAACGGCCCCACCAGGTCCATCCCAATTCGCTCGAAAGGCACCCCAATGATGGGAAGTGGAATAAGCGGACAGGGGGGAGGCGCTCGTGGTGCGGTTCACTGGCAGGTCGGACAGGCTTGGCAGAACCGTTTCACGTCTCCATCCAAACCTGGCCAGTGGAAACGGTCCCGGATGCGTTGGATGGTGTTGGCACTCCCCAGGTGGCCGGCCATTGGATGGCTGTGAGCCAGCTCTATGACCATCTCGACTTTGGGCTTCGGCACCACAAGAAGCTCCTTCACCTCCGCCCGACGCTGAGCGACACAGTACAACAGGCCATTTTTCACAATGAAGTGCGGGAGAGGATGGGGTGCGGGCTGATGCGTTTGGCCCTCTAGCGTTCGGACCTGAGACCAACAGTTTTTCAGTCTGTCATCTTCGCGCTGGGCCTTCGCGAACGAGCCCCCTCCCTGGACCTGTTGAAACACATCAAAGAACACGTTAGAAGCTTGAGAGGGGGACACACCATCTCTCCCGCTGTCCGTCGTCAACAGCGTGGTCTGGGTTGGTTTCTTTCGACGGCGGCGCTCGCAACGGCGGCTCCCGGCCTGGCTGGGCGGCTGAGTGGATGCGCGCAGCAGTCCCTCAAAGCCCGGCCAGTCTCGTCCGAGAAGCACAGGGAGGGGTAAATCCTTCACAATGCCCACTTCCACTGGCCACGCTCCGGGGCTAGCGGAAATCGTCACTCGGCGGGCCGGGACGTGATGAGTATCACCATGTACGCAGGTAATGGGAAGTTGGGCCTTGGAATTCTTCTGCGGAGGCAAGACATCAGATTTCACCAGACTGACCGAGCTTCCGGAGTCGAGGATGGCCTGGACAGCACGACCATTAATTTTTATATCTTATATATCTTATAAAATAATTTTATATTTTATAGCGCGTCGTGGGGTACCTCTTGATGTACACTGTATCCAGCCAACCAGGCGCGTGTAGGCGGGGCCGGTTCCTCTGTGGGCATCGGTTCATCGCCTAGGCCGGGAGCCGCTGGCCTGTGTACTGTGCGTGGGGTACCTTCCGGCGTGCGTCGCTCCTGGACCACCCTCCGAGGGAAAAGCGGCGCTCGCTCCCCGGGCTCGCGGTGCATGGCCATCTCCGCCAGTTCGATGGCCTCTACAAGCTCAGCTATGGTAGTTGGGTTCGTCATTCCCACCGCCCGCCAGGAGGGCGGCGGTAGAGCCCTTAGCATTCGGTCCACAGTGACGCGCTCCGCCACCTGACTCGCCGTGGGTGAGCCGTCGAGCAGCCAGTACCGGGCAAGCCTTAATAATTCCGCGGCCTGGGCGCGAGCTGGGCGGCGGGGCTTGAACTCCCATTCATGAAACAATTGGGCCGCAGAGACGGCGGATAGTCCGAGGATTTCTTTTTTTAACACATCATAATCATCCGCGTCTTCTGTAGAGAGAGAAAAATAAGCTCGTTGTGCCTCACCAGTCAACAAGGGTCCCAGAAGCTGAATCTTAAGAAATGTTGAATTTGTGTGTGATTCTTCACTTCAATGCCCGCGTTCTCCACCAGTGTCACGGGGCGAAGAATCACACAACAAATGATGGGTGAAAAACCCCCGGAGGGTGGTTTTTTATTGTGACAAAACAGTGAACAACCGTAATGAAGAGGTGCAGGTGCGCGGTGCCTCCGTCTCATGTGGATCCCGTGTAGCATGTGGCGGTGTCAACAGTGCAGTGTTTCCGGGCCGTCACCAGCTGCTGTCTGGATAAGAGAGAGAGAGAAGTTAGCGCTTCGCTGCATGGAGTGTAATGCTCAACCTGGTGTTTCATTGTGCGGCGTTTTATGGGGTGCGTTGATCTCCTGCAGCTGTGACGGTCCGGCCCGTGCTAAGTGCTGGCAGGTGATCTTTGGTTGTTTCCAGGGCGACGCTGATGAGAGCTCGGGAGACTTGTCACAGTATCCTAATGACAAAGATGAATTAACAATATTAAGAAGGGGATCTATGACTTCTGGAAGCATCTCTTTCAATAGCTTAGCTGGTATAGGGTCTAACATACATGTTGTTGATTTTGATGATTTAACAAGTTTAGACAATTCTTCCTCTCCTGAAGCAGTAAATGAAATGAATTTTTCCTCAGGGACACTACAATGCAATGTCTGACACGATACTGTAGTAGACGGTTGCATGGTTATAATTTTCTCTCTAATATTATCAATCTTGCAAGTAAAGAAGTTCATAAAGTCGTTACTGCTGTGCTCTTTGGGAACATCAGAAGTTGAAGCTGTATTTCTTGTTAATTTAGCCACTGTATCAAATAAATTCCTAGGGTTGTGTTTATTTTCTTCTAAGAGTTTTGAAAAATAGGCAGATCTGGCAGTTTTTAAGGCCTTTCTGTACTCATCATTTTCTCTCTCCAAGAAATGCGAAATACTTCTAGTTTTGTTTTCTTCCAGCTACGCTTCATTTTTCTGGCTGCAGTTTTTAGGGCCCGAGTGTGTTCACTGTACCATGGTGTTGGATTAAATTCCTTAATCTTTTTTAAACACAAAGAAGCGACTGAATCTAATGTGCTGGAAAAGACAGAGGCAATAGTTTCTGTTGCAATATCGAGGTCTTCTAAGCTGTCTGGTATGCTAAGGCGATGAAACTGATCAGGAAGGTTATTTATAAAGCGATCTTTAGTGGTAGAAGTGATGGTTCTACCATATTTATGGCAGGGAGGCAGTTTAGCCTTTGACTAAATGTAGTATACACGGACTAGATAATGATCTGAGATGTCGTCACTCTGCTGCAGAATTTCAACAGCGTCAATATCGATTCCATGTGACAATATTAGATCTAAGTATGATTACGACAATGAGTGGGTCCTGACACGTGTTGTCTAACACCAATAGAATTTAGAATGTCCGTAAATGCCAATCCAATGAGTCTTTTTTATTATCTACATGGATATTAAAAATCACCAACAACAAGGACTTTATCTGCAGCTAGTACTAACTCAGCAAGAAAATCAGCAAATTCTTTAATAAAGTCTGTATTGTGTCCTGGTGGCCTGTATACAGTAGCCAACAAAAATGTCAACTACATAATGTTACGTAAAGCACCATCACTTCGAAGGAATTATATTTGAAAGACTTTTGACTAATACTGTAAATATTACTATAAATTACAGCAACACCTCCCCCTTTGCCTTTCTGTCGAGGATTGTGTCGATAATCATAACCTTGAGGGCTAGACTCATTTAAAGTAATGTATCGTCCGGTTTTAGCCAGGTTTCTGTCAAACACAGCACATCTAGATTATTGTCTGTGATAATATCATTTACAATAAGTGCTTTTGAAGAAAGTGATCTAATATTTAACAATCCAAGCTTTATCATTTGTTTATCATTATTAACTCGATTTTTTATTTGTTGAACATCAATTAAATTTTTTCCATTAAATGGGTTTGGAAGTTTTTTGTTTTTATTAATTCGGGGTACAGACACAGTCTCTATGTGATAATATCTAGGTGTAAGAGTTTCTATGTGTTGGGATTTATCTGACTTCTGTAACGTGAGGCAGCTAGCAGACGGTCGGTTTAGCCAGTCTGTCTGCTTCCTGACCTGGGCCGTAGTTTGTCATGTTTCAGCTCTAAGACTATGTGCCATATTACTAGAGAGAAGAGCAGCACCATCCCGGGACGGATGAATACCATCTCTTTTCAACAGATCAGGTCTGCCCCAAAAACTTTTCCAATTGTCTATGAAACCTATATTATTCTGCGGACACCACTTAGACAGCCAGCCATTGATTGATTGATCTGCTAACTATCTCATCACTCCGACGAACAGGAAGGGGACCAGAGCAAATTACTTCTCCTGACATTGTACTTGCGAGTTCACACACCTCTTTAATGTTAATTTTAGTGATCTCCGACTGGCGAAGTCGAACATCATTTGTGCCGACGTGAATAATAATTTTAGAGTATTTACGATTAGCATTAGCCAGCACTTTTAAATTTGCTTTGATGTCAGGTGCTCTGGCCCCCGGCAAACATGTGACTATGGTGGCTGGTGTCTCTATTTTCACGTTCCGTGTAATAGAATCACCAATAACTAGGGCACTTTCAACAGGATTCTCAGTTGGTGCGTCACTGAGTGGGGAGAACCTGTTTGATGTTCTTACTGGAACGGAAGAGTGGTGTTTTCCGCGGCTAGGCCGCCTCACTGTTACCCAAGTGCCCTGCTGCGCGGGCTCTACAGCCAGAACCGAACAATGTACAGAGTTCACTAAGCTAGTCGCATCCAAAACAGTATCTGAAGCCCCTGCATTCTTACTATCCTCGATTAAAGTTTGGATGCGTGTCTCTAATTCTGAGATTCTCTCTGTCAGCCTGACTATTTCCCTACATTTATGACATGTAAATCCCTCATCGCTGACAGAGAGGGCTATGCTAAACATGTGACAGATGGAACACGATATAACACTGGGAAAGGATGACATAACTCACCGTGTTTGTAGACTGATCCGAGTTGCCGCAGCTGTTTGATGAACGCGTTGGAAGAGAAGCGCGCGAGACTGATGACAAGTTAAACAAGCTAGCGAGATGCAAACGCGTTGTAACAGCGATTTAGATTCAAAGATTACAAGCTGGCGACGTCAGATTAATGTGGTGGGCAATAGTATATATATAAAGTAATGATAATATAAGCAACAAAATACGGATTCAATAAAAGTAATAGAAAACAAAGCTATACGGAGATACAAAACACTGAGCAGCGAGGCAGAGAGGCAGACAGATAAAACACATCCTACCGAGGCGGTCAGCTGCTGCACCCCCACCGCCCGCAGCACCTCAGGCTGCTCGTCGCCGAGCGCGCCCCCCCGCGGCCGCCCCCGCTCCCACGCCTCAGCAGCAGCCTCCACCCAAGCGGCGCCGTGGAGCCGGTCGTGGTCGGGGTGCCCAGCCCGTCCAGGCCCCCGCCAAGAAGGGCGGCAAAGCCAAGAACAAGAGGCCCTAGGACGGGCGACCCGGAGATGGAGAGGACTGCTCTTTGGGAGGTGGTGACTGCACCGCTCCCTCCCCCGGAGGAGGGCCAGGTGGAGAATCCTTTGTTTATGTCTGTTTGTGTTCCGCCGCTGGCCCAACAGCCAGCGGTACCCAAATTTTCAATGAAAGAGCAGTTTCCTTCATCTCCGGGTCCGAAGAGGGCTCGGAGAGCAGTGGGAGGGCAAGCACCTCACCACTCTCATCCCCCTCTTCTTTCGCCAGCGGACAGCAGCGAACAGCGGGTTACCAAAGCCTTGACTGCTCCCTCTGTCCAGCCGTGGAACCAGGTAAGTGTTGCCCAGCACACTGTGCTTCGAGCACTTCAGATTGCTCCCTTTGAGCCCTTGCAATCAGCGGACTTAAAGATTCTGTCTCTGAAGACTTTGCTGCTGGTTGCATTGGCCTCCATCAAGAGGGTACGGGACCTGCAGTCATTTTCGGTCGACGAATCGTGCCTGGAGTTCGGGACGGGTGACAAGGTTCCTACCACTCCCTTCAGGGACCAGGTAGTGAGCCTGCAAGTGCTGCCCTTGGAGGAGGCAGACCCAGCCCTGGCTTTGCTCTGTCCAGTCCGCGCTTTGCGACTATACATAGACAGAATTCAAAGCTTCAGGACCTCAGACCAGCTCTTTGTCTGTTACGGAGGCCAGCAGAAGGGAAAGGCTGTCTCCAAGCAGAGGATGGCCCACTGGATAGTGGACGCCATCGCCCTGGCTTACCAAGCTCAGGGTGTGTCCTGCCCGCTCAGGTTGCATGCTCACTCCACGAGAGGTGTAGCATCCTCCTGGGCGTTGGCTCGTGGCGCCTCGCTAACAGACATTTGTAGAGCTGTGGGCTGGGCGACACCGAACACATTCGCTAGATACTATAGCCTTTGTGTCGAGCCGGTCTCCTCCCCTGTTCTCGCCTCAGGTCAGAGGCATGGAGAGGCCCTGGCTTAGTGTCGGCTTGCTGCGCTACATGCGCTCTCTTTTGCTCCAGAGAGTCCCTACGGGGCGGACCCTGTTGAGTCCTCCGGTTACCCTTCGGCAGCCGACGTGGCGGAGCGTCTGGCGCCAGGCCTATACCTCGTTGCATCCTTGAGAACCGGATTTAGGCTGGGTTCCATATGTGTAACCCTACGGGGATCCCATATGGTTTGTTCCACGGTTGCTCCTAAACGAAGCCCGTGTCTTTCCCTCTGGGAGAACCCATCTCTCATCGAGTTGGAGTCACCCCAGTTCTTCCATATGTTGTACAACTTACAAGGTTAGTCCATATGTTCTTCTCCACATAACTCCTTCGGGGAAGGATGTGGCTTCCGCAGCATTCCTTTTCTAACGAAAGGTTACGCTTTCCCAGCGTTATCCAATAGTCTCACTGAATGGGTTTGGGAACGTACGTCGACCGTGACCGACTGAATGGGAACGTCTCGGTTACAAAGGTAACCCTCGTTCCCTGAAGGAGGGAACGGAGACGTATGTCCCGTCGCCACAGTCGTTGTCCTGCTGATGCTGCCGCCTGCTTGGTTCGGCTCCTCAGCGAAAACCTGAAGATGCAACGCACCTGCTGCTCATTATATACCCGCGCTGCGAGGCGAGCAGCTGATGCATATGATTGCATGCCAATGTGCATTGGCTCGTTGTAGTTACACTCAAAGTAGATTGGCCTCTCTAGCGAGATTCCTATTCGTCGGTCTGTCCGACATATGTCTCCGTTCCCTCCTTCAGGGAACGAGGGTTACCTTTGTAACCGAGACGTTATGCATTTTGATTCACAAGCTTGCAGTTCGAGTCAATATCAGTTATTTTGGATACTGTATATCAGGTCCAGTACATGGTAAATTTTACTAATGCTGTATAATATACACGATAATCAGTTGTTACTACATTAATATTGAAGATTAAAATGAACTGATTTGTATACAAACGTAAAATACACTTAATTACATTTTTATTATAGTAATAATAAAGTTGTAATAGGCCTACTAACTTTAAAATGATTTCTACTCCAATTCATTTTTTTGAAATATAAACATTTAAATGGTGGCAGTCAACTTGATGGATTTATTCAAACATGCATTATATATACTTCTGATGTACGGCACGCCGAACGTGACTGACTGAAAGGGAACATCTCGGTTATGTATGTAACCCTCATTCCCTGATGGAGGGAATGGAGACGTACGTCCCGTCACCACAGTTCATGTACCACCGCTGAGCGCAGGCCACATGCTCGTCTCCTCAGCAAAAAACAGAGTGTGCTTGCATGCACTTCCGTATTTATACCCACGCAGCGGGGTGGAGTGCGACATGCAAATCTCGAACACCAATGACCATTGGCTCTTTTAGTAGACACTCAAAGGTGATAGGGCTCTCATGTGATATCCCAATTCGTCGGTTCACTACTGACGTACGTCTTCATTCCCTCCTTCAGGGAACGAGGGTTACATACGTAACTGAGATGTTTTACAAGTGCCAGAAATGTGGTTTTCAAAAGAGAGATTGTCATCAAAGATCACTTCTACACTTTAGTAGCAAATCTACACTTCTCAGTTTCTCCAGATGAAAAGATAAACTCACATGTGTTTCATCTAGAGTTTAAAAGAGTTATTTTGCTTAGATTCACCAAAATACCAAAGTCTGCAATCAAAAGCAAAACATCTGATTATGAACTCATTTCTCATCAAATTTCCCCAAGACCAAAACTTTCTGGTAACCAAATGATATTTCTCTAAATGAACGATTTACAGGTTACTGTATGTTTGCATTAATGTTCACTCATGGATTTTGATGTAACAACACAAACATTATACATGTGATTTACTGGCTTTTGAGTCGAATGAACCATGTGAAGTTTTTCTCTTTTATTTTATCTGTTCAAGCATCAGTGTGTCTGGTTTGATCTGTCTGGTGGTTAAACAGCTTCTGCTGGATGTTTGTGGTTGATTCGCATGTCAGCAGTTTGTGGCTGAAGCATTTCTTCATTTTCTCTCCTGCTAATAAGAAGATCACAATCTTCCACTCCACACAAAACATCTTTACACTGAAATAAAGTGAATCCATCAACAGTCAAGTAAGAGTCGCAGGTCAGAGGTCAAATATGATTGACAGCTCACAGCACTAAATAACACACCAGTAGATTCAGATATCTAGTCCAATATTTCACTCTTCTGCTATTAGTTTCCATTCAAAGATAGTCCTACATTTTTAAAAAAAAAAGCAATTTTGCTTTTGTTCTGTTAGACAGGGAGCAAGGTAAGACTTTGTTGTTTATTTGTTTACCTTGTAAAGGTTATTTAATGCTAACCTTGTCAGTTAGAAAGTTTTGTTTATGTTGGCCTGGCCCTCTCCTGAAGATTTGCTTCCTATATTTTTCTTTCTTTTTGTTGATGTTTGTGGCGAGCGAGAGCCGTGAGGGAACGGCGCGAGGCCGGTTTTACATTCATACATTCGTTTTGTTTATTTTGAATTAAAGTTTTGTTGAATGTTCGCCGGTTCCCGCCTCCTTCTTCCCACACTTACGAACTGTGTTACAATGTTGTTTTTGAACTTATTAAATAACGTTATTTTTCTTAATTCAGTGCTTGTTGCTTTTCTGGATCAGGGAATTGAAGTGACTGTCAGTCATTTTCATTTAGTTTATTGTTCTTTTATTTTCAATAAGTGTTACAGCCTCCTACCCCTAGACAAACTGGGAGGTTTGTAACATGTTTTAGATTGTAGGTCATCTTGTACACTGTCAAGGACAAAGCTAACCAGTGAAACTTTATATCAAAAGCATCCTAAATGTCACATGTGTTTGCACCATATTGTAGTGAGCAACCTTTCTTGGTATTGCTGTTTTAAACGTACGTGTCCTCCAAACCACTCCCCACCCCAAAAAAAGTTCAGGCTCAGGATTTTTTTTTTTTAATTTTTTTAACCCAGGCGGATGTGTAAGCGGAAACTAACTGAGTTTGGGGGAGGATTCACACACAACCAGATAAATATCACAGTTCAGTGTGTTTCAGATCAATCTGAGGGTTTTCAGACATTTTAAGAGTCACTATCGTGGGCTTTTCAGTGAACCGATGAAGAAAATGTTCCTCAAGTTAGTTTTGCTCTGTTTGTGGCGTCTGGATGGTGAGTTTTAAATGTGTTTTTATGGCTTCAGTTGTGTCTGTTCTGGTACCATGTGATAAATTACTGGTTAAATTAGTTAGAGAAGATTAACATTCACTGTTAGTGTCAGCGACGGTGGCTGTAGTGAAGCGCACGACTCAGGAAATAACTCAAATGGTTTTATTGTGACATTAAACATTAAAAGTGTCTTTTTTAGTAATTGATCCATATATAAATCTATTTCTCTTTTCATTCATCATCTTTTGTCTTTGTACTGCTGCAGAATATTATTCACGTCACATTTAAATGATTAAAAGTATTTCAGTGAAGCTTCATCAAACCAACATCAAGTGATTTAATCTGTGAAAAACTCTGTTCTTTAGGAGTGTTTGGTCATTATGGAGAGAAGACAGTGTCGGTGTTTGAGGGAGATTCAGTCACTCTAAACCCTGATCCTACTGAAATGAAGAATTCTGATCAGATTCAGTGGACTTTTGGAAGCACTGTAATAGCTGAAATCAATAAACGGGACGACAGATTCACTGTATATGATGATGATCTTGATGGGATGTTCAGAGACAGACTGAAGCTGGACAATCAAACTGGATCTCTGACCATCACAAACATCAGAGCTGAACATACTGGACGATATCTTCTACACTTCAAATTTTGGACTAAACATTTCTATCTCTATGTCAGAGGTGAGTTAAATATCATTTTCACATATTTTATTTCAGACAGGACCACTTTGGCAAATTACTTTGATTTTATTGAAACACAAGTTATCTTTGGCGGTATGGTTCTTGCTCTGAAATTAATTGAACATACAAGAGCTTTAACATTAACCCCCCATGGAACCATCGGCTTGGGAATACAGACAATTAAGACATGTAGTTTAGTGATGTCTTTAAAAGCGTACAGTAGTAATCGTACAGATGTGGCAGTGGGATGTCTATACTGTAGCTTGGTTATGAGTGTCTCTCAGGGGGAGGGAGGGTTGTGAGCTGTTTGACCATACTTACCGAGCAGTAATGCCACGTATATATAAATCCCTGGTCTAATAGGAGAATGATAGTGATTGGAGCGATTTGACAGCTGCATCAGCTGGTCGCAGCACTATGCCTACGTGGCCTGACTGAACTAACGCTGCGCTCGATTTTAATTAGCATTAATTTAAACTCAATTTTGCTTCTGTTGTTAATGATGATATTCATTTCAAATTTAAGCTTTCAAACCATTGACTTTTGTAAATGAGTGTCTTAATCGGTGTTGAACCTGTTTCTGTTTGTTCTCCATGTTAGTGGTTGATGATGCAGATGAAATATCAGTGACGGAGGGAGATTCAGTCACTCTAAACTCTTCTCTTACTGAAATGAAGGATGATGATGTGATTCAGTGGAGGTTTGAAAACGCTTTAATAGCTGAAATCAATAAAGAGGACGACAGATTCACTGTATATGATGATGTTCTTGATGGGAGATTCAGAGACAGACTGAAGCTGGACAATCAAACTGGATCTCTGACCATCACAAACATCACAATGAAACACGCTGGACATTATCGCCTACAGATCAACCTTTTCAAGTCTTCTTATATTCGTCTCATTGTCTACGGTGAGTTAAATATCAGTTTCACGTGTTTTATTTATTACAGCTAGATCTAAAGAAGTATCTTATCATGACTAATGAGTTCAAATGACTAATTCTCTGACTTTCACATGAACAGCAGGTTTATATTTAACTTTCTATTCAATATTTTTAAATGCTCTACTTTTGATCATCTTGGTTCCTCTGGATGTTTCTTGAATCTCTTCATTCATCCTCATTTCTCTTTATTTCTCTCATGTTTTCAGCTCGTCTGCCTGTTCCTGTCATCAGCAGTAACTCTTCTCAATGTTTCATTCATCATCATCATCATCATGTTCATTGGTGTGTTCAGTGGTGAATGTGGGTCATGTGACTCTCTCCTGGTACAAAGGAAACAGTTCATTGTCCAGCATCAGTGCGTCTGATCTCAGCATCAGTCTCTCTCTACCTCTGGAGGTGGAATATCAGGATAAAAACACCTACAGCTGTGTGCTGAACAATCCCATCAGCCACCAGACTCAACATCTGGACATCACTCAACTCTGTCACACATGTTCAGGTACGGCAGCGCTGATGATATTAGCGTTTATTGACTGAGCTGATCTCACTTTGATGTTTTTATTCCTCAGTCCACTGTTGTGGTCCTACTGAAGCTGTGATCCGATTGGTCCTCTCTGCTCTGGTGGCGTGGCTACTGTCATTCTTGTGGTTTATGACATCAGATCCAGAAGAGCTGAAGGAGATCAAGCACATATTCACACATCAGGTACATGATTGATGATGACTGATTCAGCATATATTAATATTGGTGGGATTGATTCATTTATGGCTTTACATGTTCATCTTTTTCAGGAAGTGCTTAAATCTGAAGCAGAACGCTGAACTTTAAAGATTCCTCAAGTGTGTTTTTGTCATAATAAATACTGATGATTATTTGAGCTTCTCTTTCAGTGTCAGATTTGTAAAACTCTTATTTGTAAGGCTTTATTGTTCATATTTCTCTCAGAGACACACAGATCTCACTTTACTACTACTGCTGTATATTTGTCATGTGTATTTTACACTGTTGTTGAGGATCAAATTAAAATAGCATCTTTTTAATGTGTCTGACGGAGTTGACACAAATTCAGTTCTGAAGTGAATAAATGTACATTTTTAGAAGAAAACATTTTCAGAAAAACCTGTTCATTAGCTGAGACCTTTGTCTACAAATATATCAGTTTATAATTATGTGTTATTAAATAATAAAAACATCTCGGTTACGTATGTAACCTCGTTCCCTGAAGGAGGGAACGGAGAAGTACATCAGTAGTGACCGACGAATTGGGATATCTCCAGAGAGCCATAATGCACACCGCCCCCGCCAGGTGGTATAAATAGGGAAGCAGGTGCAATCGCACTCTGTTTTTCACTGAGGAGACAAACTTGAGTTTGCACTGCAGCGAGGGCAAAGGAACTGTGGTGACGGGATGTACGACTCCGTTCCCTCCTTCAGGGAACGAGGGTTACATACATAACTGAGATGTTCCCTTTCAGTCGGTCACGTTCGACATACGTCAGTATGTATCCCAACGAATTGGGATCCCAAATAAAGCCCCATAGTTACTGACCCCTTCCAGCGCCCAGCGTAAGCTCCAGCCACCCGGCGCACCTGGGGGGCGGAAAAGGGGGCGAGCTTACACTGAGAGAGTCTACTGCTATTCTGCAAGACCCACTACAGTAAGACTTAGACAACACTGGGGAAGCGAACCCGTAGGGGATGCTGCGGAGGCCACAACCTACCCTGCAGGGGAGGAATTTACGTGGAAACACATATATGGACTGGACGTGGGCAGTACGCATATGGAGTCCCTGGGATGGCTCCAGCCTGAGTAGGGGGAGACTCATCTGACAGGTGACAGCAGAGCTGGCTCTGCTAAGGGAAATACACGGGCTCACCATGGGGAGTTTGACCATGGACAGTACACATATGGGACCACTGACATGGAGGGGTCACGACATGGCACCCAGCCAAACATCAACGTCGGTGACAGACGTTTGGCCTGGCATCAGACACTCTGCAATATCCGAGCCACAAGGGGAGGTGGAGGAACTCGACAGGGTTCACCAAGCGGGGAACTCTACTGGAGTAAATGGATGCACGTATCCGGCCCAGGGGGTGGGAATGGCACTGCAAGCCGACACTAGAACAGTTCTTCGCATTTACCGGCTACTGGAAGCGAGTACACAGGAAGATACCGGTTCCGCACAAAGGCTATAGAATCTAGCAAAACGTGTTGGGTGTCACCCAGCCCACAGCTCTACAGATATCTGTCAGCGAGGCACCGTGCACCAGCGCCCAGGAAGAGGCAACTCCTCTGGTGGAGTGAGCTCTCAGCCCAAGCAGGCAAGGCACGCCTTGGGACTGATAAGCCAAGGTGATGGCGTCCACTATCCAGTGTGCCATCCTCTGCTTGGAGACAGCCTTTCCCTTCTGCTGGCCTCCGTAACAGACAAAGAGCTGATCTGAGGTCCTAAAGCTTTGCGTTCTATCCACATACAGGTGCAGAGCGTGGACGGGACAGAGCAAAGCCCAAGGCTGGGTCACTACCTGATCTCTGAAGGGAGTGGTAGGAACCTTGGGCACATATCCAGGCCGGGATCTCAGGATAACATGAGAGTCACCAGGCCCGAATTCCAGGTACAATTCATCGACCTAAAATACGTGCAGGTCCCATAACCTCTTCACCGAGGCCACTGCAACCAAGAGGACAGTCTTAAGGGACAGTGCTTTTAACTCCACTGACTGCAAAGGCTCGAAGGGATGACCCCGGAGAGATGTAAGTACCAGGGAAAGATCCCAAGAGGGTATAGAGGAAGGGCGAGGTGGATTTAGTCTCCTTGCCCCCTCAGGAAACTGACGATCAAATCGTGCTTCCACAACGACTTACCATCAACTGCATCGTGATGTGCGGCAATGGCGGCAACATACACCTTGAGGGGTGGAGGGAGACAGCCTTCGCTCCAAGCCCTCTTGCAGGAAGGAAAGCACAGATCTGATCGAACATGATCAGGGGTCCTCTCAGTGAGAGGAACACTATTTGATAAACAGGTTCCACTTCAACGCATAGAGGTTCCTTGAGGAAGGAGCTCTAGTGGAAGCTCTAGTGGGCACCCTTGGCGATGAGCAGACTGAGGCTGTGCGGCTGGTGGCGGGGTGGAGGCAGCATCAGACCACCAGGGCAGGACATGTTTGATGGCCTCAGCCTGCTTCTGTGCAGCTGAGAACTGCTGGGCAAAGCTCTCGGCCACGTCACTGAATAGGCCGAACTGAGACACGGGGGAGTCCAGGAACCTCATGTCTCCCTCATGATGTCACTTTCGTCGCCCAGAGGATGAAGTCAGTGGCAGTGCGCAGCTCCCCCAGCAGCTGTTGGTCAAGACCACCCTGAGGCATGTCCATGAGTGCTTTGGCCTGGTAGACCTGTAACAGGGCCATGGCATGCAGGGCAGAGGCGGCCTCTCCGCAGGCTCTGTAAGCTTTCTCTGTCAAGCCTGACAAGAATTTACAGGCCCGGGATGGGAGACGTGGTTCACCGCGCTATTCAGCGGCCGTTGGACACAGTTGCATTGCAACAGACCGCTCGACTGGGGGGATCCCAGTGTACTCCTTGGCCTCCCCGCCATCCAGGGAGGTGAAGGCGGAGGAGGGGCCAGGCCTGGCACGAAGACTTGGTCACCTCCTCATGCACTTCTGGAAAGAATGGCATTGGGGCGCTGAGGACCAGCACAGGCCACCCCGAGATACCAATCATCCAGCCGAGAAGATTCGGGATGCGGTGGAGGATTCTAGACAAGCCCGACCTTCTCGGCAGCCCGGGAAAGCATAGCCGTCAACTCGGGATCAGCCTCGGGCAACGCTACAGTCCCAGAGGGAAGCAACGCAGCCAAGTCTTCATCTTCAATCCTCAGATC
This sequence comes from Culter alburnus, assembly GCA_028476615.1. Lineage (NCBI taxonomy): Eukaryota > Metazoa > Chordata > Actinopteri > Cypriniformes > Xenocyprididae > Culter > Culter alburnus. Next base: position 35,866 of record JAOTNS010002457.1, read on the forward strand.
ACCCTGCCTACACACCGATGCACCGTCACTCCGGCCGGAACCAGAGAAAACGGCCGCACAGGGCATAGAGGATGGGACCCCCGCTTCCTGAGAACCAAGGTACGAGAGTCATGAGATAGTCATGTTCCTGCAGTGAGAACATGAGCTATCCACAAAAGTTGCCTCAGCATGCTGAACGCCCAGTCATGTGATGCAGCGATTGTGACCGTCAGCGGGGACTAGGGAACGACCGCATCCAGTAATGCACAGACGAAATTACATCTTGAAAAAGACGCAGGGTTCGTCTGTGAAGCTCTTTTAGAAGGGGAAATTTCAGCTTTGTGCCGAAGCACACAGGGAACAGCCGCGATGTGATCAGTGATCACTCTCCCTGATCACATACACAGATGAACCAGCCCAAATCACAAACTGTCAATATGCACGGGCAAAATAATGCTGTAAGAACAGCAGTTGAGAGCTATAATAAAGCTCAGGCTCCTCTGAAGCTCACAACCTCCCTGCAACGTGCCATCACACAAATAGAAAGACCGCTGTTTCTCTTCAAAGGCTTGTAGAGTTTCACTCTCAGTCTAGTAACTCTTGTAGGAACACCAAGGTGGGCTCCGAAGCGAAAGACAGAGTGCGATTGCATCTGCTTCCCTATTTATACCACCTGGCAAATATCCAAATATCACACACCAATTCCAGTGGCTTGTTTTATTTTACTGTCTGGCGATATCCCAATTCGTCTATCACTACTGATATACTTCGAACGTGACCGACTGAAAAGGAACTAACATCTAAAACATGTTTGGTCTCTTATCTCAAGAATCAGTGAGATTAAGTTCAGACTTCTATTCTTGCCATAACTCTGATATCATTTCATGATCACTACACTTCCAAATGTCATTTGTGTTCTAGTACCAGGCCTTAGTTTCTGTGTGGAAATTTCCTGATTTTCAGATTCCTAAAGTGTGACAAAATCTCATGAGAGGAACCATGTTTTAAATGAAGGAAAGTTCAAATCTGGGTTCAAGAGACGCCAAATACTTGACTTACTTTTACATTTTATTATGTATAAAACATTCATATGCTTACTTTAAATGTCTTAAAGAGTAATAATATTCATTACATTTTTCCTAAAATTAGGCAATGTGAGCATTACGGAGCTCTAAACACTGGCATGTAATGTTGTGTTATGACCCCAAATTGAGCAGAGCTCCCTCTTCAGGCCATCCAGATCTTTTATAGCTGCTCCCTTGTCCCATTCACACCAATTAGATCCGGAGGATTGGATTGGTAGAATCCAATCCTGTGAAAGAAAGGACAGGACAAGAGAAAGAGAGAGAGAGAGAGAGAGAGGACCAGCAAAACAACACATATACACAATACGTCTCTGGATGTAACAGTTTCATTTAAACTGTGTTCTTAAAGCCATCTCAGGTATTTACATAAAAATGTGTATTTATAATGCAATGCTAATCGACATAGCCTTTATCACAGTATACTATAAAAGTATATAATTACTGTCTTATTCTGTTACTAGAAGCTACATCGGATCACAGAAGGTTTTCCAACACTCGACTGATGTTATAAAGCGAATTTAGAGGAAAACTTAATATTCTAAATATTAATATCTATAATATTCTATAATATAATATTCTAATTAATATTCTTAATATTAATATTCTTCTATCTATTTGTGTATTTATTTAAAAAAAAAAAAAAAAATTCTTGCAATGAGCACTTTACTGACATAACTGTGACTTCACACAGCACTTGCAAATTGTTGTTCTCATGTTGATTTGATTGATTCTACTACTCTCATTTGTAAGTTGCTTTGGATAAAAGCGTCTGCTAAATGACTAAATGTAAATGTCTAAATGTAAATGTAAAACCATGATTTTAATCATATAAACTTGTGTTTTGATGTTGTGCTATGCTGAAATATGCACCTGTTATCAGGAGATATTATATTTTCCTATATGTGAGCTGTATCTGGATCAAACTTTGTGGTGATCGCATGAAGAAATCAAAAGTTACAGCATTTGGAACCAAGGTAGCCTTTTTGTTTTTCCATTGGCGCCCCTTGATGGGCATTTTTTAAGTTGTTTTTCACGTGGAGTAACTCATGATTGGCTTATTCGTTTATGTTATGTAACAGTGCAATTGTGTCACAGTTGTCTTCTGTTGACATTGGTCTTTCTGATCACCTGGCGATTTTCTTTAACCTTGAACTGCCTCTTCCATGTTTGCCATCTTCACACACTGTTAATTTCCGTAAATGGAAATTAATTAATCCGTTAGATTTTGCAGGCTTTGTTGTTCCCTCTCTTAGTGATCTCCAGTTGGCTCCTCTTGAAGATAAGATTTTACAGCTGAATACTGTTCTTGCATCTAATTTGGATTCTTTTGCTCCCTTGAAGTCTCGCAGTGTCTCTTTTGCTCGTTCTGCCCCTTGGTACAATGATGACCTGCGTTCTAAGAAAGCAGCCTGCCGTAAATTGGAGCGCAAGTGGCGTGACTCAGGTCTGAATGTATTTTATCAGTCCTGGAAAGACCACTTGGAGGTTTATAAAGCTGAAGTCTGCAAGACCTGTTTATTTTTCTCAGATTATAGATAACAATCAAAGTAACCCTAGACATCTCTTTCACACTATAAACAGACTTCTCAAAGTTAATGTTGGCACTTCTCTCCCTGTCTCAAATCAGTTGTGTAATGATTTCTACATTTATTTAGTTCTAAAATCGATAATGTTTCTAAACTTATTCATGCTGCACCTGTTTCTGCTTCTACATTATGCTTGCCTAGTTTCTCTGGCATATCCTTCTCTACCTTTTCTCAAATCGACTCTGAGCTGCTCACTAGGGAGGTGTCACGTATGAAAGCCACCACTTGCTTACTTGACCCCCTCCCTACAAGCTTGTTTAAATCTTGTTTGGATTCATTGTGCCCTGCTGTTCTCAGCATTGTTAATGATTCCCTGCATACTGGTGTCGTACCAGCGGCATTGAAAACTGCTGCTGTAACCCCTGTTCCAAAAAAGCATAATGTGGACTTGGATAACTTAAATAATTATCGTCCTATATCAAATCTTCCTTTTTTTGCAAAAATTCTTGAACGTGTTGTGGCTCTGCAGCTACACACTCATGTTACAGTAAATAATCTTTTTGAACCCCTTCAATCTGGCTTCCGAAAATTTCATAGTACAGAGACAGCCTTGGTCAAGGTCACCAATGATCTGCTAATAGCCTCAGACTGGATCTCAGTGCCGCTTTTGATACTGTCAATCACAATCTGTTACTCAAGCGTCTGGAAACTGTCTTTGGTGTTTCTGGGACTGTTTAACATGGTTTAGATCTTACCTTTCTGATCCGGTTAACAGTTTATATGTATGAGTGGATTCCGGTCAGTGACTGGCTTTGTCTGTACGGGTGTTTCTCAAGGTTCAATCTTAGGCCCCTTACTTTTTAGCATTTACATATTTCCATTTGGATTGCTTTTAAGATCACTCTGGCTTAATTATCACTTTTATGCTGACGATACTCAGATTTACATTCACTCTAAGCCTAGTCAAAATCTGGATCTTACTTTTTTAACACACTGTATTTCTGAGATAAAAACATGGATGTCCCAAAACCTTCTGTGTCTCAATAGTGATAAAACAGAGGTCTGGCTTATTGGCACCTCGCATCAGCTTCATAAAGCTGGTTCACTATTTTTAAACATAGATGGCTCTGTTTTGGAATCACAAAACAAATTAAAAAATTTAGGAGTAATATTTGATTCAAGTTTGTCTTTTGACTCTCATGTTCAGTACACTGTAAAGAACTCCTTTTTTCATCTCAGAAATATTGCTAGGCTCCGTTCTATGTTATCGCTTTCAGTGACTGAAAGGCTTATTAATACTTTTGTGTTTTCCCGCATTGACTATTGCAACGCACTTCTGGCTGGGGTTCCTAAATGCACACTTAACAAACTACAATATGTGCAAAATTCAGCTGCTAGGATCCTGACCAGATTCAGGAGAAATGAGCATATTACACCAATTCTCAAGTCCTTGCACTGGCTTCCGGTCAGGTTCCGAGTTGATTTTAAAGTCCTCATGCTCACATATAAGGCACTGCATGGTCTGGCCCCCCAGTATCTGTCTGCACTTTTAACCTTATACACACCCAAGCATCACTTACGCTCCTCACAAGCTGCTCTATTGGCAGTCCCACAGACACGGTTGCGTTCTGTAGGCGATAGGGCCTTCTCATCCTACGCTCCTAGGCTTTGGAATGCACTCCCTCCTCACATCAGAGACGCACAGAATTTAAGTATTTTTAAATCCTATTTAAAAAACTCATTTTTTTAGGGTTGCTTTTTCTTAATTGTCTTGTTTTTTATCTTTCATATGTATATGCATAACTTGTTTTACTTTGTGTGTGTTGTTTTCTCATTTGTTTGTTTTATGTAAAGCGCCTTGAGAAGTTACTTTAAAGGCGGTATATAAAAATAAAGTTATTATTATTATTATTATTATTATTATGTTATAATCTGCCTGGTGTGCCTGTTTCGTGAAGTTAAAAGCGGAAATGCCAAGTGATAACTACATTTTAGTTTTAGCTAGCATCTGTGCACCTGTGGGGTTTTATGTGTTGTAATTGCGTGAACAATATTTCATGATCAGCTTATTGGATTATGCCGATGTTGGACTTTTTTTAATCTGCTGTAAATAATGTCTAATTTTCCACAATCAGAGCATTGTGACTTGATGTTACGAGCGAAAACGTGACATAACTGCTGCATCGGTTTATTATTTAGATATGGGTCTTGCGGAGCTTCACGTACAAAAACTCGCTCAAGTTTAGTCAAAGCCCAAAATAATTACACTCGTTGTATTCTACTCCGTGAGACATTTCAAATGACATATAACACATGATTATCTGAGCTGTATGATGCTTTGGACACATTGGAGTACATAGTAAAAAAAAATTCTTAAATTATGTTTTTTTTATTATTATTATTTTTCAGCAATAACTCTGGAGTACTTAGGAGTTAATCAAATTGGCTACATTCATTGTAAAGTTCAGACTCTAAGCTTTCAAATGACACCTATTTTGGGATGATCTAGAATTTGAAAAATATTATTAATTTTTTTATATCTAAGTGGCACCCTCGGGGAGTACACTCCATTTTAGAGTGATGACTCAGCACTCGTTAAGAGTTGAAACAAAATGGTTTCTAAGCTTTAAAATGATACATATTTTGTTTTATTCCTATCAGTGGTTGCTTAGTAATTTGATTATGAATTTTTCCGTCAGCAGGACACCTCGGGCTTAAGGGGTTAAAGAAGGACATTTGATACAAAGTCAAAGAAGGACAGAGAGCGCCAGCCCTGCAGGAGAAATGAGGGATTGTGAATACCATCACGATTGAAAACAACAGTGCAATAAACAAGTAGTTTATATTAAAGGTGCAATATGTAAGAATTTTGCAATAAAATACAGTAGCCCCTCACTGCAGAACACTTGAGATCCAGGGGGCAGAGTCGGGTAGGTTTAGGTATATGTAAAGTGGGAGGAGTTGGATCTAGAGCCAGGGGGCGGAGACGGTAGTTTAGATATGTAAAGGTGGGAGAGTTGATCTAGAGCCGGGCGAGACGGTAGGTTTAGGGATATGTAAATGGAGGTTGGATCTAGAGCAAGGGGGCGAGACGGGTAGTTTAGAGCCATAGTTTATGCCAGGGGCGGAGGGTAGGTTTAGGGATGTAAGTGGGAGGAGTTGGATCTAGAGCCAGGGGGCGAGCGGGTAGAAAGGGTAGGTTTAGGTATATGTAAAGTGGGAGGAGTTGGATCTAGAGCCAGGGGGCGGAGACGGGTAGGTTTAGAGCCAGGGGGCGGAGACGGGTAGGTTTAGGTATATGTAAAGTGGATGAGACGGGTTGTATTCTATAGGGGGAGCCCAGGGGGCGGGGACGGGTAGTGAGTGGGGGACGGTAGTTTTTAGGTATTTAAGTGGGAGGAGTTGGATCTAGAGCCAGGGGGCGGAGACGGGTAGGTTTAGGGATATAAGTGGGAGTAATCTGAGCCAGGGGGAGACGGGTAGGTTGAGCGGGTAGGTTTAGGTATATGTAAAGTGGGAGGAGTTGGATCTAGAGCCAGGGGGCGGAGACGGGTAGGTTTAGGGATATGTAAAGTGGGAGGAGTTGGATCTAGAAACCACTAGGCCAGTGTTATATATTTTGTTCACTTGAGTACTTACAATATCCCAAATGTTTCCAACTATTTGTAAATTGTGAGAAAATTGCAGTTTTATCCAAGGCTGCGGGACGTGTGAGGAGTCGCCTGTCAATTGCGTCATAGCCGCGTTACCCTCGGTTTCCGGTTTATTTTGTAGAAACCATGTAAACACCAAAGACGCTTTAATATTTACATGTTTTAATAGACAAGGGAACATCTGTTTTGATATATTTATAGACAGAAAACTAATTGTTGTTATATAGCTCAACACGTTTAGTCTTATTGTTTAAATCTAATTTTCTTGATTTTTTGCGAGTACCATGCTTTACTCAGAGAAAAACACTATTTTGTGAAGTAGCTAACATAGCATAATCAGATGCAGCTTTATTTTTATAACAGTAATACAGGATTTTCTCCATCATACAATACGTTTTTAAATTAATTGCATGCCATTTATCAACACAATCATCCAGCATTTAATATGATATTGTAAAATCGGTCTATCTTACTGCAGTGTGTAACCGTGTCTCACAGCAGCTGCCGAGCGAACGCACAGAGTAACGTTATAACATCATTTTCAACACTCTCAAATGTATCTAATATGATAAACAGAGCTGCGTTACCTCATACTCATGACCGGAAAAGCGGAAGCAGTGTCCCAAAATTCCGCGCTCAAACTTGGCATCATCAAGCTTTGTTTTGAATAAGCCTCTAGGAGACAGAAAATCCTACATACTGCACCTTAAGTCTTTAAGTCATGTTGTTCGCACTATTGACTTTATTGACTGTTTTGTTCAGCAGTGAAAAAAGTTTCATATGAATATCACAGCAGAATCATAGCGTTTCTCACTCACAGCAACACTCAGCCGTGTTTTTGATTCAACGTTTTGAACGAATCAGATGAGTCAATGATTAAATGATTAAAAATATTGTCTTATTCTGATTTATTGATCAAATTTAAGAATTTAAAATTAATCATACATTTAATAAGATTAAGGAGAAAACGCCCTTTATATTTAAAAAATGCCTTCGGGGTAAATATCACAAATATGTGGATTTAAATATATCAAAGCTGCAATATTCTGAATATTGCTTCAGAATAAATTATATTTACACCACAAAAAATAAATAATACATAAAATAAAAATCCTGTTTTATCCAGACAAGCAACTTTTTTTGCGCGGGCGTGCATTGGGCGGCGCCAGAGAGTGAATGGCTGCGGAGAGTGAGTGCTCCGTGATAAAAGTATATTGCATTAATTGTTTAACCATCTTATGGAGTAATATTGTGTGTTTATATGAATATTGTATGAATTCTGTTCATGCTACATTTGCGGTAGCATCAAGTTCACCTCATTATAGAACATGCACGAGGGTGAATTGCGAATCTGAACACTGGTTTAATGCTGTCAACAGAATAAGTCTTCAAGCTCGAATTGGTGTCCATTCTGAGTTTTACACAATGCAGAGAAAACCCCGTTACAATGCTGCCTTCATCATCTGTGCTGATCTGCATCTCGAGCAGATGATGTCACTCGGAGGGAGGCGTGGCCAGGCCCACTGAACACGCCCTAGTTTCTTGACTCCACCCACATCAAAACATGCCATGAAGTGAAAGCACAGAAAAGGGCAACACGAAGGGAAAACGGTATCATGAACTCATGCTTGAATGAAGAATAAAAGGAGCGTTGCAAATGAATCAGTAGGTGTGATCATGGAAAATATCTGTTGCAGAGAGAAAATACAATCAAAGTTCATTCTGTTCAAGCTGTCATTGATTTTTGCAATTCTTTTTGTTTGCAAAACTTTCTCTTTATTTTTCTTTTGCAAAACTATACGGCATGATTTTGACTCCATAGTTACAGGTCACTAAATTGTCTGCAAAATTAAATCCATAGAATATAATACTGATATTTTGATGTTTGAGAAATTTGCTATGGTGGTATATTTAGTCTCCACGTTTTACGCATTTAGAGAATGAAGATCTGACCTTGATCTAGTTTGGTCATTTTATATACATTTCAACACAAGTAGCCTACACAAAACGTGACCACATGAACTTTAAGATATATTCTCACTTTCTATACAAGCATCTGCAAATGATGCAGCTGATAGTTCAACTCCTCTCATGATCCTGTAAGTCCCGTAAACAGTAAGAGACGCAACAATAAAGCTGTTTACATGAATCAATCCCTGAAGGAACACCACCAGATGTCATCTTCTTAAGACAGAATTAGAACACTTCACTTCTGGAACGTCTCACCTCAGATTTCCAGTTTACAAAAGCAGAAATCACGTTTGCAGACAGAAGTTATTTTCTGTAGTACACAGAGCTTCAGATGTTTTCAACCCAAACGAAAGTTCCTTAAATTCCTTTTTGATATATTTCTCATCTTGCTGATTTATACAACTGTTAGTCTTGATATTTACCCTTCATTATACTCAGTGTATTATTTTGATGAATAAACACTGAAAGAGTGACACAAAACAAGTTTTATGGCCTTTTTTTTTATTTGAGTAAGAAAATCTGAAGTGCCCGCAACAAACCCACCAAAGAGCTGCCAGCCCCAAAGTCTCACAAGTATTTACATCACAAAAAGCAGTTTGATTCTGTATTTCTTTCAGTCCTCCAGAAACTGTACGATCCACAGCCGAAGGTAAAGGGCGACTCTTTTGGGCTCGTTTCATCTCGTCACGGTTTTAAATATTTAAAATATTTACAGTCCGGCAAACCAGAAACTCCATGATCCTGTCGGTTTGCTGCGGGTGATCGGAGACGATCTCAATGTTCAATCCTCTACGGGACCACATGACTGGTTAAAAACACATTTATGTTACAATAATTTCTATGATTCGTTCTTCAAAAAATAGACTCAAAATCAACAAATGAAGAAAATGTCACGCGTCGCTCAAGACAGTTGTGATTTTTTTTTTCTTTTCGCCCAATGAAGCATTTCCAGGAACAAATGAAATTGATCAATAAATACAAACACTGCAGAGACATGAAGTCAGACTGTACAGAAACGCAGAAGAGCATCCGTGGCCCACAGACACGAGGAGAGATCCGTGGAGGAGACAGGTGAATCACACAGAGGTGATGACAATCATGAGGTGCGGAGAGATGCTGGAGATCTGGCTGAGGAGGTCCGGAGCGAGGCGCGACAGGTGGCTCTCGGAAAACTCGCACGGTGGGAAGATCTGCAGCACGTAGGCAGGCTGGACATGGAGGAAAAACATTGTTTTAATTGACCAGACAAAACCTGAGAATAAGTGCACTGGCACAGGAAAAGCACCTACCTGATTGGAGCCGGGATTGGGGACGTTGATGATTCCAGCCGCCAGGTTTGGCCTGCAGGTAATTGATGAAGGCAGATTTGAGCGCCTGCGTTTGGTTCAACACGTCGTCCTGGTTGACGCCACACGGCATGGCCAACAGGAGGCAGAAGTCACTCTCCCCCTGACACAGAACATAAAACACCATACAGTGAGAGTCTTCTCCAACGTTCAGTCAGCAGCAGCACAAACTAGTTGAATGCATTGATTTTAAAGAGCACCCATCTTCTGTTTGAGCATGAAAATGCAAAATTAAAAAGGGGTGGGGCCTGGTTGAGTTAGTAGCGTGTTGAAACTGGCGATTATGGTAAGGAGTGGGACATTTCCCAAACACCAATCACAACACACTGCTCCAGCCGATTATGTAAACTAATAACCAATAGGGTGAAAACACCTTCATGGTAAGTGAAAAATTTGTTTGCATTACTCAAATTAAGTTTGCATTTGCATCAAAAGTACAACACACATTTTTTCTAGAACTGATAGCCCTCTTGGATACTGGAAGATTAATAGATTTTAATAAGCTACAACTAGAGCCTTTGTCCTCAGCTTTACCAACAGGCGATGCACCAAAATAGACTCTTGGTGGAAAACTGAATATTCCACAGTCACGTACCGTCATTCTGCGAGCGACTCCCTCCAACTGCTGCGCCTCCAGCCTCATTCTCTGTACGATGCGGAGAATCCCTCCACTCTCCGGGAGAGGCAAAGACCGCAGGCCAAGAGCTTTGTTTCCACATAAGAAATGCAGCTGAACCGCTGCTGTATCATTCTTCAGTGCCAGTAGGCCTTGCCACACAATAGGGTATTTCTGTATGACAACAATAGAGTTTATAAAACAATATAAATCAATCTTAAGAGTCTGGTCTACATTTGCATCTAACCCACTACATATACATGGCTGAAAAATGAAGACAAAGTTTTATGTCTGTTAGTGGAACGTGTTAATGTGATGAACTAAACCTGCGTTTAGTCTGCTAGAACACTTGACTTGATATTTTCTAATATATGATGGTATTAAGAGGCCAAATACTTTCCCCGGTCACTGTACAGAGCTCAACAATAAGGAGTGTTTCAATAGAACTTTGTGTAAAGACGAAGCCCTGCTGTATGCAGGTAATGACAGACTCACCGTCAGAAGCTGCACCATATTCACCGGCTGATGTCCAACCAACTCCACTTTAGCTTCAGCTTGTGGCTGACTTGACTCTGGCTCTTGAGCTCCCTTTATTTCAAATAAAAGGGACAAAATGTTATTGGCATAGCTCTAAAAGCTAGTGAACATTTAAAAATGGATGCATATGCAAACTTGCCTGTGATGGTGGGATGCTATGGGTGGACTGGTTAATCCCCATTGGAGAATTATCAGCAAACTGAGCGTGGGTGGGCCGTAGGTTTGTATACATGGCTGAATATTCAGGGAAGGACGTTCCAGCTCCTGGTGTCATCAGCTGAACTCTCTGAGGAGAAGCCATGGGAGGCATTGCACTACGGATTGCCATCATTCCCTCCTTACTGGGAGGTGTCTGTGCCCTCCTAAGCTCTGATGTTTTCGAGGGGTCCTTCTCAGATACTCCCTTTGCTAACAAGTGTGGCCGAGGGGAAAGGAAAGAGATGCCGCCATGCTGGTAGGAGTTGAAGAGGGTGGTATGTTCTCAGGGACATGCACCTGGTGTAATTCTGCAGTGGGACGATCGCTTTGCTGGTGGTGAATGAGTACTCGCATGTCTCTTGGTGACATGTTGAATCGTTCGATTGGTAAACCACTGGGGAGAGCTCCACGATATTCTGCTGGTATGGATTCTGGTTTCAGTTGAGCAGCTGGTGGTCTTCCAAGAGATGTATGGAAACGCCTTGCCTCTTCTTCCCCCCCATCATGGCTTCTTGCATTGGCTGTGTTAACTTTGAGGACCATTTCCCTGTTCCCCACAGCTTGGGGAGATGTGGGTCGCTGCTGGCCAGGTGGCCAAGAGGAAGTGAGGCTTTCAGAGTGAATGGCATAGTTCATCATAGAGAGAGGAGGAGTGTTCACTCTTACCTCACCCTGAGTGAGGTGCCCTATTGGGCCAACACGGTGCGGTGACATTCTTCCAATACCACTGTGAGCATTGTGTGGGGGCATGATCACAGACTGCTCAGAGTGGTGGACAGTGGAAACATATGGGGACAGAGGGGGTAACCCAGGGGGAAGGACCATAGACACACCTTTTGGAGATGAAGAGCCTATAGGAGACGACACTTTGGCAAAAGGAGAATGAGGGTGTCCAGATTTCCTGGGAGATCGCGGCTCCTGCTTAGGTTGAATAAGTGACGGAGTTCGATCTGTCGATGTGCCAGCTATGAACCCAACATGATTGCTTGCTGCTGGGGGAAGATGTGGACTTATAGCAGGACTAATAGTTGGGACCCAGGCAGGTTTCACGCCATCCACGCTGAGGGACTCTGACCCATCTCCCTTCTTGGGGTGCTTCATCACTGTATGATGGTAACTCATGACCTGTGATGGGCCAGGCGTTTGTTGCAATATTTTAACAACTCCACTTTGAACTGGAGTGTAAGAGGATTCTAATTTGTCCAGTGCAGACTCTTGTTTAATTGTGGAGACATTTAGTTGTGGTTTCATTGAATGCCCATGATCTGAAGGAAGTGAGCATTTCGAAGATGGTGGCTGGGAGGCACTGTAAAGTTCCTGCTTGATCTGGGGCATGGACACCAGCTGCTGTGACTCTATGTCCACAGCACTGGCAGGTGGGATCTGGCTGATTTTGGCACTTATGCGATGTGGCCCCTCCATTTTCTGGCCAGAATGACACTACTCAGTCCTGTGCTTGAACCTGTACTCAGCGATGTACTCTCCACAATATAACGACCAGCATTTCCACCTTCCTCACCGACTGGTGGACCATGGTAAGTACTGCTTTCCTCCAAGCTTGGCTGGTAAATCTGTTTTGGAGGTTGTTTGTCGAGAAAGGGATTTCCAATGGGAACATTTGGCTTATCCTCTGAGTCAGGGGGATTGCAAACTCGACTGATGACAGAGGTAGGAGTGGAAGCAATAACCGAAATAACGGACTTCTCACTGAAGATCTGCTTTGTTTCTGGGGATGGTATAGAAGCAGGTTGTCGAACTACAGGTTGGGCTGAAATGGAGGGTTGCCTGTTATCTTGATGAGCACTTTTGCTGGTTACCACATCTGGTGTAATGTCACTTTCCCTTACAGAATGAGGATGCATATTCCCAGATGTAGCACCAATGTCCAACACTGGGCCAGTTCTAGGCTTTGTGAGGATTTTACGCAAATCACCCGAGTTGGCATCATGAACAGGGGTATCTGAGGGTAATGTCGGGCTCTCTACAGAGGTCTGTGGAGGAGAGAGGACCCCAGCTTCTTTTGGCTGATTGAAGCGCTCTGTTGGGGAAACAGAAATCCTGCTTGGGTATGAGGATAAATTCTTGAGGCAAGTTCTTGTTGGAGACATTGAGGGGGATGTGTTTTTGTATGAATAAGGCTGATACTTGGATGTTGGGCTTCTGCTGAGAGCAGGAGAAGATTTTGGGATATCCATCTCAGTTTTAAGAGGCAACTCAGGTTCGTTTGGAATGTCTGCATTAGGCGCTGTTAAAGTTACACCCTGCTTGGACGAGGAAGTAATGACAACAGCTGTACTTGTGGGTGATCTTTCTGTGACTGTTGGAAGTTCGGTGGGTATGGATTCTGGTGACTTCACAGGAATGTTTTCAGCATCCAAAACTGCATCTTTGAAGGGTTCCTTTTTGCTTCCAGCACCCTTTTGGCCTTTGCCCTTCTTTGAAGCTTTTGCTCTGCCTTTACACACTTTTTTAGGAGTGGTTATGGTCTCCTCAACTGTTGTGCTCTAACACAGGTTTCAGATACTTTTGAACTGGATCCAAGTGTCTGCATATCAGCATCCGAATCTACAGCAGAGTTGATTATTTGTTCTTGTGGCAGGGTACAAGATGTGTCCTCTGACGTAATGGAATCTATAGCAGCAGCAAGCTCTGTTTCACTGGATGGATTTGCAGGCTTTTCTTCTTCCGAGTCACGCTCTGGTTCTTCAGCTAATGAACGTTGTGCCTTTGTCAAGTTACTTTTGAACGGAGAGGAGATGCATCTTCTGTCAGCTTTGCAATATTCTCAACAGCTTGCTCAAGCTCCAGCTCTCGAGACAGCAAAGCTACATCTGGCTCAATGGCTTTTGTTGAAGCAGGCAATGTTTCTCCTTCACTATTATTAACTTCATCCATGGCATCATTTTCAAATTTAGCTTCTAGTACCTCATCCTTTGAAGACACACCAGGTGAGCTCTTTTTGGGAGAATCATCAGCTCCAGGTTCATCTTCACTAGTCTGAAGCATTGCCTTTACCTCTGTCACATCAAGCCGAATTGTAAGGTTTTTAAGAACAAGAGAGTTTTCTTCAGTAATGAGTTTGGAACTTTCTGATATTTTCTCCATTTTGTCTCCCTTTTTTCCATTTCCAGATGCAGATACATTCACTGGACTTACTCCTTTTTGTGTGTGGGGTGAAAATTTGCCTTTCCCTACTTTGGGAACATCCTCACTGTTCATCTCACTTGCATCCAATTCTTTAGACTCAGTTGATTTTGACCGTTCAGTTTTTCCTGCTGGTACATCCTCTGCTTGGCGTCGATTCTTGGGGGGGCGTCCCCGTTTCAAGGGTGCTGCAGTAACAGTCTCTACATCAGTACCCACATCTTTATCTACGCCACGCTTCCGCACAGCACGAGGTGATTCAGCATCTTTTCCAGGTTGCAGAGCATTTTCATCTTCAAATGGTTTAGCATAAACAGAACGCACATTCCTACGTCTTGCCCTAGATGGTACATTTTGCTCTGCACCTTGCTCCATTTCTGTGCTGTGCCCAGGGGACTTACTTACTGACTTTGAATCAGGCACTGCCTTGGATGCCACTCCTCTTGGAGAAGATGAGCGTTTCAGTTTTTCTTTGTCAATGCGCACACTTTTGCGGGTACTCTGTTTGTCTGGGGTAGCAGGCAGAGGTGTAGTTACTGGTGTGGTAGGAGAGTTTTAGCCTTTTTATTTCTTGACTTTGGAGGGGGAGACACAGCTTCTTCAACTGGATAATTATCAGCAACTTTCTGATCATCTGTACTGTTAGATTCAGCCTCTGTAACAGGTGGCTCAGGTTCCTTTTCATGTTGCTCAGAAGGGATACTTGAGAGGGGACTTTGGGATTCAGGAAACTTGACTGGAGGCTCGGTCTCTGGTTGCGAATTGCTAGCTGGTGTTTCGTTGCTCGAGAGCAGTTCTGCAACATCTTTGTTGGTTTCAGGAGCACTTTCAAAGTCATTAGTCTTCAATATACCATCTCCTCGACTGGTATCTTTGACTCTTGGCATTCTGGAGAACAATTGGGTTCTGAGGGTTCCTCAAGTAAAGGCTTTAATGGCTGAGCTGAGGGCAATTCATGCTCTTTATCTTCCTCCTTCATGGAAGGATCAAGCAAATTATAGGTAGGAGTATCAGCACATTCTGTTTCTGCTGATGGCAAGGATTCTTTGGCTGCTAAAGCAGGCGGTGATATTTGAGGAGCTTGGACAGGACTAGTCTGAGGAGCCTGAACAGGGCTAATTGATTTGATCTCAGCTTGATGGATACTAGGTTCAGTAGCATTTTGTTGCTGTGGAGCTTGTTCTTCCTCTGGTGTTTTACTTACTCTAGTTGCATCTATGGTTTCTTCATGCTTGGAATTTTGAGGGATTTGTTCTTTATTCTTCTGTTGCTGCAACCTTGTTAGCTCCAAGAAACGGCTATGGAAAAGCACAACTGGTTCTGGGTCAGGCTGCCCTTCTGCTGGGCCTTGCTGAGAGTACAGATATCCAATACCATGTTCAGGGTCCTCATGCTTTTGCTCCAGATGCTGGAGACGCCTTGAATCCTGCTCAAAAATAGAACTGTGCAAAAAACGCGACGCAAACAACTCTCGTCTCTCCTGTTCTTCTGGCTTTGGATCTTCTTTCCTGTCATCCACTTTGTCTTCAGACTCACTTCGAATTTTTTTCTTCTTCATGTACCATGAGGGAGTTGGTCTTGGTGCTGACTCTACCTTTTCGGTGTCCTTTCTACTTCTGAAACTGGCAAAATGTGAATCATAATCAAGGAAAGACCAGTTGTCTTCTCTTGAGGAGGACAAAGACTTTGCACGCTCTAACAAAGCTTTAGTATCTGGAGTGATTGTCTGATCATCTGCAAAAGAACGGAATTTGTGTCTCTCTAGAGAGGATGTTAGCTTGGACTCTGACAACCTGTCTGGACGATGCCTTTCAGAGAAAGATACAGAAGTTGATGGTGCAGGAGAGTTGGGCTTATTTTCCCGATCCTCTTCAGAGTCAGAACGCACTTCACCAGGTTCCAAATCGGGCCAAAGTCCATAATCCAAGTACTTCCGACTGAGACGTCTTTTCTCAGAGGTCCTTGAAAAGTCTGGTAACAAGTCTTGCTTTAGTTGACTCTCCCATCGTCTTTGCTGCTCATCTTGTAGCGATGTACTCATTTTTGACATCTGTGAGGTGTGCATCCGTTTACTGGCAAGTTCCACATCTAATGGAACATTATCTTCAGGTTTTGAGGGTTCTTTTACTTCTCTCACAGTCATTTGAATACGGGGGTCTGCATATTCTTCCTCTCTTTGTAGCGGGGCATGCTGAAACCTTGGAGAGTTTGTGTTATTCCACTCAAGGTCTTCACTCTTTTGCCGAACTGTTCGGTAAATCCTTTCCCTCTTAGCACTCATTTCCATCTCAAAGGACTCTTGTTTCTTGATCTTACTTGGAGGCGAGGTATCGGTTACATCCTGCGGAGGCTTGCCAACCTCATGCACCAGACTACGATGCTCAAGATCTTCTGCATCTATACCTTGATGAGTTTCTGTCTTTCCTGGTTTATCAGGCGTGTCTGCAGCTGCTGCCGTAGCCGCCGGTTTTGCTCCATCTGTTTGCGGTAACTCTGAGAAAGGTCAATATTTTCTAGATATTCGTCCCTTACTTTGCTGTCCTTATCTGAGGTTCCATCGTTTGAAAAACGTCTAGGCACAGGGTGTGATTTTGAGTCCAAAATATCCACCTCAGATAATTCACCTGGTCGTAACGGTGGGCCTTGAGACGTCCCTCTCGTAGTGCTATCCAGCTCTTCCCTTTGACTATAATGAGAACCAATCCTGGATTTGGAGTGTTCTCTTTTTTGAGCCTCTTTCTCTGCTTTCACATCAACATCGGTCTCTTTTGCAAATCCCGTGTTCATTGCAAATTCTGCAGGTTGGCTAATCGCAGAAACTGGATCATCCTCTAGACGGCCTCTTTTCTGTCTTATAGTTTTCCCACTGGGATCACCAAACCGCCTCTTTCTCGCTGCAAGTCTGTCAGAATCTAAAAGGGAATCTTTGCCATCACTACCAGAGTCAGATTTTAAATGTTTCTTTTGACTTTCCTTTCCCATCCCTGTCTAACGACTCACTTTTGCACTGATCGAGTCGCTCTCCCTTTTGAGACTCGAGGCGAGTAACGTGGTCAGTAGGAGAGGGTTCTTTGTCCCCTTTATGCTTCTGCCTTTCTTGACTCTCCAAATCTGAAACTTTTACTTTCCCAGAACCCAAATCCAGACTAGCCTCTCTCTCTGCTTCAGAATGAGGAACAGTGGGAGACTGCACTTTGCCTCTCCTTTGCTTTGCTTTCTCTCCCTTCTCTCTGTCAGCCTTTTCCTTGCGTCTGCTACGCTTCTTGCTCTCCGCTCCACTTGTACGCTCGGCCTCGGTCTGCTCCATTTCTCTCTCCAGTCCTTCTGATTTGTAATCTACTGGCGATTTCTCAGACTTCTCAAACTGAGGTGGAGGTGGAGATAGTGAACTGCAGCTTCCAGATCTCTCAGAGGAGTGTCTGTACACGCGTCTTTCAGCTTCTCGTGAGACACGATCAGAAGGTGAGGGTGAAGCAGAGGGAGTTAAGGGACGACGCTGATGAGACGGGCTCCATCTGCCTCGATCGGCCTCAAATCGCTCCCGCTCCCGTTCACGTTCACGCTGGATATAGCTGTACTTCCTGATGTCCTCAAAAGGGTCTCGATAATCTCTGTATTCCCGTGGGTCCTCATGATAGCGGGGATCGTAATGTTCTCCTTGGTAATGATCCAACTCTGCATAGCGATCGCGACTGCGACCAGGATAGTCTCGACGGGGGGGTCTTCGGCGTAAATGCCAGGAGTCCTTACATTCTCGTAATATGCCCGCTCAGCTGAAAACTCATGATAAGGAGTTCGCCTCTCTTCCCTGACAAAACAAAACAAGATTTGGGAAACAATTAGCCAAGTGCCTGAAGATAAACAAACTGCAAGCAGGCATTATAGTTTCTAAGGTGTTTTACTAAAGGCAGCACTCACCTCCTCTCTGATGGAATATCATAAAAGTCACGGATGTCCTGCCCTGATGCCTGCATAGATCGATAGAAAGCCATTTGACTCTCCTGACTGGCAAAATCAACCTGGACAGAAGAATCAAAACACATTACGTTGTATAATTGTACATATACACTGGTGGTCAAAAGTTTGAAAGAAGTCTCTTCTGCTCACCACAGCTGCATCAGTGTTAATTCTGCCAGCCATTTCTAATTTTGCCTTAGTCTTCATCTTAAGACAAAATCGCTAATTAGACTTAGTCACATTTTAGTAATTTTTGTCTTTCATAGATTGTCAATGAAAATTCATTGCACTTTTGTCAACTTTTAGTTAATACTTTTAGTCAAACTAAAGTTACCAACATTAATTTTGGTAGCTACTTTATATGTAGTCTTTAGACAACAAAGTCATTATAATTTTTCTCTTTAGACCACTTCAATTAAGCTTATGGGAAATTGGACTAAAGTAGAGTTGTCAAAAGTACTGACTTTGGTACTGAATTTTTAAAAATGTGACACTTTTAACACTGTTGAGCATATACGTAAACACCTGATTGCCCATTGTGCGTTCACGGCTCATCGGATATGTCTGTGATTGGTTTCAATGATCAACACTGTAAAAACATTGTAAATAATCATTAATGAAGCTCTTCACCAACCGATTCACACAGGAGAGTTTGAAAGTAGGCATCTATCGCGGACCAGTCCGCTGCAAGATGCCTGCTTTCAAACACTCCCGGCTCTCACTTTCAAATCACTCTGATTTGCAGATTTAGTCACAGCAAACAGCGCAAGCAGCTCGTGACAGAACACTGACCGTCTGAATGACACTTTCACTTAAGTAGAAAATCTTAAATGAAGATCACAGAGCTCCAGCTTACTTGTTTGTCTGAGTTTTCTCGCAGTGTAGAGACAGCGCGTGCACATGGTTGCCAGATTGCAAAGATTAAGTAAAACACCGGGTAGAAATGTGTTCTTTTAACAGAAAAAGCTCTGATTGGGGGATTTAAATTCTTGAAATCTGGCAACCGTAAGTATGAAAGCTCATAAAAAATGTCTAATGTTTTGTCTCCTCCTTTATTCGACAAAAACAGAGTGATTTTGACCAAGTTTTTTTTTTTTTTTTTACCACATTTCAGTCTCATCTTTTTTTCCATCAATGCTATTGCATGTTGATATAGTTGGCCATAAAAAAAGTCATCATTGAATATTTTTTGTCATAGATTTCGGTAAAGAAATTAGCACTGGGCTGCAAGTATTGCATATACAGTAAAACGGTTATATTGTGAAATACTATTACAATTTAAAATAACTTTTTCTTTGTGCACATACTGTGAAATTCCTGTAAATCAAAGCTTCATTATTCCATTTGCTGCTCAAGAAACATTTCAGATCATTATTATCAATGTTGAGAGTTGAGCTGCTTCATACTTTTTTCAACATTCTAGATGAATAGAAAGTTCAAAAGTCGGTTCCACGCACCTTAATTTTGTTCCCTCCTATCTTCCATCCTTTGGTTTCTCTAACAGCTGCTTGGGCAAAATCAGTGTTGTTGTACAGAATAAGAGCCATTCCTTTTAACCTATCAAACACAACCTGTAAAAGAGGCCAATAGTTAGTATAACTCCACACAATTCCAGTAAAAATCAATATATTCAAATGTCATGCCAAAATCTACCTTGACGACGGGTCCGTAGCGACAGAAGTGTCGTGTGAGGTACTGCTCTGTGATATTCGAGGTCAGCCCGTCCAACCACACGCATGCTGTCGGCATACTCTTCCCAAACCCAAGCTGGAATCAAGGCAAAAATAAACATTACAGAGCATCCAGGCCAATTTCACTCTGACAAACAATATGGTTACACACACACACACAGTATCTACCGAGAACACGCATCTCAATACCTTCAGTCTGTTGGTGCCGAGATACTCTCCATCCATTTTCTTAATGGCTTTACAAACACTTGCAATATCAGAGTATTGAACAAATGCATACTGGGGAATGCCATTCACCCTCTTGATATCAATATCCTGAAATCAATCAAGACAAATACATGCTTTAAAAAAGACTGCAACAATTATAAGGAGCAACTAAGAAACTTCAAATAAGATTGGAGTTTAGTTTTTTCGCTCGTTGGAACCATAATGAACAACGTTTGACTTTTTTCCCCCCCCCTCAAACAGACAGAAATTTCCATGTAATAGATTTAGTCTCTAGGACAAACAGTTTACATGACGAAGGAATTTACAGGAAAAACAGTGACTAGTGATACACCAAAACAAATTCTTGGCTGCAACTGAGAAGGCTCATTTTAAATTGGCCCTTCTTTACTTATTTATATATACACACCTGCATGACTGCACAATTTTGACAAAAATTATGACTGTCGATTAATGCCATTCACACTGTACACCACCACAGTGGATCTGAAATGAAGCAATCAAGATTGAAGTGCTGATTCCAGCTTCAATTTGTGGTTATTTACATCCAAACCAGGCAAACGGTTTAGCAATTACAGCACATTGTATTTCCCTCCATTTCAAGGGAGCAAAAGCAATTGGACGATAAGCTGTTTCATGGCTGTTCCCTGGCCATTTTGTTAATTAAGCAGTTAAACGGTCAGGAGGAGATTCGTAATGTGGGATTTGCATTCACAAGCGGCTGCAGAAAGACTGAAGAAAACAAAAATCCATCAAAGAGATGCAGAAGCTTCAGGAGCGGACGACGATGATGGAGAAAAACCCTTCACAGTATCAAGCCACCGTTAACGTGCAGAAATGACTTCAATGTCAACGCAGCGGCTTAACCTCAAGAGAATTGAGTTCTTAATTCATATTTTTGGTGAAATACACACACTGATTTTGCCAACCCTCTACAATGCGAGTAAATCACTCGCGTGACCAAATTTCATGCTTGACTAAAAAAAAAAAGTTTAATTAACCAATGGCTAGTAAATTGTACAATTTCACTTGCCTGTGATCCAGCTAGAGGCAAAAATATGTTTA
The DNA here is from genome assembly GCA_028476615.1 of Culter alburnus. Lineage (NCBI taxonomy): Eukaryota > Metazoa > Chordata > Actinopteri > Cypriniformes > Xenocyprididae > Culter > Culter alburnus. The sequence goes on from JAOTNS010002457.1 coordinate 56,859, forward strand.
GCGCAGATATAATTTAATCGCCTGCTGAACTTTACGCACCATCGCTGGGCTGAGAGCGCCCTCTGTCGCTTTCTTTCACACATGACAGGAAGTTATGGCGGCATTATAATGCCAATAATGACCGAGCACACAACTGATGCTTGCGCGCGCAGTAAATCACTTCCGCGAGAGGATAACAGATCTAGATCACCAAACAGATCACCAAAACGAAGGTCTTACGGGTGTGGAACGACATAAGGGTAAGTAATTAATGACAGAATTTTCATTTTTGAGTGAACTAACCCTTCAAGTTCAAAGTAAGTACAGTGCACAGTATTTATGAGTACAGCTGACCACATCTGAACATAATGTTATTAAAAAAAAAAAAAAAAAGATATAGATATCTTAGATATAAAGATTAATTTCTTAATTGGGTTTCAGAGGGGTATGATCATTCATACTGAGTACTGTATGTTAACTTTAACTGCAACTTGTCAACGGGTAAAGTGCTGAAACCCTTTTATACTGTATTTAATGGAAAATATATTAAACTGACAAAGAATGATAACAAAAAAGCTTACACAACAACTCTTCCTTACTGATATGAACAAGGGATTTATTAATTTTGGCTGGGTAAACATGGATACTGTTTAGTGGAAGTATAGTGGTAATGTAGCGGTGAACTACAGCAAATATAATATGTGTTCTCATTTTTCCCCAGCAGCTACAGCTCCTTAAAAATAATAATAAATCAAGTTAATATAGTATCTGGTAAAGACATATTATAATAATAATGCAATCAATCAGTCAATAAATAAAGTTTAACTCACCTACATCTGGTCCATTGATGAAGCCATGTCTAATCGTTTTACAACAGGCGTCCAATCACAACAGACTGGATAAACTGAATTGTCCAATGACATTTGAGGTTACACTGAAATAAGTAAAGTCCCCCCCCACGACTGACAAAAATCAAAAGTGTTCGCGCGAGCGAAATAGAAGATCGAGCGCGAGCGTGGGAAGTGATGACGCGCGTGCTGCGAGTTGTGTACGAGCACGCGAGGGCTTGATTTGCGCGCAGAGGAGATGTTTAAAATGAGCTCGCGGGCTCCTGTTTCCTCGCGTGTAGATCTGTTATCCTCTCGCGGAAGTGATTTACTGCGCGCGCAAGCATGAGTTGTGCGCTCGGTCATTATTGGCATTATAATGCTGCCATAGGAAGTGTACATATGAACTGACACACTAGATCTAAAAGCAGGGCATGACAATAAGGATAGCTGAGCTGACAGAACTGTCACTGTCCTGATCGGGCCAAAGCTGCATCGTCATGAAAGCTTGTCATTTACACATTTAAACCTAGGCAATTTAGACATTCAAGCGCAATTCGGGACTTGCGAAAGCCGCATCTGATAGTACGCGAATGCTGAATTGATTTCTCTTTCATGTCTTGTGTGAAATTGTCTGTTCGAGCACAAAATTATGTCAACATGTCTGTCTTATTATTACTGCTTATTAATAATCCAGTCCAGAAGTTTCTTGTCCGAGACTTCATTTGAGTACATAACCACCTCAAAACGCTACACTCTTCTCTACTAGAATGAGTAAAAATGCTAACATACCACGATCTCCCCGAAGCGCTGGAAGACGTCGAGTAGCTGCTGATAGTTGGTGGTCTTCTCCAGGTTTCCGATAAACAGCGTACGAGTGGCCTTGGGGTGAAACTCGTCGATGCGTCCGTCCAGGGGACGAAACTCATTCTCGCTCTCCGTCTCGGGGCCGTTCCAGGCCGTGACCTCGATCAGCATCCCGAAGAAGAGCTTCCCTTTGGACACGCTGAGGGCTTTCTCCTGGTCCTCCTGCTGTCGGAAGAACACCAAACCGTAGCGCTCTTCCGACGCCCCGTGGATCTGCACCGATGTCACCTTCCCATACTTCTTAAACTCGTGAAAGAGCCCGTCTTTCAAACTCGTATCTGATGAGAGTAAAAAGCAGACGCTTTTAGATTAAAGTGTTATGTTTTGATCATGAAAGAGAGCCATAAAAGGACCAAAGATTGTAATATACGCATTTAATCTTCAAACATAAGCTTTGACTGGATTTCTGACAAGGGTTAGTTCACCCAAAAACTGAAAATTCTGTCATCAGCTAAATCGGTAAGACTTCAAAATGGTCATATAGAGATGGCAAAATAAATCCATATGATCAGAGCCATTTAATCCATGTCAACTGTGTTTATGAAGATGAAGGAAAGTCTTATGGGTTTGGACATTTTTGGTTGAACTAACCCTGTCAGAAATTCAATCAAAGCTTATGTTTGAATATCAAACACATATATTAAATTATCTATTAAATTCTATTTATGGGTGTAATTAATTCCCCCAAATAACCCATATTTTGAAATTGTTCACCTTTTTCAACTTTGATTCTGAAAATATCTGTACCCGAGAGAATCTGAACTACTTTGGACTTTAAGGGAACAAGTTTGTCTTCATGTCCACCAATTTCCATCAGGCTAGTGATCATAAGTCCTCAGATATCAAACTCTAAACATGCCTCCCTGATTAGACGACACTATATCATAGATCACCAACAACAAATGAGCAAACTATGAATTAAACAGCAACACGCTCCGATTTGACATGGACTGAGCTTCATTCAAGAGCACCTATTCTGCTTTTTGTCCATGTTCATCTTTCTTTAGTGTGTAATGTTGAGCATGAAGCTCTACAAAATCCCTCCAGTGGGACTTCTTCTCTATATCAATGTCACTGTTTCTGAGTTTTAGGTCTTACCTTATACTGTTTTTTGAACACTAATTGATTAAAAGATCCCTATACAAAATATTGAAAGTATAAAATGAGCATAGACTCCTTTAAATAAGATGGATAAACACAGCCCAAGGAACAGGTGAAGTGAGCAGTAAACGGTCACCTGTGGATCGTGTCGGGAGGTTCTGGACTCTGATGCCGAAGCTCCTCCGTGGCTCGTCGGAGTCCAGCGCGAGCACAGGAGGAGCCGGAGGAGCGTGAGTGGCTGTAGACTGCACTGAGCGCGCTCGCGACCCTTCACTGGAGCTGCTGTTCGAATCACTGCTGCCAGAACACAGAGGAACCACATTCAGACAAACCCAAAAAACAAAAACACCCACTAACATACAAAATAAGGGCAATAAACAAACCCAGCGAGATTTAAAGAGTATGCCATTATTTATGTTAGAGAAACTATAAACATTTAGCATTATTACAGTATGAGAGTATTAAACACCTCTTTGAACTTTCTCAACTGAACCCAACAATTAAAATCATGTTCACGTTAATTTAGAAGGAATAAATCATTTTGGTTCTGTTTTTACACATCTTTTACAAGTGTTGACTGAATTCATCAAGCTCAACCCCTCAATTGTGTTATCAAATTTACAAAATTAAAAGAAAACTGAGTTTGGTCTAATTTGACAGACAGCTTCATTTAGGCAGAACCTGAATAACTGAGTATATTTACATTTGATGTCTATTTAATGCTTGAAATTACCATGATATCCACGAAACACAGAAAAACAGATGGAATTACGGACTCGAACATACCATGGAATTGCAGTATAAAATGGAATGTTACTGAATTTGCAAAATTCTGTATGAATCAATCAAAAGTATGGTGATGTTGACGAGTGTGTGTGAATATTACAGACTGCTGTGCAGTTTGCTCTTCTACACAAACTCAAGCACGTGACACACTATATGAAATTATGATGAAAATTTACTTCTATTGTACAGTAGGACAAATAATAATAGAATTTATTAAAACATTTAAGGAATATCATTTTAAAACTAACCTTCTGCTGCGCTGTACTTTTGTTTGGCAAAAAAGGAATTGTTCACATTTTAAAAGATAAATTTAATTGTTTAAGTTTTATGCATTCATTTGATTACCACTGAGATTGATGATAAATTCGTATTGTATTAAATCATAAAACATAGAATCCAGGAATTTAAACAGACAACACAGGTTTTTGTTAAAATTGTACTAAATTGTTTCATGAATTTAATTGATTAGACTACCTTTGTAATGATAAAAAAAAATTAAATGAAACCTTTCAAATGGAATGGAAATAAAATGGATTTCATTTCCTATATTAAACTGTATTCAGACATAGAAGGATTCTAATAATAAGGTTGTAACAAATGTAAAATCTCAAAAATAACTACAATATTAATAAAACACTTTAAAAGATTGCATCTTAAAACATTAATTAAATTGTTAGTTTTATGCATTCATTTGATTACCACCGTTTTTGATAAATTTGTATAAATCCTAAAACAGAATCCAGAAAAATGTAGACAACTAAAAAAATAAAAACTTTTCATTGTTAAAATTTTACTAAATTACTAAATTGCTTACATTTTATGAATTCAATTGATTAGACAAAGTTTTTGATGACAAAATTTAAAATGAATCCATTAAAACAGAAGTGAAAAAATTTCATTTTTCATTTCCTTATTTAAAGGAACCCTCAAACCTTAGGGCAAATAATAAATGACAAAAGAGATTAATTAAACTGTTAGTTATGCATTTATTTGATTACCACTGTTTTTGATAATAAACTTGTATAAATCCTAAAACACAGAATTCAGAAAAATTTAGACAGCTAAAAAAATAAAAACTTTTCATTGTTAAAATTTTACTAAATTGCTTACATTTTATGAATTCAAATGATTAGATGACAAAAACATACAGCTCCTATTTTAAACTATATTCAGACATAGCAGGATTCTGATAATAAGGTTGTGACAAAAGTAAAATCTCATAAAACACGGTTGAAGCGCTGGTACGATACCTGCCGCTGCCAGTGCTGCTGGTGCTGCTGACCGAGTCCGAGCTTGAAGACGGGCTGCGTGAGCGCGAGCGCGGGCCCCGGCTGGGAGACACGGGCGCTCTTTTGGGTGAGTGGGCGGCTTTAGGGGTCTGTCCCGCGCTCCTCTGGGGCGACGGGTGCCGGGACTGGGAAGAGTGCGAGGACCGGCTCCGCCGATGATGGTGGTATGTCCGGTCAGCGCGCCGGCCCCTGTCGTCCCGGTACGGGTCGCGGCGAGCGGAACTGGAAAGGGTAAAAGGGTCACGAATCCGAGACTCAAAGTGAGACTCGGACGCATCAAAGCCACCGCTAAGAGCACTAGCGGCCGGGCTGGAGCTGACCCCGGAGGCAAACATAGAACGGTCCCTGTAATAGTCTGTGTTGTAGTGCCGCGGCCTGTCGAATGTGCCGCTGCGCTCGTGGTGTCCGTAAGGACTGTGCTCGTACGCTCGCTCCCGACTGTCAGAGCTGCTGCTGTGAGAGAGACAGAAAGAGACACGACAGAAGGGGGAATATATACACACTTAGATACGAACTGGATCCATCTCAAACAGCTAACACAAGTGCACCTTATCGTACAAAATCTAGCGGGCCAGGTTGGGGAGCCACAATTTAACGAAAGAAATCATAAGCACACGTCCGAGAGGCTGGTGGACTGAGCTACACTGAGGCTCTAGCGCTGAAAACGGACTTCTACACCAATCATGCAGTGTTTCTATCCAGCTGTGACATTATTACAACGGATTGAGGAGGAACGTTTACTCTGATCAACTGAATCATGCTCGCTATCTGGCTCTGAACACTGGAGGGGAAATCAGACAGAACTGAAGATCGAGAGCTGAAACAAGTATGGAGGGACAGAAGAGTTAAAAAATAACACAAGGCTCTAGGGTTAGTAAAGAACAGGGGTTAAGAAACAGGGTGCATGTCTAGGTTAGAGAGAGAAAGCACAGTGAGGCGTAAGGCAGGGCAATACCAACCTTTTCAGAGCAGTAACTGACCCTACATATTCCCAATACAATATAGGAGGAATTTTGTGTGAGCCAAAAACAGCGACGGCGTAAAGCGGTGCCTGGCGAAAAAGTCCCGAATCCCACTATGCAAAAAGGGTCTTCATCCAATCAAGGTCACGTCGGCCATCCGTACGCCTTCTGTACCGGTAGACTTGATGACAGTTTAACAAAAATAAAATAGTAAAAAGTCTTTAACAAAAAACAAAAAAGCGATCTTCTTCCAAGAAAAACATAGCTTTCCACTGGCGAGGAATAATCCGAACGGCGCACACAAAAAGACGACGGCTCTGCGGGACAAAAAAACAAAACAAAAAACGAACAGTTGGTAATTCCAGCGCATTACGTTCCTCCGAACGGCAGCGGTGAGACTTCAGCAAACTCTTCTAACGGCTGCCGTACATCCACTCGAGATCAGATAATCCAGTTCGATCTACACCTATACATCCAACATGAGGTTAGATCCAACATTCAGGCAGTGGGAATCTTCCCGTGACGTCTTCTGGTCTTCGAAGCTTCACGGAAATATCCAAGCGAGCGAGCGACGAGCGTTTGTGGCCCTTTCTAAGAATGATGTGCGGTGACAAGGAGGATGGAGATGATGAACCCTGACACACTTACTCCACACGGCGCTGGTGCCTTTCGCTCTTAAATCCACGGCAGTGATACACATCCACGGCTGACCATGACAGACAGTTAGCACAATGACCAAATGGGTGATGGGATAATCGTGCAAGGCAAATGAGAATTGACAAAAAGGTTTGCGATATCTCGTAACTACTTTCCCCGTTAAAAATCTTGTGTTTAATCCGTCATCGGCACATACTTCCAAAGAGCACCATCCAAGGGGGAGTAATATCCGAGATTTGGAGAACGCCTAATATCCAAACTCACCCGCCAGACATCGTAATATCCAAACCGAACGGGATATTCTCCACGTGGGTAATATCCAACTCAGACGAGGGCTATGGCTCACACAGTAATCCCACATTTTGAACACACCAATCTAATCCACTCATTCTTACATGATAGACAAGGATTAATAATTCCGTGTGCAGGAAGTCAGGCCTCAGAGAATGGAGAGGGATCCCTAGAATCTGGTCTTAGCAATCAGTATTGTGTTTTACCCAACCTCAACCCCTGTATCTGACACCATAGTCCCCCTGAGGGAGCCTGTGTCCACTTACCCGTCTAGTCTGCGTTCATAGCGCCCCTCTCTGGTGTGGAGAGACACCGGAGGCCCGTACACTGGCCCCACGGTGCTCCTCGAGAACCCCGCAACCTCCCTTCCATGACTGCTAGAGGGGGTGCCGTCCTCCAGACCCCGCACGGCGCTGGGCACTGAACCCGGCTCATTGTAATCGGTGCGAAGGTCCCTGTCCCCCATTTTGTTGACGGCATTGTGCGCCTTCTGAGCACTTTTAATGTCAACGAAATCCACAAATGCCGCCACGCCGCCCTCGGAGCCGCGCTTCCGCAGGACTTTGACGCTCTCCACCCGGCCATACCTGCGAGAGAGAGACAAGCCACCGTAAACGTTACGCACATTCAGGAATCACGTGACCGTCGGCCACAGAAAACAAACAGGTTAACGTTATTCAATTTCTGACATCCAAAAACTTGAGACCTTCATAATGTTTGTATGCTCGACAGCTGATAATGGCACCCAATCATTTTTATTACGCTCCGGCGCGCGTTCACACTGCGAACGCAAAGCAATTTCACAACACTTACAGTAATTCAGTTTACTGAAGCAAAACAGTACTTATGTGAACTTTGTGTTTACTTCGGAACTATCGCAGAACGAACCGCAGATCCTCAATCGAGTTTCTGTTTCTTCGGACTGAATCGGTTTCGCTGTTAAACCGGCTCAGCCTGTCCGGACGCTGTTAGCCGCGAGCTAATTACCGCACACCGACACAAACACTCGCTGTTCTCCTGCTGAAAGCGCGTTTTATGCGACTTTTCATGAGGCGTAATTGTGGCGTGAACTCAAAACGGACGTTTTCTGTGGAAAAGACCACAAATTTCACTAATTTACCAGCAAAACATTAACTAGTCACTAGTGAAGCGGCCAGCTAACTGCTCAACTTGGTCATGTTAGCGGACTGGCGGCTCATCAGAGATCGCTTCAGTTTGTTTTTAGATTTTAAATCGTGTTTGGGGATCATTGTTGGTGCTTTAGCTCGTTTTCATCGGCGTTTCGTCGCTAATTTTCTGCCATCGCGGGCTGAGGCTGTTTGTGTCCGCGCGAGGCCGCGTCACTGCGCGCGCAGCTCCGCTTCTTGTGTAACTCACCGTTTAAAATGCTCCACAATCTTCTCCTCACGAACATGTTCGGGTAAATTTCCCACCCAGAGGTGTCTGGTTTCCCGAACCATCCTGCGTCGACCGTGTCCCGTTCATGCACATATGCGCTTTCGCGTCGTTTAATCTCTGACCGTGAGGTAAAATCCACTGCTAGCTCGTGTGAGGAAAAAGATCTCGCGGCCGTGCGCGTGCACGAGCGGGAGCGCGCGAAGGAACCCTCGGCGACGAGCACCGCAACCCTGCGCGCCCCCGTCACTCTGCGACATCTAAGCAAATGTCATGAATGATGCCACAGCATAATATTTCACAGCACATACTGATTATTTTATTTAATATTTCAGTAAATCACAGTGACAATGAGATCATAAAGCAGTCAAGCTCGAGATGGCATATATTAGTAGTTTATTTGTAGTCAGATTCCTATTACAACGGAAATAACAATGAATATGGGATTTTGGTGTCGCTGCTGTTGAATAAATATCTTTGGTGCTTTGCATTTTGTGCATATTACAAAAAAGAGTGCAAAAGACTACTTGATACGTCTGATTCAGGACAAAAGATATTCACACAGAAAGCAGATATTTTAAATTGTAATAATATTTCACTTTGATGAAATAAATGCAGCTGTGGTGAGCAGAAGAGACTCTTTCAGAATGTTAAAAGAAAAGAAACCAAGTATTAGCCATGGTCCCAATGTTATATTTCAGTTTCTAATACAATCGGTGTGTCATCATCGTCACAGTGATGTGCAGGTTTAGTGCGCCGCGCTCTGGATCAGCGACACGTGACACGGTTTGCACAGAATCTGCCCGTCCAGCGGGTGGCAGCCGTTCTCGTTGGGCTCCGGAGACAGAAGCACACGGCACACCTGAGAGAGAGAGAGAGAGAGAGTCTTCTGAAGTGAATGCTGATGTTGCAAAGCATCATGTGAAGCTTACAATCAATCATCACACTTGAAATGATTGCACTGCATATTAGTAATGTTCTCAGAACGTTCTGGCAATGTTCTCTCAACGTTATGAACAAACATTCTTCCAGTAACTTTAAGAGAACATTTGTTCATCAGTTCATCTTAGTGAATGCGATACTGACCCCTGAGAGTTAATAATGCTCTCAAAATTAGCACAAAAACATTAATTATACATCGTTCACAGAATGCTTTAGTTGGTCGTTCGTCTAACGTTCAGAGAACATTCAAAAGTAACTCCCATAATGTTTGCAAAAACTGAATGTTTCTTAAAGGATTGGTTCACTTTTAAATTAAATTTTCCTGATAATTTACTCACCTCCATATCATCCAAGATGTTCATGTCCTTCTTTCTTCAGTGGAAAAGAAATGAAGGTTTTTGAGGAAAACATTCCAGGATTTTTCTCCATATAGTGGACTTCACTGGGGTTCAACGGTTGAAGGTCCAAATGTCAGTTTCAGTGCAGCTTCAAAGAGCTTTAAACAAGGGCGTAGATTTGGTTTCAACTTTGGGGGGGTTGAATGTTGGTATGGTTGTATTGTATTGGGGGGGGTTGTAACTGATGGCTTTGAATATTGGGGGGGTTACCCCCACAAACTACGCCCCTGGCTTTAAACGATACCAGACAAGGAATAAGAGTCTTATCTAGAGAAACCATCAGCCATTTTCTAAAAAAATACAACTGTATGCTTTATATAAATAAATGTTTGCCTCCGCCAAAACCGCATTTCCGTATTCTTGAAAAAGCTTACGCTGTGTGTCCTACACCTTCCCTATTCTACTTACGGAAAAAATGGAACTGGTGCTGCGTTCGTTCCGTAAGTAAAATAGGGAAAGCGGAAGCACTTAGAAAGTGAACATTTGTTTATATAAAGCATATACATTTAAATTTTTTTCTAAAATGTCCGATGGTTTCTTGGATCATGTAGAGCTCTTTGAAGCTGCACTGAAACTGACATTTGGACCTTCAACCCATTGAATCCCAGTGAAGTCCACTATATGGAGAAAAATCCTGGAATGTTTTCATCAAAAACCTTCATTTCTTTTCCACTGAAGAAAGAAAGACATGAACATCTTGGATGACATGGAGGAGAGTAAATTATCAGTAAATTTTATTTAAAAATGAACTAATCCTTTAACATTCACACAACCAAGAAAAAAAATGACGTTTCAGAAATAACATTTTCAATAATTTATGCGAACATTAGTAAAACATTCTTGTCAGCTGGGTCATCTTGGTATTTTGTGCATTAAAAATCCCTACATATTGTGTGCGCACACACACACACACACACACCTCACAGCGGTAACAGTCCTCGTGGTACGAGTGACCCAAACACTCCACAGTGAAGCTGTCCGTTCCGTCCTCGCGCGGGATGATCAGCTCTGCGCACACGCGGCACTGCGGTGCGTATTTCCTGCAGAGAAGCTCGTGTTTAGTGCATGTTATTCTCTCTCGCTCAACATCAACACTTGCTGTGAGTTTAACGGATGCGAACAATTGGAATAAAACAATTGTGAATAAAGCATGTTTCCATCCCATGTGTTCTAGAGAACAAAACCATTCTGATGACAGACTTTGACTCAGGCGTTTCAGAAACAACATTTGAGATGCTGCGATGTGATTGGACCTCTGGTTATTCCAGCTATCCAATCACAGCCTCTGCTGAGGAAAAGTCACATGAGGGTTTTGAGGGTAAATCAGTAAATGTGATTGAGTCTCAGTTGATGAGCGCATACGTTTTTTTGTGTGTATCTTGGATATGTGTATCTTTTCCATTCAGCATTTTTTCTACGCAGTATCCCAAAATTCTCATATAAATATGTGGTTGAGGTGAGTATGTACCTGTAGTAGTCCTGTAGGCAGTAAACCTCACCCACTTCCCCCTGCGCAAACCGCTGCTCTCCGATTGGCTGTCTGCACGTTGTGCACACGAAACAGGGCGGGTGATAGGCTCGTTCCAGCGCTCGGATCACATGGTCTTTGATGACGTCACCACATGCCCAGCACGGCTCCAGGCTGGCCTGTCAGACATATCATCAAAACTATAATGTACGTTATACAATATTCTCTTCTCTGATGACGAGGGCGGGGCAACCTGTCATCTCACATGAGCTCCACCAATAGCAAACCACAACCATCCAATGAATTCCCCACAGATAAAATCAAGCCCCGCCCTACATTTTGTTCTTGTTCCAGAAGGGTTTCACTCAGATATACGGCACAATAAGGGGAAAAAATCTTTCTTCTTCTTCTTTGATAACAGTACCTGGTAACAGTCCTCGCACAGAGGGATCCCAGATTTATTGTAGTAGAGTTTGGCTGCCAGAGGCGCGTGGCACTGCCGGCACTGGAAACACGCGGCGTGGTACGTCCGGTTCAGAGCGTCGATGGCGGGTTCGGACAGCGGCACCAGCTTCCGACAGAATCCACACACATCTGAGGCACACAGAGAGCAGGTCTAAATGACTATCCTCTCAAAGGATTCGTCCTGTTATCACCAGGTTTCTCACCGGTGCAGTGCGGTCCAGCTGAAGGCTCATTCACGATCCCTCCAGCAGAGGGCGCCGATCTCAGTGCCGCTCCACCGACAGCGCTCTCCTGCCAGAAGAGCAACAGCAGTGTCATTCACACTCACTCTTACACATACAAGGAATTTTGTCTTGGTGACAGAAGCTTCCACAGTACAGACAGAATGACAGTGACACAGATGATTAGAAAATAAAACTATATAAAAATGACACAATATACAAAATAGACAATATATGTACATATGTACAGATATGTAATACACAAATGCAGGAAACTTAAATAAGATGTACGGTGTGCTAAATCAAGTCTCATTCTGGGAAACAAACTGACCTCTGCAGGGGCGTCTGGTGGTCCGGGCTCAGGGTCGCAGGGGTCGCAGGGGTCATGTGGAGGAGGCGGGAGGGGGAGGTCATCAGGGTAACTGCTTACAACCGCTAACAGATCAAGAATCAATGAGCAAATCATCTTTACTAACCCACGATAAACACACACCCAATGCATAAAGTGACATGTACTGTACAGCAAATCACAACTGTGAGAATGTGTATATTATCGCAAAATATAAGGCCTAACCTGCTAATGTGACTATAAACATTAACATGATTTCCTGTAAAGTTGCTTTGAAACGATGCGTATTGTAAAACCGCTACAGAAATGGACTTGACGCGAGCGTCTTCTCACCGTCTGGAGCGCGTGTGCTGTCCCGTCTGAAGGGGGCGGCGGTGGGCTGGGCGTAGAGCGGGCTAGCGGGTGTGGACGGGCCGGTCCGTCCGTCCTGTGATGCAGAGCTCCGGCGCCGCGGGCTGCTGTGGACGTGAGCCGTCGGGGTGACAGTCGCCTTGAACGGAGACGCCAGAGTGATGAAGACAGACGACACCATCCTCTTCTGAGGGGCCGCAGACGCCATGATGCTGAAACAGAGCAAACGAGTCAAATCAAACCAACGAAGTGCTGTGGGAGAGATTTCTGCCAATGCTATTTCAATACTGAAGCAACAACTGACATTATTTCACACTGAATATTTTTTAAATAAAATCTGTTTTATTCCACATTGAGCTACTGCACACTTTTGCACATATAAAGGCATCTTTACACAGACAAGTTAAGGCTGCTCTGTGCCTGCTCAAAATTCAATGTAAATGCCGGATAAAACTCAGAACTAATTATACCTGCTCTGACCCACTTCAGCCCCTCGTATCAAAGCGAACTGTTGCGCTTCTGTGCCACCATTACAGTGTAAACTTGGCATAAGATATTAACTAACTAAATAAAATAATACACAAACCACATACATAAACTTAACAGCTATATAACCCACATAGACTATCCAAACAACAAAAGATAAACTATGTGAATTAAACAAATTATATAAATTACTAAACACTTTTACACATAAAAGAGATTAACTAAATAAACAAAAAAATATGCAAACTACAAAAAATAAACTACACAAACAACATAAACTTAAGCTATATAAACTATATAAACAATACAAACTATATAAAATTAGCTATAAACTATTTAAACTGCTTAAACAAACTATACAAACACTATGAATTTAACAAATTACATAAACTGTGCCAGAAGACCGAGGTAGGGTGACGAAGACCCAGGGTGCCAAGAGGTGGAGCCAGAGGACAGGTGTGAGGTGGGTGCCAGAGAGGTGGAGCCCAGAAGTGGAGCCAGGGTGCCCCAGGGTGCCAGGGGTGAGCCAGAAGATTGAGATGGAGCCAGGATTGAGGTGCCAGCCAGAGATTGAGGTGGAGCCAGCCAGGGTGCCAGCCAGAAGATTGAGGAGTGCCAGAAGCCAGGGTGCCAGAAGATTGTGCCAGCCAGGGTGGAGCCAGAGAGGTGGAGCCAGGGTGCCAGGGTGGAGCCAAGGTGCCAGAAGACCGAGGTGGAGCCAGGGTGCCAGCAGATTGAGGTGGAGCCAGGGTGCCAGAAGCCAGGGTGCCAGAAGACCGAGGTGGAGCCAGGGTGCCAGCCGGTTGCCAGGAGGTGGAGCCAGGGTGCCAGCCCAGAAGACCAGGGTGCCAGCCAGGGTGCCAGAGATGCCAGATGGAGCCAGGGTGCCAGACCGAGGGTGCCAGACCAGGTGGAGCCAGCAGATTGAGGTGGAGCCCAGAAGACCGAGGTGGAGCCAGGGTGCCAGCAGATTGAGGTGGAGCCAGAAGATTGAGGTGGAGCCAGGGTGCCAGAAGATTAAGGTGGTGCCAGAAGATTGAGGTGGAGCCAGGATGCCAGAAGATTGAGGTGGAGCCAGGGTGCCAGCAGATTGAGGTGGAGCCAGGTGCCAGAAGACCGAGGTGGAGCCAGGGTGCCAGCAGATTGAGGTGGAGCCAGAAGATTGAGGTGGAGCCAGGGTGCCAGAAGACCGAGGTGGAGCCAGGGTGCCAGAAGATTGAGGTGGAGCCAAGGTCACACAGGAGACTTTGAGCTGGGCGGAACCAGTGGGGACGGAAGAAACAGGGAAATGACCTCCTCCAATTCCTCTAAATAATTTTCAGAGGCCAGGCACAACTCCACATCAGCAGGGTGTGGACGAGGCTTCCCTCCATGCCCTCGAACTCCACAAGCAACTCCACAGGAATGGACAATGTAGTTGCCTCACGCACCTGGTCAGATGGTCCGTTGGGCTCGGGCTCCGGGGAGAATTATGTCTCAGGCGTCGGCTCTGGCGGGTTCTCCATGGCGGGCTTGGGCTCAGTGTCTGTGCTGGGCTCAGGCATGGAGAGCAGTGTGGACGACTGGCTGGTCTCTGGGACTGGAGCGGGGCTGGTGAAGCACCCACTCCACAAACTCTGCGAAATTCCCCCAAAGACCCACACTGGGCAGGCGTGCTTTTATTTCCGCATTGAGACTGGTATGATAGAAGACGCACAGACAGTGGTCGGAAAGTAAGTGAAGCACGCCAGTTGTAAAAATCCACTGGTGTGGACCTCGAGGGATTGCCCCTGCTCCAGGCAGAGAAGCTGGGCTGCCTGTAAGTGCATTTCTTTTTTACTGGCTATGAGGGTCCGTTGTTTCGGTCACGGAGTGGCTGTATTGAAGCGCTCAGGAGATCGCAGGAGATAACAGGAGTAATAATACAAACAACCACATAAACATAACAGACAAATGAACTAGGGAAACTCTTATGGGCTTAAATACTAACAGAGTAATCAAAGATAAAATGGAACAGGTGTGGGTATTAATCAACAAACTAGGGAACTAACTAGGAACAGAGCAAACAGAACGAAAACGAAACTAAAACAGAACGTACATGTTACAACTAAGAATTAAGCAAATTATATAAACTATCCAATCTACATAAACTTAAACTATATAAAGTATACAAACATATGAACTATCCTAACTACATGCAACATAAACTATATACAATTACTGAACACTTACTATGTAATATTACACACAAATAAAAAGTAAGCATCAAATAAGGTGTGTTACAAGGCATGTCCATGTCTTCAATACCAAAGATCACTCATGAATGTGTCGAGTGACGCTGTTTTAGGTGGAATATATGTTCCTCAGAAGCTCTCTCTCGTATTGCAGTGATATAAAGTTCACGTACAGAATAAATCAGAAAACACACACACGTTCAGTGTGTCGGACATGTCACAGACTCTCACCTGCGCTGGAGAACAACACATGAACGAGCTGAAGAGCGACACACATGACTGCATGACAGATGAAGAACTTCAGAACTTCAGCTCACACTGACACACAAACACATCTATTAATATGCTGAATCTCTGTTTCTTTTCTCTCCAGCTGTTGAGAAATCACTCAGTTTGAGTCTGATAGAGTCTCTTTTCTTTCTCAAACATACCTGAACAGCAGATCAAACTCTTCCACTGTGTTGTTCCTCTTTCCTTGTGATCTGCAGCGCTGTAGTGAATCAAACACAGACAGAGAGAGAGAGAGTTGTAGCAGTAAGGATCGTATCTGCACGAGGACACGCCTTTTCCTCCCTCATTCCCTCCCTCCTGTCTCTCTCTCTCTGCCTGTCTGTCTCTCAGATCAGCAGAGGTGAAGAGTTAAACAGTTACTGACTGACAAAGAGCAGTAAAATGACACACACACACACACACACACACACACACACACACACACACACACACACACAGGCAGTCATGCATGTCTACAAACACACAAAGGCATTTACTTGACACACACACACACACACACACACACACACACACACACACCACGTTTTCTCTGCTTTATCACACAGAGGCAACAGGATGTGACTGTACCTGCCTTTTCCAGCTCAGCTCCCCGTCTGTCCGTCTGTCCGTCTCTCTCTCTCTCTCTCATTGTTCTGTCAGTGTTATTTTCTCTACCTCCCTCAGTGTGTCTGCCCTCTTTTCTCTTCCCATCCCCCACTTCACTCGTTTCTCAATCTCTCCCACATTAAACTCACCAGACTTCACAGTGAAAACGACATCAAACAAATGAGCTTTTAACTATTTGAACTGCATTAACTATTCAAATCATATGAACTAAACAAATTTTACACTATACAAACTATATAAGCCACACAAACTACAATCTATACAAACTCAAACTATATAAACTGTATGAACTAAAATTATTACAAAAACTAAACTACATAAACTATACAAACTTTACAAACTATATGAACTATATGACCTACAATTATAAACTATACACAAATTTTCTTAAACTTTTTTCAAACTATAAACAAACTATATAAAATATTCAACTATATGAATTAAACAAATTACATAAACTAAACATACATAAACTATACAAACTACATACAACTTATTCTATATAAACTGTATGATCTAAAATTATATAAACTTCAAACTACATAAACTACGTGAATAAAACAAATGATATAGACTATGTGAACGATGTGAACTACATAACATCATGAATTAACTACACAAACTACATGCAGCTGTGAAGTTTGAGTGGGATTGTGTGAGTTGAACCTCGACAGCACAAGAAGAACCTCCATCATGCTGGAATCTGGAGGGGCGGAGCTGAAGAAACACAGAAGAGAGAGGGGGAGGGTCTGTGGAATGCATCAGTGATGTCACTGCTGCAGGAGGGAGCATGCTCAGCGATGACATCATCCTCCTCACACAAGCTCCGCCCACAAGACATCAGGCCTGCAGAAAGTCCAGATGAGGAACATCTGAGCAGAAACAGAGAAGAACAGCGTCCATGCCTCGCTTTGGCATTTCATTATCTAATATAAACGTCAATCACACGATTACGCGAGTGTCTGTGAGGTCATAGACTTATGAGGGCTGATGACATGGTAATTAAAGGTTGTTGGTTCAAACCCTGAGAGTCGTGAATCATGATCTGCCAGCATTGAGCAAGACGCTTAACCTGTTTAGTCAGTGATTAACCGGAATTTATCTGCACTGGTGTACCACGTCTATCAGATAAACATTTATGAATGCTCTCTGAGGTAAAAGTACAAACACCAAAACAAATGATTCAATCATTTAGATTCCTTCATTTCCTGTTGTAGATTAACTCATACACCACCAAACTATCCTTACTATTTAAGAAGGCTCTAGTAAGCACAGTGAACAGCACGTGACCCTCGTAAAACGCGTCCACTGTGCAGTAAGCAATCATTTCGATCTAAACACGGCAAAAGGCGTTGTTTTTGTTTTTTCATACCTGCGGATGATGGTTAATTAGTGTTTCACGACTAAAATACAAAAGTTAGAGTGAGTGAACTTCAACAAAGAGCTTAGAACCCAAGAGGCGACACTTTGGTACTTTTTGGGCAATAGCCTCTAGATGGCGCTCCGGTAGCGCGGCCGCCATTATGAGCTGAAAATACTAACTGGACCATTGAATCCTTCCTTACGCTCCCAAAATCAGCGAATTTCACTGTCAAATCAGAAGCGCAAGAGAACAGTTTTTAAATTAAGTCTCCAGTAAATTGTATGATCCTACAGTAAATGTTGTATTGTCTTATATATGTTTTATTTTACCAGTTGTGGAATCAACCATTCATCCATCTGAGGTAACGTAGCTAGCCTACTTCATTGAGTATTTCCATTTTATGCAACTTTACACATTTATTAATAGTAAATTAATAATTAAAGGTGCCCTAGAACTTTTTTTATAAAGATGTAATATAAGTCTAAGGTGTCCCCTGAATGTGTCTGTGAAGTTTCAGCTTACCCCATAGATTTTTTAATTATTTTTTAAACGCCTATTTTGGGGCATAATTAGAAATGAGCCGATTCAGGGTGTGTGGCCCTTTAAATCTGGTGCTCCACATCCCCAAGAGCTCGCACTTGCCTTAAACAACATAAAAAAAGTTAACAGCTAATATAACCCTCAAAATGGATCTTTACAAAGTGTTCGTCATGCAGCATGTCTAATCGCGTAAGTACAGTGTTTTATTTTGATGTTTACATTGATTCTGAATGAGTTTGATAGTGCTCCGTGCTAACGGCTAATTACACACTGTTGGAGAGATTTATAAAGAATGAAGTTGTTTTATGCATTATACAGACTGCAAGTGTTTAAAAATGAAAATAGCGACGGCTCTTGTCTCTGTGAATACAGTAAGAACGATGGTAACTTTAAACCACATTTAACAGTACATTAGCAACATGCTAACGAAACATTTAGAAAGACAATTTACAAATATCACTAAAAATATCATGATATCATGGATCATGTCAGTTATTGCTCCATCTGCCATTTTTTGCTATTGTCCTTGCTTGCTTACCTAGTCTGATGATTCAGCTGTGCACAGATCCAGACGTTAATACTGGATGCCCTTGTCTAATGCCTTGAACATGGGCTGGCCTATGCAAATATTGGGGGCGTACATATTAATGATCCTGACTGTCACGTAACAGTCGGTGTTATGTTGAGATTCGCCTGTTCTTCGGAGGTCTTTTAAACAAATGAGATTTATATAAGAAGGAGGAAACAATGGTGTTTGAGACTCACTGTATGTCATTTCATGTACTGAACTCTTGTTATTCAACTATGCCGAGGTAAATTAAATTTTTGAATCTAGGGCACCTTTAATACATTTAAGATCATCATGTTTGCAGCGAACAATATATTTCAGACCTAGTGGAGTAATATTAACAATATCTAGGTCTGAATTGAAATAGGTTGTATTGTACGTTTTAATTGATCACGCTACAAACATAATGATCTTATAACACATGATGCATTGCTGTGTTATCCCATAATTGACACTTTTGGACACTTTTGCTTTAACGGACATTAGACAACACTGCAAAATCAAGCTGTTATATTCATATTTATTGTCCAACATTCCCAATTTTTCTGATGCATGTCCTTAATTTAATTTCATATGTTGGTAATAATTCAGTGCTTGTAAGCCTTAAAGAATTTTAATTTTCTAGAGAGCAAAGGTTTTTTGAAAAAAAGTGGAAGACTTGAACACAAAGTGTGTAAAATAAACTGTTAAAAGGATTTGATGATCACTAGCGATAGTATTTCATTCTGTGTTGTCATCATTCAGGTTGGATTTCAGCTTTAATGTACGTTTTGTTTTAACAAAGCAGCTGATATTGCCATAGAAACTAGTGGACTGACACTCGCTTTCACTCCAGAATGGCGGAAGCGCAGGGCTGCTGCTGGGCGCCGGTGCTGTAATGCAACCTTCTATTGAGTGTCGCTTCTTGTTTGTGTTTATTCTTTGACTTCAACATCTCGAAGACTAAGAGAAGAACATCACGGACAGAGAGGCGCATTTACAGCCGCAGTGACTCAATATGCAGCGCCACCTGCTGGAGAAACAGCGGAGAGCTTCAACCAGCAGCAGCGGAGAACTATCAAAGAAAGAACCTCAGAACCAACACAGAACTTCAGAACCATGAGAGAACTGAGAGGACACGACGAGAGGCGAGTGGATTTGACTATCAGTGAAACACCAGTCACGTGATTCAACAAGTTTTACCTCAGAGCAGAATGGCGGGATTTGCGAAGCCATCTATATTTTGATCCGTTTATTCCTAGAAGAGAAACATTGTAGATTATAAACCAAAGTATAATGCTTAAAAGTTTATTACCGGTATTTAACACCGTGTTTCTGGAACTGGGCAGCTGCTGGGCAGAGTCGTGAGTTGATGAAGATATTAATAAACCATAAAAATGCAAAATTACAACAAATGAACAATTTTATATTAAAACCAATCAAAATAAAAACAATTACTAAAAGATGTTATAGCTGCATGTCACGTGACCATTAGCCGACATCAGAACCGTGCACGTGCGAATGTGTCCACAAATGATTGAAATATTCACTTAAACTCTCAAGTATTTTAGATAAAAAAGGTTTAACTGAGAAAACATTTGCAAATTCTGACCTCGGAGCTCAAGACAGACATGAACTGCAGTCTGAAGCTGCACTAATAATCACAGACACACTGAAGTCAGTCAGTAAAAACTTTAATCAACTGCATGATAAAAATACAAAGAGTCTTTACAGTTATATTGGAGATAAGACACACTGGTGAGGTAAAACCCATGATCCTCTTCAACTGCATTAAGAGTCATTTCAAGCTGAAGCATCTGGATGAATCTGTGTGTGGACAAGCGTCCTCCATCATCATTCTCACACACACACACACACACACACACACACACACACACACACACACACACACACAGCTCTGGAGTGTCAGTGTGTGTAGAGCAGTGCTCGCTGTCTCAGGACGTCCCATATGAGCATACTGAGAACCGTATGAGGAGCCAGACGCACAAACACCGGCGTCATTCCTTTATACAGACCCACAATCCCTTCAGTGGCGCAAACCTTCATCAGACAGTCCACAAACCCGCGGTACAGACGGCCCTGAGACGCACAGAGAGACACAGCGGGGTGCATTTCATTTAATGTAGACGTAAATTCGTATTTTATATAATAATTTTTGTTCTTTTTATTTTTGCAATGTTATACTTGGTAAACAATGTGTGTGTGTGTGTGTGTGTTTTTACCCTCTTAAACTCGTCCACTGGTTGGTTGTACAGTCGAGTGCTGATGACATCAAACGGCGTCATGGTGATCGTCACGGCGACTCCGCTGATCATGGCGGCGATGAGAGCGGTGAGGCAGCTGTGAGGACTGAACCACTGCAGACACACATTCAGACACACATCATTTATGTGTGTCCCATTTATCACCTATTCACAGTTAGGGACAAGTTTGCCTCCTGAAGGACTAAACCTCCAGTTGAGGAAGATAAACCCAATAAATGAAGGTTTTTATAGCAAAAGTCTGTGTGTGTTAATGACCAGCTGTAGATGTGTGTGTGCTGACCTGTGCGCGTGTGACCCAGTCTTTAGCCGAGCTGAACGTGGCCAGTTGAGCCGCTGACCCCACCGTGACCCTCGGCACGGCCCCGTTCACCCCCCGCCACAGACCCGTCACTCCCTCACGGCGGTAGATGGACAGGAACGCGCTCGACACGCCCTGAAGAACAACGACACGCCAACCATTAGAAAACTATACTCAAACTCACATAAACTCAAACATGGTCAAATAAATTCATTAAAACCCAAATATACTCAAACTCATAATATCAAATATACTCACATATAATCATATATACTCACTCATATACACTCAATGGTCAATAAACTCAATATACTCAAATTTATAAACTCAACATGGTCAAATAAACTCATTAAATACAAATATACTCAAACTCATAATATCAAATACTGGCATATAATCATATTTACTCACTCATATACACTCAAATATGGTCCAATAAACTCAAACTCATATAAACTCAAACATGGTCAAATAAACTCATTAAAACTAAATACTCATAAAAATATACTCAAACTCATAATATCAAATATACTGGCATATAATCATATTTACTCAGTCATATACACTCAAATATGGTCAAATAAACTTCAATATACTCAAATTTATATAAACTCAAACATGGTCAATACTCATTAATAAACTCATAAAATATACTCAAACTCATAATATCAAATATATACTCATTAATCATATTTACTCAATATACCTCAAATATCAAATAACTCAATTAATTAAATATATAAAAATATAAATATATATATATATCTCAATTACAACTCATATTTAACTCAATATACTCAAATAAATCAAATATGTCAATAAACTCATTAAAACTCAATATACTCTATAAAATCAATATACTCACATATACTCAAACTCAAATATGGTCAAATAACTCATTTAACCTCAATATACTCCATTAAACAATTAATATAATATCAATATACATATCATATACTCAAACTCATTCATACTCATACTCAAAAACTCATTATAAACAATAAACTTATAAACTCACATATACTCAATAACTTGAATAAATAACTTAAATATACTCAAACTCATATAAACAAATTTACTCACATATATACTTAAACTCATATAAACTCAAATATACTAAAAAAAAAACTCAAATATACTCAAACTCGTTTATATACTCAAATATACTCAAACCTAAATATATTTAAACCAACTCAAATAACCTAAAAAAATTCAAATAAAAACAAACAAACAAACTCAACAAATAAATATATTTAACTAATATACTCAAACTCAAAAATACTCAAATACACACAAACTTACAAATATCAATATCAATATATATTATCAAACTTATGGCTGCAGACACATTATAAGTCATTAAATTAATGAAAGGGATTTCCCATGGAGCCACAGATGAACAATTGAGCGTCAGATATCAGCGATGATCAGAATCACCGACCCATGACGTCACACTGACGATGGCGTCTCATCTGTGATTGGCTGATAAAAATCCTGCACTGGTGACCGGTCAGAGTTCAGCTGTAATATGTGATGCTGATGCACGCCTCTGTGTGCTGAACTCTGATTGGCTGCCAGTGCAGAACAGTGAGAGGTGTGTTGACACACACACACACACACTCCGGTCAGGTCACATATTTTGGGTGGTTGACGGAAAACAAGACTGAATTAGACGCGAGTCACATGACTGGTGCCGCAGATCTCTGTACCTGATGGTTGTGCTGGTGTCCTACAGCGATGGCCGCCACCGTCTGCGCCTGCAGCTGTGTCTTCACCTGCACAAATTCACACAAGAGTGTGACGTTCACAGGAAACGCATCACACACTAATCACAGCCGCACTGTAACACACTGACTCTGAGTCTGTCGTAAAACACTCAAATACTTAACTTCCTCTGCTGTTTTGATATTTGAGCCTGTCTCCGGCTGTCTTACTGTCAACACTCTGTGAGTGTGTGTGTGTGTGTGTGTGTGTGTGTGTGAGACCCTGTATATATGCAGCGCTGCAGTGATTAATGCAGCAGCAAACGGACAACAGCTCGAGTTACTGCTTCAGTTACTTGTTCCTGAAAATGAGTCGGATGAAGACAGTAAACAACCACAATACTGGAAATGCTGCAATTCTGCATATTTAAAGCTTGCATTCTGTTGATTCAGCTAAAAGGTCACGCCGTGATGTGTCAATCTTCTGTTAGTCACATGGCTTCAGAAGGCAGAGTTCACCTACTGAAACTCTGGAATGCAGTGAAATTCGCATGCGTTGCATTTCCAGTCTCCTGCATTCACATGCTTATCAATGGAAGTCAAGGGACCAGGAGTGTGGCGTGTGTGAAGCTTGTTTCCAGCACGGAATAAAAAAGTTTACATCTCAAACAGACTTTTTTTCTCAGAATTTTTAAAAAATAAACTCACAATTACGAGATAAAAAGTTTTTAAATTGTGACTATCTCGTAATTAAACTTTAAATCAATTAGACTTTTTTAAATTGCAATTCTAAGTTTATAACTCGCAATTCTGATAAAAAAAAAAAAGTCAGAATCGAGAGATAAAAAGTTCAATCACTTTTTTATTCCATGACGGAAACACAATGCTGACCCCACCGATTATGACACTAGCTAGTTTCCATCCAAAGTTGTGAATTTAACTTGTGCGCAAAATTGGAATAAGACATAAAACATTTGTGAATAAAGCAGAGTTTCCATCCCATGTGTTCAAGAGAACAATATTGTCACTTTCTGTGAAACTGGCACAAAACATCAGTCATAAATACAGCTGTGAGCAGCTTTAAGGCCTTTAAGTAAATGTATAAAATGGTATTATGTTTTATCAAGCAAGCCTGCATCTCGATCATAGATGGAAAAGACCATTTACAGCAAATACAGGCAAATTACCACAAAAACCCAAATTGCAAGTAAATCTAGTGTTTATTTAAGCCGTTTGTTGGTTTTTTTTTTTTCATCTGGCCAGTTGCCGCCTCATTTTTGACAGAATGAGTGTGCTGAGTTTGCTGAAAATATCTCATTCTGCTCATGAGTTACAGCCATTTTAGTAAAATTAAACCAACATTTGAGATGCTGCGATGCGATTGGTCTGCTGGTTAGTCCAGTTATCCAATCACAGCCTCTGCTTTCACAATTGACTAGTGCGAGAAATCACCACCACCAGTACAGATGTTCAGCAAATGAGTCTTTTACCAGATACGCGGGCGAGGCAATGAACGCCCCCAGAGCTCCTGCCGCGGCCCCTGCGATCAGACTCCCTCCCGGGGCGTCCGTGAGTCCCGAGGCCTGCGTGTAGGAGTAGAACCCGAGCCGCACCCCGTTCATCAGACCCTGGTACAGCAGCGCCGCCGTCAGCCCCTTCTGCAGCCCTCGGACGCCGTCCGTGCTGCCCACCACCCAGAGCGCCTGCAGGACCCCGCGGTAGTGCCGCTGGTAGGAGCCGCGGGCCCTCAGCTCGCCCTGCAGCTGCAGTCGGGTCTTCACCACCTCCAGCGGGTTGGTGAACACGCACGCCCCGCAGCACGCCAGCGCGCCCAGGGTGAAGTCCAGCGGGAGCCACAGGGCCCCAGGGGCGTGCGCGGGGCCGGGCGGCGCTCGGGCGACGGGCGCGATGGAGGGCTGCGGGGCGAATGGTGAGTTTATGAACCGCATGACAGGCATGTCCGGAAACACACTGTAGATCCTGCTGGTGTGTGTTATCTCACGTATGTGACATTATACTGTATTATCATGTTTCCACACTGCAGAAATGTGTCCAGTGTCCAGGATTCAAATCTACAACAGTACAAAAGTTACTGTCATTGATTTACTGGTTGATTTATCAACAACTAATAAATTTCCATTTAAAAAAGAACATTTACATGGCGAGTCATCCTCTAACAACACTGGTACTGAAAACATAAGTAAACATACTGACTGGAAAGAATGTTATGAAGCATAATATTTACATAGGTTTATGACATACGATCTGCACATACAGGAAATCATCGAAGCATGTTTTGTGTTTAATATACGCTACATACAAACAATTAAACCGCACGATAAACTTTACATGACCATTTTCTCAGTATTAACGCGTGTCTTACCGAGTCTGATGGCTTTTCTGTTTGTGATTCACACACTCGTAAACACGAAGCGCTTCAGAGACCGCCCCGCCCACGCCTCCTGCCCGACCAATCACCGCGCAGCTCCTCCGCCACCTCACAGCCTCCCCAGCGGACAGCCAATCGCGTCGGAGCACCACAGACTGAATTCAAATGGGTTAAAGGTGAATGATGCGGGTGAAATCCGGACTAAAGTCCCGCTGCGGATCTTAAAGTCGCATTCTTGACTCAAATCCAGGACAAAAAATGGGTATAAATCTCTGCAGTTACACACACAAACGCATATATGTAAGTACATTATTAAGATTCACTCAACTGTGAGGAATATATTAAATAATACCAATAATAAATACTCTCTGTGAATGTCAGGTTTCAGCGGTTTCAGCTGAAGCCAATTAAAAGAAAATAAAAGCTGATGTAGTTTTTAAACATATAAACTTAAAATACAATAATAATGACATTCAAAATCTAGTGTGTAGAACTATAGAGGGTATGCACGTGACGTCACCGTCGCCCGTTATGACTGCGGTCACGCCCACTGAGTGGCAAGAGACGTAAATGCCGCGAAAAACACACAAAACACATCCAAAGCTTTGCGATTGACTGTACAAATAGCTTTGACACAAAATCTGAGGTACAGACTGCCGAAAGCTACAGAAAAAAGAAGCAAATGTCGCTGCAATTCACAGAAACAACTGAACTCCAGCAGAGAAACATGGATTTGCAGTTATCATTTTGTGTCAAAATGTTGGATTTTGAGGTAAAATCATACCGTATATATTGTATTGTTATATATTGTGTTGACAAATCATCAATTACCATCTTATATTCTGCATAATTGGGTGTTTTTAAATAAACACTGACAAAAACTATACAAGTTTTAGGGCTGGACAGTATGACGATATAACATTGATATAAGTGATTACTCGGATTTAAACCATATTGTAGTTATATAAAATACTCACAGGCAGATTTGCTTTATGTATTTCCCCGGCGTCGAAATCAGGTACATATAAATGTCAGGAAACAGGATTCCTGGCTGCATGTCAATATGCATGGATTTGACATGTCAAAAGGAACACTTTCGAGTCCAACCTTTAGTGTAATCTTTTGTTTTACTCGAGTTTTCGCAGTTTCCTCTATTAAATCCAGTCATGAAGCAGGTTCTTTTGCCACTCAGTCCAGCTGAGGGAGCGCGCCGGCGGGAAAGTGATGTCGATACATACCCTCTTTTGAGACGATGTTTGAGAAGCAGATCAGGTGACGTCACATGTGACCGCACGGCTTTATTCCGTTACAGTAAAGATCGTAAAAACGCACTCAACATTATATCAGAGAATTAAGACATGGAGAACTTTCTTTATTTCCGTTTACAATCCACGGTCTCATTCCCTCAACAGCACCATCGCACACACACACGTTTAATGTAAACAATGCAGGCTGAAAGAGCGGTAAAAAAGGTCCATTTCATCGGTTCGTCCTACAATCGTGTTTCCTTCAGTCAGATCAGCGTTTCTGAGGGTGAAATGCGACAGAAACAATAAAACATTCCCTTCTAGATTTCTCTCTCTCACACACGCACACACACTTGCAGAGCACATAGCAAAAACATCATTCATTCACTCATAAATTGAAACAACAACTATGTTTGAGTGTCCTTTATATGTGTTGAGCTGTATTTTAAGGTAAATTAGTGTAAGGGCAGCAGTCGTTCCTGTCCGTGTCGCGCCAGCTCGCGTTCCTCCATTACCTCTTCGCGCGGACGAAGTACAAGGCGTTGGTTTTGGGGTAATATTTGACGTTTTGCTTTTTGTCCATGAGGCCGCCGAAGATGATGAGCTCTCCGCGCCCCTGAACCACCGTGTGCAGGCTGGTCTCCGGCGGTCCCGTGACGGCGCTGGGCGCACCGCCGCTCCCATACACCTTCCACGACACCACGCCGTCCGACTTGGCACGAGAAATGTCCAGCAGGTACATCTGCATGGGTTTGCAGTTGAGCGACTGGTACAGCGGCTTGCCCACATTCAGGCTCTGCGGCGGGTGGTGGCCGAGCCGGCGCGCGATCGGCGGGATGGAGTGTCCGTCGGCCGCTGCGGCCTGCGGCGGGCTGGAGGAGGCGGGAGGGGTGCCGCCGGACGCGGAAGCGCCAGGCTGGGACTGCGAGGACGAGGTTGGCAGCGATGACGAGGCTTTGACGGCCTCCAGACCTCGGCGCAGGGCGGCGGGAGAAACGGCGCCCGGAGGGGTGCGCGGCGACGCGGCCTGCGGAGGCGTGCAGCCCGTTGGAGCTGAGCGGATCGGCGTCCCAGCTGTAGTCTGTGGGTGCGTGTGGCCGCGTGGGCGGGGACGCCGCTTGGACGGGGCTGGTGCGGGGGGACGGCGACGAGCCGTTGAGCAGCGGCGGGCTGTCGGGACCTCGCGAGGGCGACTGCTGCTGTGACGACGACGGACTGCCATCCCGCGCTCGAGCCGACGCTCTCGGCCGCAAGGTTCCCCAGCGACCGTTCACACAGGGCGCCTCCTCGACCGCGCCCAGCACCACGCCTGCTGCGCCGCTGCGCACCGGAGACTGCGAGCGCAGAGAGGGCGGGTCCGGGCCCAGAGGGGCGGGTGTAGAGCTGATGGGGGACGGCCGAGAGTTGAGACTCGGGCTGAGAGGAGCTCGACCCGACGGCGCCTGAGAGAAAACCACCACACACTGACCCACCTGAGAGAGACAGAGAGAGACATGAGCTAATGTGAATATTGAAGATGCAGTGATTTAAACCTAGGACTAAATTTACTAAATTTCTGTCCATTCATTGGATGTCGAAAATGGGGCGTGGCACTCAAAAGGAGGTGGATCTGAATGTGAACTTGCAGTGGATTGTAAGAAAGGAAGATCAGGTTATGACATTTTGATTAAAATCACCAGATTAAAAATGAAACACATGGACAAATCGTTCACGACAATATCAAGTGGCAATGATTGAATTAATAATTAAACAGTCAAACAACAGAGAAACTTTATAGTCCAACACTAGTTCTGCAACAGACACAATTACATCATTAATTCTGATGTCCAATTATGTTTCTCAAATGAGTGTTTTTCTATGAACTAACTCTTTTAAAGGGTTAGTTCACCCCATAATGAATTTCAGTCATTAATTACTCTCCCTCATGTCGTTCCACACCCGTAAGATCTTCGTTCATCTTCAGAACACAAATTAAGATATTTTTGATGAAATCAAAATTATGACTCGTCCATAGACAGCAAAATAATCAACACATTCAAGGTCCAGAAAGGTACTAAAGACATCGTTAAAACAGTCATGTGACTGCAGTGGTTCAACCTTAATGTTATGAAGAGACGAGAATACGTCTGTTACACAGCTGGCGCAGTGCTGCATTTCCGTGTTTATGTCAGAACGCTGACTCATTATTGGCCGACACCTGTATCAGTGTAACTCATGCCTCGTGCTGATCACGTGATCAGCTTTGGCCAATTCTGAGCCGGCATTCGGATGTAAACACAGAAGCTTCACTGTGTTACTGCATCACCTGCGTAAGATAATGACAGGGAAGAGAAGAGATTGTTGAATAAAGTTATTTTTGTTTTGTTTTTGCGCACATAAAGTATTCTCGTCTCTTCATAACATTAAGGTTGAACCACTGCAGTCACATGACTGTTTTAACAATGTCTTTAGTACCTTTCTGGACCTTGAAAGTGTTGATTATATTGCCGTCTATGGACGAGTCATAAACCTCTTGGATTTCATCAAAATATCTTAATTTTGTTTCTGAAGATGAATGAAGGTCTTATGGGTGTGGAACGACATGAGGGAGAGGAATTAATGACAGAAATTACATTTTTGGGTGGACTAACCCTTTAAGACAAGTAACAGCCATCAAAACAGTTGGTTAATGGATGGATCAGAGAATTCTGTGAAATAAAAATCATCTTCCATTTTATAGGAAACTGTTTATCAATCAATAACTAAATAAAAAAATATACAATTAAATTCAAATCTATAGGGATGCAACAGTATTAAAATAATGGCAGATATAATAAGCTGATTGATAATCAATAAATGCCCAATATTATTAAAATTCAGTACTGTTTTGTCTAAAATGAAATGAAACAATAAAAATGAATCTTTTTATATGCTGAAATTAAATAAATGTAGGCAACACAACATTGTAATGAACTGCATGATTGATCATTTTAAGATCTGAACAGTGTTATTAAATTATTAGTGTGAATTAACTATTAAATATAACAGATGTGGTATAAAACCAGTAGCATGGATGAGTGAATAAATTTGAATCACATCTGCTTCCTCAAACACAGGAAGTCTCGCTCACCTTGCAGGCCGGATGACACCAGAGCTCGGGCGCGCCGTGATCCTCGTTCTCCACCCGCAGCTGCTGCCACGTCCAGCTGGAGGCGCTCATGTGCAGCAGCCAGGCGTCCTTCAGCAGCTGCACACACACACACTTATAAATCTCTGGTTGTATGTCAACAAATATTGGATTCAATCTTTTTATCAACTTTTTGACGTGGAGCACTGATGCAGGTCGATCTCCCGCTCATTACACAGCAGATACTCACAGCGTTGGGCCCGCCGCAGCCGCCCAGAATCAGCAGCGTCTCGCTGTCGATCACGATCTGAGGGCGACACAGTGAGCGCATCAGTTTCAGAGGCATCATGGGAAGCGGCGGAGAGACTGAAGAGCGTGAGTTACCTGAGACTGGCCGCCGCGCGGGTGAGGAGACGGGCCGCTGACGGCGGGTTTGGACCAGGACCACTGCTCCAGATCCAGAAGCCACACCTCGTTACTCCTGAGACACAAACACACATCATGAAGCACGCGTGCGTCAGCTGACCGAGGCGCTCAGAGCGTCATACGTACATCTGCCGCGCGCCCAGAGAGCCTCCGAACACCACCATGGTGCTGCCGATCACCGAGGACGAGTGGCCTGCCATGGGCGGCGGCCCGTGAGTCGTCACAATGCAGTTCCACCTGCGGGAGAGAAAGGGGCGGGGTTACTGCCTAAATAAACTGAGTATTTTCATTTGATTATAGAATTGTTCAAGTTTGATGAAATCAAAAAATATTAAATTTTTTGATGATAAATCTGTATTAAATCAAAACACAGAACACAGGAATTGTTAAACTGTTATAGTTGAATGATTTCAGTTGATTAGACGCGTGTTCTTTGATGATCATGTGACGAATCGGCGTCTCTCACCAGTTCTTGGAGGGCGAGTAGGTGTGGATCTCGTCGAAGAACCTCTCGGGCTGGTGCAGCGGGTACGGACTGGGCCGCGTCCAGCCGCCGAACAGCACCAGCAGATCTCTGTACATGACCAGCGTGGCTCCGGCTTTGGGCGACGGGTACGAGCCTGAACACAACGACACAAGAGAGAGCGTGAGCGAGTGATCGCCTCCCATCGGAGCGCTGCAGCGGGACTCTGTCTGACCTGACGCCAGCGGCCGGATCCACTCTTTGCTGTTGAGGTCCAGACGCCACAGGTCGTTGAAGGCCGCGTTACAGCTGCTCTGAGTGCAGCCGCCGAACACGTACATCGACTGATTGGAGTCGTAGTAACACGCACCTGCAGCACAACAACCTGCCGTCACTCAACCAGCATCTTGAGTCAAACAGTCAAATCTTCATCTTTCACAGTAAGATTCATCCCATCAGTGAGTGATTCATTAGAATGATTCAAACTACTTGTGATTCATTTCGAAAGAACTGGTTCAAAAGAGTCATTTAAAAAAATAAATTCTGAAGCAGTTCAGCAGATTCACACAGTGCTGAACATCAAACTGGTGTGTGTGTGTGTGTGTGTTTGAGTGTGTGAGAGAGTGTGTGTGTGAGTGTGTGTGTGTGTTTGGCGTTACTGACTGTGCGAGAAGCGTTGTGTTATGGGTGTTCCAGGATACGGATAGGTGCGACTCTCCCACTGGATGTTTCCCTCCTGAATGGCCCGCAGGAAACCATGGTAACACTGATACGCCACACCTGAGAACACACACACACACACACACACAGAGACGGTCAGGTGTTTAGAGGGTCATTCACAAACAGGTGAGATTTCCTGCTCCTGTGTCACATTCACAGCTGACAGTCTGATTGACATTTAAACACATCTCAGTGTCACATGACCGTCACAGTGCATCAGCGCCACACTAAAAACATAAATACAATGATAACTATATAACTCTAAACTATATATATAACTATGAAAAAATAATGATAACTATTAGGGCTGGGTATTGACACAATTTTCATGATTCGATTATTTTGGATGCAGTATTTCAGTTTCAGCACATGGCAAATTTTCTAGAGGATAAAATCTCTCACTAATGCTGTAAACTACACATGAGAGTCAGCTGGTGCTACTATAATAATACTGAAGGTTAAATTAACTTATTTATATACAAACACTTAAATTACACTCAATGATGTTTTTATTTTAAATAAAGTTTAGAATTACATAATCATATTTCTACTCCAATTCGTTTTTTTGAAATATAAACATTTAAATCGCTGCTGATTTATTCAAACATGCATTAAATATTGAAGAACATTAAAAATTATAATGAATATGTAACGGTGCATAGCTATATTTATCTTTCTAGAGTTCACTTTTCTAGCTGACTAATGAGTTTATGGTCACTGAATATGTTTTTCTGAGGTAAATGTGACGTCACGTGACATTGAAGCTGTTTTATTGACGTCTTTCCGAGGTTGAAGCACTGATTGAGCGATTACACGAGACATGATACGGATTTCAGTAAGTTGTACTGTATATTTTAACATACCTTCAGATGTTCATGTTTATTTCGCTGTAACTGGTATTAAAGCGGAGGAGAGGATGATCACATGCTTCTCTTTAACTGAGGCGCTAAAGCGATCCGTCACGCCACATTAAACAGCGCCAAAACGGTGTTTATTTTTTGAATCTCATAATAAGATGGACGTCATTTGAAATCTGAGACTTTGCTTCATATCAAAAGTAACAAAGATTATTGTGATTTATTGGATGGGAGGCGCTACATATTCTGATCATTCATCAACTGAAAACAGACTAGACTAATCGATTCTTGGGATTTAAGAATCGATATCGGTTCGTAAAAATGAGAATCATTTAAAATCGAGAAATCAATATTTTTTACCCAGCCCTAATAACTATAACAATAACACTATTTTTTTTCTGCAGTTTTGTCATCTGTCTCTTTAAATGCTCTATCTGTTTAAATCAGGGTGGATTCTGATTGGCTGTCAGTGTTTTAATCGTTCATCAGCTAAAAAAAAATTGTTATGACAGTGATTCCAGTGATATCGTTCGTCTGTGTCGTTATCATTATAGTGACTCTGCCATTATAAAACCTCGTTATCGTTCTCGGTGTGAACGGCCCTTGATCGTGTTGAGGGTCACCTGACCTTTGATGAGGCGGTACCACTGTTTGCACACCAGTGCGGCCGTCTTGTGCTCCTGGTAGGGCGACAGGAAGGACAGGATGTACTCCAGCACTTCCTCCGGCAGCTCGCCCATGCTGTGAGCGCTGGCCCCGCCCCCGCCCGCCGGAGCCCCGCCCTCCTCTGTGTCCATGGCAACCAGGCAGCTGTCTTCACCGTCTGAGCAGCGAGACATGACGCCGTCTGTCTGTCTGCAGATCTGAGGGGAAACGTCAGAGGTCATGTGACTGATCGTCCGCACCGGTTTTAGGATTGCGAACATTTAAAACTGCTTTTCCACTATCGCATATTTTAATAATCATCATAAATTCATCCTGTGAAAAGCGTTCTGAAATTGCGTTACCATGGAAACGGTACATCA
The DNA here is from genome assembly GCA_028476615.1 of Culter alburnus. Taxonomy (NCBI): domain Eukaryota; kingdom Metazoa; phylum Chordata; class Actinopteri; order Cypriniformes; family Xenocyprididae; genus Culter; species Culter alburnus. The sequence goes on from JAOTNS010002457.1 coordinate 89,772, forward strand.
ATTTTGTGATATCAACTTCAAATTTGGTCAGACAAGCTTTGATTTTCTAGCATTTCTAAAGACCAAATTATTTAATAAAACAAATTTTGAATAAAATAAAAATGTTTAGTTCAGTACATTTGCTTTACAGTAAACTTAGACTTTATAACTTTACACTTTATTTTTTGAAGTGCTTCTGCAATAATCTCTTTAAAAAGCAAGCATTTATGAATTAAGCAGTTGTGACGGTGAACTTCATGACAGTGTCGTTTATAACAACAGAAGTGTTTCTGGATGTGTGTCAGTGTTTCTCTGATCTGATCTTCATCACAGTACAGTATAACTCCACACATTCACTCGTGCACCGCATCAGGCGTGTTTACTAGAGTAAATTCAGAGTATTTTCAGCAGCTGCTTCATTAGCTGAGCGCTAACAGCCGGTTCATTCGCGTTTAACGCTGAGGATGACGCTGTGAGCGGCGCGAGACTGACGCGCGTGGATTTACCTGTCTGCTGGACGCTCTGTCCGTCTCTCGTCCGCGCGCTTCTTCTGTTTTTCTGCTGTTGTTTGTGTTTCTCTTTTTATCAGCTGCTCTCATGAACCTCCTCACTCCAAACATCCGCCATCTTCCTCCGCACGGGAGCGCGCACGTACACACGTCACACGTCTCAGAGCGCGCGCGCGCGGGGCGACGTCCGTTACATTTGGGCGCGCCCGCTGTTTCTCCGAAGTAAATGTTTATTGATATATCCGTCATATTTTAGACTATTTTGATTGATTTTTGGCCATTTGTAAGTAATACAATTTTGTGTCAATTGTCATATTCTATATGATGTTGTTAAAAATGTGTTGTAATAAAATGATCCAGTTTTTCTTTGACCTCTATGTCCTCAATTGTATAAAGTAAATATTTTAACCAATATTTTAACCAAGTAAATCATTTTTACCAATGCGATTTTATTTTGCGTCTAGGCACTTTCTGAGATCGCGGCCGCTCGCACAGAGCACTTTAATGTTTTAGTGGAACAATCACCGTAATGTCACGTTTATATTAATCTACTGTTGAGCGAGCTCATATGTAGCTTTAACCCCAAAGTATACTTCACTTGTTGTGTACAATTTACTTTTTATGCAGGTTGCATGCACTTTTTTTTTTTTTTTGCAGTAATTAGTTTATACACAAGGTGGCGACCATGTCCTAGGGGCAGTGTCGCCAAGTCCGCGGGTCAAAATAAATCGACTCAAAATAAAGTGATATTTACCCCCTGGAATGCCAATTTTACTTGTGGAGTCCTGCCAAAAACGTGAATTTTACCCCCCAGACTGTGATTTTTACTGTGGGACCCTGCGATTGGGCAAGTTTTGAGGAGCAATTGGGCAGGTTTTAAGGTGAAAACCTGGCAACCCTGCCTGGGGGCATTAATTCAAAAGGCAGTCAAAGAAAACCTGCATAACAGTGCTTAGCGATTTTGTCGCTAGATTTAGCGACTTCCCCACCACTTTTCAGACTTTTTTCAAAAGCTTAGCTACAAATCTAGCAACTTCTTGCAAACCTTATCTAGATTCTGTAAATCCCACTGATCTATATTTATATTAATATAGATCAGTGGACTCACAAGTGTGACGTCATCTAGCGACATATAGTGACAAGTTTTAGCTACATTCAACTGAAAGCAAGTTGCAACACTGTGCATAAACAGAACAGACCGGAACACATGCGAGCTACAGAGATGATGGAGGCCTATATAGACGAGAGATTGTGTGAAGAGGCTAGAAAGTACCCTCATTTGTACAACTCTAGCATGAAAGAATAAAAATATATTTACGTGGGTTGTAACTCATGGCGAGAGATTGCTCAAAACTGTGCATGCGTTAAACGCCTGTGTACGCGTACAAGTGAAGTGTAGTTTGCAAGATTGTGCATTCGACTGTGTGCGTACACAAGCGTTAGCGTACCCAGGGCTTAAGAAATTCAATTTGGTGAGTCAGCTCGTCCAAAACAGACCTCACTCATACATTTAGCTTCGGAAAGCCTGAATCATTCTAGTGATTCAGTTCATCCTAAACGGCGCACTCTCATATGTAGCTTTGGAAAGTCTGATTCATTCTAGAGTCGGTTTGTTCCAAACATCACAATCTCATATGTAGATTTGGATAGTCAGATCCGTTCTAGTGCATCAGTTCATTATAAATGGACCTCAGTCTTACCAAGCGTGCCACACAAGTCCTGAAAAGTGAAGCAAAAGTGTCGATTGCCCCCAGGTGGTTGGTCCCAGTATAGGTCATAAACCCCACCCTCTCCATGAAATTTAATGGGACGTGCGACAAACTAAACAATTAAATTACACTTCAAATATTTATTTTCCAAAGATGGTTTCTGTCATTTAGTAGTTTTTATCACGCTGATGTAAATTCAAGTGTTCATTTTTTAAAATAAGTTTGGATTTAGTTGGTTATTTGATCCTATAAAAACAGGGATGTGACAACATGATTGACAGCTCCTCTGAGTGAAGTAGTCACTGAGGCACAAATGGACTTTTTCAGGATTTTCGGGAGGAGATTGGAGCATTGACTTCTACATTTTCAAAACTGCTTATTTCACGATATGAGTTGTTCCGAAGAAAACTGTACTAAATGATTCTGCTGGAGTGTGCGCAGGGCCTTGATAGCGTGCGACTCCACTTCCTGCTCACTACTGCGCAGACTCGGGTCCCAAAGCAGCACAAGATGTCTATGGCTCTTACATGTAGGTTTGGACAGTATGATTCATTTCAGTGAGTCAGTTCGTTCTAAATGGCTCTCATATACATACGTAGCTTTGGAAAGTCTGATTCATTCCAGTAAATTGATTCCTAAACAAACCTCACGTAGCTCAGGAAAGCCTGGCTCATCTTTGTGAACTGGTTCATTCAGACAGTTCTTGTAAGTGACCAGATTCCGCATGTCTTGTTTTGTAGCACTACTTCTTGGACTCTTATATTACTTTAATTATATTAAATATATATATGTAAATAATTTATAACCAAATATCATGTGCATATTGTTAGTCAAGTTTATGCATTTGCAGATACATTTCACCAAAACGTCTTACATTACATTCAAGTTAAACATTTCTGAATCAGTTTGTGTTGATTGAGTCAACAAGCAGACAAAAACATGGTTCAACTCAAACTCAAACAGACGTAAGAAATGAAAGTTGCTTTACTGTCAGACATCAAAACAGTTTCCATCTGATTTCATGAAGTTGTTTCCAGTCTCTGTGATCACTGACAGTGAAGTAAACATCAGCCACCGACACAAACACAGACGCGGTTACTGCGGTTTTAATCATTCCTTCTACTAACACATGATCGCGACTCTAAACGAGCGTTAAACTGGAGTCCCGTCAGGTTTGCTCTGTTCTGATGTCTTCCTGCTGTCCTCCGGCACTTCCTGCAGAGGGCTGAGCACTTCCTGTGCCTTCAGCGCTGGTGTGAAGCCCGTCTTCATGCCTTTAGTGGGTGTTTCTGGTGCCGGTCGGCCCTCGTTGTCCAGAACTCCTTCTCCATGAAGCCAGTCCATCTTCTGCCGGTGCTGCCGGATGGCCTCGTCCACACGGGCGTCGATCATGGCCTCAGTCAGGACCCCGTCCTCGGACGCGTATGCCGCCGCCTGACACACACAGACACACACACATTACCATGAGCCTCTGTGGGACATCAGTATTTGTACTTAAGTTATAAAGATGATGATTTTAATCATATTGAATTCAGTTCAACTAATATAAATCCAAAATGAATTAAAGTTTGTCATTTCTGAGGTTTTAGCATGTTTAGAGTTGCTGAACGAGGAACAGACCTGCCATGCGACTCCGAGTTTAGAGATTTCTCGTCCAGACATGCCGTCCACACGCTTCGCAATCTCTGAACACTTCAGCCCGTAATCGAACGGAGCCAGCTTCAGCCGCCTGCACACAACCAACCAATCAATCAAATCAACCTCATTATGCCAATCATTATAACCCAATTGTGTAAAAATGTCTGAATCAGTGTTGTTAGTGTAAACTAAAACTAGAACTGTAAAAATAAACTAATTGAAATAAAGCTAAAATACAACATTAAAGTGTTAAGTGTGTGTATGAGAGAGTGTGTGTGTGTGTTCAGTGTGTGTGTTCAGTGTGCGTGTTCAGTGTGTGAGTGTGTTCAGTGCAAGTGTGTTCAGTGCGTGAGTGTTCAGTGCGAGCGTGTTCAGTGCGAGTGTTCAGTGCAAGCGTGTTCAGTGCGAGTGTTCAGTGCGAGTGTGTTCAGTGTGTGAGTGTATTCAGTACGAGTGTTTTCAGTGTGTGAGTGTTCAGCACGAGTGTGTTCAGTGTGCAAGCGTGTTCAGCGCGAGTGTGTTCAGTGTCAGTGCGTTCAGTGTGAAAGTGTGTGTTCAGTGTGAGTGTGTTCAGTGTGTGTTCAGTGTGAGTTTAGTGTGTGTTTTCAGTGTGAGAGTGTGTGTGTTCAGTGTGAGAGTGTGTGTTCAGTGTGAGAGTGTTCAGTGTGTGAGTGTATTCAGTGCGTGAGTGTAGTGCAGTGTTGCGAGTGTGTGCGAGAGTGTTCAGTGTGTCTTCAGTGTGAGAGTGTGTGTTCAGTGTGTGAGTGTATTCAGTGCGTGAGTGTTCAGTGCGAGTGTTCAGTGCGAGAGTGTTCAGTGTGTCTTCAGTGTGAGAGGTGTGTTTCAGTGTGTGAGTGTATTCAGTGCGTGAGTGTTCAGTGCGAGGTTCAGTGCGAGAGGTTCAGTGGTCTTCAGTGTGAGAGGGTGTGTTCAGTGTGTGTTCAGTGTGAGTTCATGTGAGGGTGTGTTCCGTGTGTGTTCAGTGGTGTGTGTCAGTGTGTGAGTGTTCAGTGTGTGAGTGCAGTGTGTGCGTGTGTTCAGTGTGTGATGCTCATGTGCAAGCGTGTTTCAGCGAGTGTGTTCAGTGTGTGTGTGTATTCAGTGCAAGCGTGTTCAGCGCGAGTGTGTTCAGTGTGTGTGTATCAGGCAAGCGTGTTCAGCGCGAGTGTGTTCAGTGTGTGTGTATTCAGTGCGAGTGTGTTCAGTGTGTGAGTGCTCAGTGCAGCGTGTTCATGTGGTGTAGTGCAAGCGTGTTCAGTGCAGTGGTGTTGTTCAGTTGTTTGCATGCGAGTGTGTCAGTGTGTGAGTGCTCAGGCAGCGTGTTCAGTGTGTGAGTTCAGTGCAAGCGTGTTCAGTGTGTTCAGTGTGTGTATTCAGTGCGAGTGTGTTCAGTGCAAGCGTGTTCAGTGCGATGTTCAGTGGTGTTCAGTGCGAGAGTTCAGTGCGAGAGTTCAGTATGAGTGTTTTCAATGTGTGAGTGTTCAGTGCAAGCGTGTTCAGTGCGAGTGTGTTCAGTGTGAGTGTTTAGTCAAGCGTGTTCACGCTTCAGTGCGAGAGGTGTTCAGTGCGAGAGTGCATGCAGAGTGTTCATGAGCAGTTTCAGTGTGAAGCAGTGAGAGTTCAGTGCGAGAGTGTTCAGTGCAAGCGTGTTCAGTGCGAGAGCATTCAGTGCGCGAGCGTTCAGTGTGCGAGTGTGTTCAGTGCAAGCGTGTTCAGTGCGAGTGTTCAGTGCAAGCGTTTTTTTAATCCTGTTAATTCTTTCCCCTTAAAAACATAGTACCGCGTGTGTAGCCACATGACTCCACCCCGTCCAGACAGTGGCATAAAAGCAAAACACGAGGTGAATGCCGGTTCAACACATAGTGATGGCGCGCGAGCAGTGGCATGTGTCTTCACTAAACTTTGTCAGTTGTATTTGTTTAATGGTTTGGACATTCAAGCGATTTAACTATCACGTGTATTATTATATCGAGCTACTGTGCTCGCGCAGCTGCATTGTGGAACACTCATGCAAACAGTAGCTGTGCAAAATGTGAAGATTGCGTGTACAGAGAGGAACGCTAGTTGCTGAAACTAGTTGTCAGCACTGTCCTGTGATTGATCACTAAAGTAGCTTAGAAACTCAAAACTTATTATAGCATATATTTTTCTACTTTTGAAGGAACTATTTACAACCCACAGCTTCACAATTAATATAGAGACGGTATGACTAATTCACACACACGCACATCACTCATACTGGTACTGTGCTAATTTATCTTATCTGATTTACAGCAAGCAGAAATCTGTTTGAAAATCTGAAATTTTATGAACATAGACAAATAACTGCTGATAGTGAGCTATGATGTCAGATCGCTAGGAAAACATATCCCACCTTTAATAGTCAATCATATTACAGTACAAACCTTGTCAGTGAACTATGAAGGCAAACCCCCCCCCCCAAAAAACAACAAATAATTGTTCATAATCGTAATCGAGGTAAAATGTTCATTATGATTTTTGATTTTAGGCCATAATCGTCCAGCCATATGTGAGAGTGTGTTCAGTGCGAGTGTGTGGTGTCATGCGTGAGTGTCAGTGTGTGAGTGCAGTGTCATTGTGAGTGTGTGTTCAGTGCGTGAGTGTTCAGTGCGAGTGTTAGGTGTGTGTGCGAGTGTGTGTTCATGCGAGTGTGTGTTTCAGTGTAGTGTGTTCAGTGCTGTGTGTGTTCAGTGCGAGTGTGTGTTCAGTGCGAGTGTGTGTTCAGTGCGAGAGTGTGTTCAGTGCGAGTGTGTGTTCAGTGCGAGTGTGTGTTCAGTGCGAGAGTGTGTTCAGTGCGAGTGTGTGTTTCGTGCGAGTGTGTCAGTGCGATCGTGCGAGAGTGTTCAGTGCGAAGTGTGTTCAGTGCGAGTGTGTTTCAGTGCGGAGTGTGTTCAGTGCGAGAGTGTGTTCAGTGCGAGAGTGTGTTCAGTGCGAGTGTGTGTTCAGTGCGAGTGTGTGTTCAGTGCGAGTGTGTGTTCAGTGCGTGAGTGCGAGTGGTTCAGTGCGAGTGGTGTTCAGTGCGAGTCAGTGCATGAGAGTGTGTTCAGTGCGAGAGTGTTCAGTGGTGGAGATGCGTGTGGTGTTCAGTGCGTGAGTGTGTTCAGCAGTGCAGTGTGTGTGCGAGTAGTGTGTGTTCAGTGCGTGAGTGTGTCAGTGCGTGAGTTGTGTTCAGTGCGAGAGTGTGTTCAGTGCAGAGTGTGTCCGATGCGAGTGTGTTTCAGTGCGAAGTGTGTTCAGTGCGAGTTGTTCAGTGAGTGTGTTCAGTGCGAGTGTGTGTTCAGTGCGAGTGTGTGTTCAGTGCGATGCAGAGAGTGTGTTCAGTGCGAGTGTGTGTTCAGTGCGAGTGTGTGAGTGCGTGAGTGTGTTCAGTGCGTGAGTGTTCAGTGTGAGTTCAGTGTGTGTCTCACTGGCGTCCTCCAGTGGCCGGCTCCAGCACGTATCGGTCGAAGTACAGCCGCACAAGTCTCTCTCTCTCTTCAGGTCCCGGCAGCATGAAGTTCACGATCTCGTCAATTCGGTCGTTTATGGCCCAATCAAACTGCTCAGGCTGATTACTGGCCAACACCAGCATAAACCTGCAAACACACACACACACACACACACACACAATCAACACACCAGCAGAGACGACGGTGTGTGTCAGACAGACAGACAGGTGCATTTACTTGTTACTCTGTTCTCCGGTGCGGTACAGGAATGCGTTTAGAGTCGCGCGCAGATCCTCGCTGATCTTCTCCTGAAACACAAACACACACACACACGCGCATGTCAGCTGATGCGGTGACACACGCGTAAACACACAGTGAACACACAATGACTCACAGTGGATCTCTTGCGCAGGAATGCATCGGCTTCATCCACAAACAACAGCAGCCTGAAACACACAACAGCACAATTCAACACATGATCATTACTGCAATTTGTATAATTACATTCTATAACCTTGTAAATGTTTACATTTAATATAAAGAATAAAATTATATTATCATTTTAAGCGGCAAATACAATTTCTGATGTTTATTCAGCGAATCATGTGACGAGCGGAGCGTCTCACCCGCGGCGGCTGGTTCCGGCCCAGTCGAACACCTTGTGCATCGCCGTCACTCCGTCACGCCCCATCGGAGCCACGTCTCCCCCGGTCATGATGGCGTAATCCATCCCAGAATGCATCGCTAGCTTCTGCTCACAGCCAATCAGACGCAGTTAGATGCACCGCTGCCATGACGATGGTACAAACGCGCGTGAGTGCGAGTGCGTTACCTTAGCGAAGAGTGTCTTCCCCGTCCCCGGCGGGCCATACATGAGGATGTTCCGGTACAGTCCGCGGTTCTGTCGGGTGTTCCTGGTGGCGATGGCGATGTCGCGCACACGCTCCTCCAGAGACGGCTGCAGAGAAACAGGAAGAGACACACGTTTCTCATCGCGCACATGTTCGTTAACAGGAAGTGAACTATGCGCAAACACTCACGCTGAGCACGACTCCCTCCAGCGCGTCCTGCGCTTTACTCTTCAAACGCTTTGCCATCTGAAACACACAAACACATTAGCACCGCAACACACCTCACTTCCTGTCTGTGCAGGAAGAGCTCATCCTACACATTCCTGTCATACCTTGATTGGGTGTTTGAGGGCTTCCCCCACCGTGATTCGAGAAGTTTCTCGTACTAACGAAGGCTTTCCTAGCCGAGCCTCGATGTAGCGTCCCGCCACAGCTGTCGCGTTACGCGCACAGTAAACGCCCACCGCCAGCAGCGTCAGTCCCGCCACCTACAGGAGCGGAGGAGTGTGAGCCGCGGTCTGACACGGGCATCTTGAGACGCAAGAGACACACGGGTGCTTACCGTAGCTGTGACTTTATCCCAGTCAGATATGAACGTGCGGAAACCTTCTCCGAATACGGCGCCTGCCGTCCTGAAGCACACAAACACAACAATGTTAATTAAGCCATAATTTATATTATTATTATATATATTATATATATATATATTAAAATTAAATAATGTAGTAATATATGAAGTAATATTACCGTATGGACTCCAGTACGGTCTGTCTGTGTTCGGCTGCCTTCAGTCGGATCTGTTCGCGGATGATATCAGCGTTTTCTCTCTCCACGCGGGCGCGAGCTTTAGACTCCGCCTCCACGCGCAGCATCTCGTTCTTATGCCGCAGATCCATCTCATGCTCGATGGTCGCTTCAGGAACAAATACCATGACGTTCAGATTATGAAGACAAACACTGATTTCTTTAGGATAACGTCACGAGTGCTGACTCACCTCTCCTCATGGCTTCCTGTTTCTGCACAGACTCTTCCTGTTTGCGCAGGTTCTCCTCATTCAGAATTTGCTGTGGAAGAACAGAACAACGTCGAGATGTTAGAGTCACATGTCTGAATCAAGAGCGAGTGAATTTGAGGACACGCACCTGCTGTCGGAGCTGGTCGTCGTACCGCTGCCGCGCCAGTTTGTCCTGATACTGAGCTCTCTGTGGACGGAAACATTCATTATCATCATCATCATCATCATCATGAATCTGCTGCTCAAACGCTCGTGATCAGTCTGACGTCTCACCGCCTGGTGCTGTTTGGTCTCCTCGTTCAGCGTCTTCCTGCGTTCTTCACCCTGAACGCGGATCTGCTCGCCCTTCAGCTGCTCCACAGCCGCCTCGTACTCCTGAACGTCAATAATAACAAAAGATTCAAACCAAACAGTGTGTGGAGGAACCATATAAACCACACAAACAGATGATAACTGTAACAATAAATATATTACTATCCACGCTAGAAAACGATAACTATAACAATAACTACATTAGCATCCACACCAGCAGATGATAACTGTAACGATAACTGTATTAGTGTCTACACCAGCGGACGATAACTATAATGATAACTATATTAGCATCCACACCAAAGGATGATAACTATAATGATAACTATATTAACGTCCACACCAATGACGATAACTAACGATAGCTATATTAGCGTCCACACCAATACGATAACTACGATGCTATATTAGCGTCCACACCAATGACGATAACTATAACGATAACTATATTAGCGTCCACCCAACGACGATAACTGTAATAGCTATATTAGCGTCCACACCAATGACAATAATGTTACGATAACTATATTAGCATCTGCACCAAAGGATGATAACTATAACGTAGCTATATTAGCGTCCCACAATGACCATATCTATAACGATACTATATTAGCATCACACCAGGATGATACTAACGATAAATAGCGCCACACCAAAGGATAACTATAACGATAACTATATTAACGTCCACACCAACGACAATAAATGTAACGATAACTATATTTGCATCCGCACCAAAGGATGATAACTATAACGATAACTATATTAGCGTCCACCACCAACGACAATAATGTAACGATAACTACATTAGCATCCACACCAAAGGATGATAACTGTAACGATAACTATATTAGCATCCACACCAAAGGATGATAACTATAACGATAACTATATTAGCGTCCACACCAATGACCATAACTAACGATAACTCTTTTGCATCCGCACCAATGACATAACTATAACGATAACTATAACTATATGCGTCTGCACCAATGACAATAACTATAACGATAACTATATTAGCATACACTCCAACAGATGACACATAAACGCAACTAACTATACCATTAGCATACACTCCAATGACAACTATTAACGATAACTATATTAGCATCCGCACCAATGACGATAACTAACAATACTATATTAGCGTCCAAACCAACGACGATAACTATAATGATAACTATATTAACATCCACACCAATGACGATAACTGTAATGATAGCTATATTAGCATCTACACCAGTGGACGATAACTGTAACAGTAACTATATTAGCATTTCCAGCGAACGATAAACGAAACATATTAGCGCCATACCAGCGAACAATAGCTAACGTAACTATATTAGCGTCCATACCAGCGAACGATAGCTATATAGCGTCCACACCAACGATGATAACTAACGTAGGGCTGGGCGATATGGCTGAAAACTGTATCACGATATCAGTGTTTCATATCGGTCGATATCGATAATTATTGATATTTGTTATGACCCATTTAAAATAAGGATCAGGAGAAAAATATATTACATTTAAACATTTTTATTTTAAACTTAAACTTAATCCCCTCAGCTATTAAGACAGAAATGTCAACAACCATGGTAAACTCAAATAATTAAAATGTAAACATAAGTCTAAAGTCACAATGACACTTAACAATTATCTCTTAACATTTAAGGTGCAAATGAAAGAAAATGTAAGAAATGCTTAATAAGTGTAATAAAATAGTGCAAAGTGTTAAATATAACACGGTGCGATTTGTGAAAAAAACAGAGGGGGGGGGGGGTGTTTGAAAAGTTTTTTTTTTTTTTAATTTGTTAAAAACCACAGTGGAGCTATACTATTTTTGGCAGCTGTTACAGAAACATTTTTATTAAAAAAAATCTTCTGATTTAACCTTGAGATTTGAAGTATTAGATAGCTTAGATATTTGCACCACTATAATGACACTAATAATTCTTAATTTCTGATAGAAATGCAAAATCAATCGATAATAATTAATAGACACAAACCTTACATTCAGTCGCGTTTGCTCCCATTTATTTTTGATCACAGTGCATACTACATACAAACTTTAAGTCCAAAAGTGCACACATTTGTAGAAATACACGTTTACCTCATATTTAATTAGATAGAATATAAGATGGGCCGTACGCAGGGTTTCAAAATTACTGAAGTCAGAAAATGTTGTTTGGTAGGGGGTACGGGGGCATGCTCGACCGAGAAAATTTAGATTTCCCTGGTGTACATATGTGCATTTTTAAGACGTTTTAAGGCCAACAAACTGGATAACAATAGCTTTAAATCCATGTCAACAAATACATGCATGCACAGTTTTGAGGCAGCTTTAATCGCATGTTTGGTAATTTCATGACTTCACTTACAACAGAACAACGACAGTCATTGCTTGTAGTTTCTTTTGCGCTTTACTTAAGCTATAATAAAGTAATGCAGCGCGCGCCGGCGCATTTGCGCATGCAGTTCTTGAGTGCGCGCCACGAGCACAGTATAACGGCTGATTGGACAGTCATGTTATTTTTTCTGAGTTTTACCGACATAGCCTGACAACATCTCATCTGAGCGCAGTTCACTGTTGTTCAACTGAAGCTCCCTCGTCGTCACCTGCACCTTTTCCGCACTCGTTTGACTTGCGCCTGGCGCTGAGGGAAGTCGGAATGTGTTACATGACTGGCTGTTAGCGTGTCACTCCCTACGTTGCTAGGTTACCAGAGAGCGAGTGCTTTTGTATGCAATCAAACTTGCTTCGCAACCTGTTTTCTTCCGACGAAGAATCGTTTTATCGAACACATTTTTTTATTGATATCGATCACGTGTCTATCGCAATACATATCGTTATCGTTTTATCGCCCAGCCCTACTATAACGATAACTATATTAACGTCCACACCAGTGGACGATAACTGTAACGATAACTATATTAGCGTCCATACCAGCGAATGATAACTATATTAGCGTCCACACCAACGGACGATAACTATAACGATAGTTATTACGGCATTTTGGGGGACTGAAAATGTTAACTTTTAAAAACAGTTTTCAAAGTGCAAGTTTATGAAAACGATACCGTTATCATCTCCATGTAAACTACAATAACGTGAATGTGTGAAAACGGTGACGTGATGCACATGTGTATTACGTCTTCAGTCTATAGGTGTGTAGTGTTTCTTTAAAGTGACTCCTCCAACTACTGCTCTGGCAGCAGAATACAGCAAGTTTAGTGTTTTTTGCGGACCTGTATGAACAAAGTAGGGCTCGCTCCAACCTGAGGTCGACATGCAACTCCGCCCACCTCCAAGTGTGACATCAGAAGCCACGCCCATGCCCAAAACATCACCTGATAACTCCACACTAAACCACTTCACCAGTAATCCCGCCCTGCAGGTCATTTCATTGGTTACAGTGATGGTCAGGTTTAGGAATCCATAGGTTTGATGGAGGCGGATCGGAGCTGCGCAGACCCGATCTGCGTATGATATTAAAGTTCCGCGAGTGCGTTTGGAGAGCAGACGACTCCTTACGGATCTGAATCGCTCTCGCGGTACTTTGACGTCATACGCAGAGCGGTCTGTGCAGCACTGATGCATCTCATTGGTGTATGCAATCAGTGCTATGATTGACATGACCAATAAAATCTTAAGAATCGGCTGCAGGATGGCATGGGTGTGGCTTCTGACATCACACCTGGATGTGGGCGGAGTTGGATGTCGCTTCTTGTGGATTGTTTTGACAATGTTGTCATCAGTATGTGAAAGACTTTTTCCTCTGTTGTGTAAATGTACCCTTTGAATTAGAATATATTATTAATCTTTATCGCTGTGAGTGAACATTATAATACCTTCATTTTGCTCTGATGCTCCATCTGGACGGTCTGCTCCTGCATGCGCGCGAGATCCAGCGCCTCTTTGGCATGACCTGTGGTCACAGGGGTCAAACCTCATTAACAACATCACTGTAGTACAGTCACACTGCGTGACCTTTGACCTAATACCCTTCATATGCTTGTGACATCTCAACTCCTCCGTTATAATGAATGAAGCGGCGCGCGTCGCGTCAGAAACGCGGCTCGGTTCTGGTACTCACGGGATCGGTCCAGATCTTTGGCCGCCTGCGCCGCGCGCTCCAGCCCCCGTCGGGTCGAAGTTGCTCCATTTGTCCTTGGGTTTATCACCAGAACCAGAACCGGAGCCGCCGGGCGGAGGAGGAGGAGGAGCGGGCGGAACCGGGCCCTCCGGCGGAGCGCCACTCTGACCTTTATTGAGCCCGAACAGCCACGACATGATCCGCTGACAGACACAGAACCACCGGGTACAGACAGACTTCCACTCCACACGAGTGTCACGCCGCGTTCTGCGCATGCGCCCTGCTCCTCACGCGCAGCCGCTCTGCGCTGATTGGCCAATGCGCGCGTCCTTCCAGAAGGTCAGAGAGGAAGCCACGCCTCCCTCACTGCGTACGGCGGCCGAAAGATGCCTGAAAGCATCTGCGCGAGTCTTGCGTCAGTTTTCATCGTTACATGAGTTCAATAATAGAGAGAAATTATAAAACGTTTGCCATGAATTATGCAAGTGATGACGTATAATAATCATAAATACAGATTTATTTTATAACAATACATCAGACACGTGATTTGTTGTTTAGTGTTCCTCTCAAGAAAGACGGGGTAAACAATAACTATAAGCGAATACATAATAAGGGCAATAAAAATAAACAATAACTACACTGCAGTGTTACACAATAGAGTATGAATAATAAGAAACAATACGCAATTAGAATAATAAGAAATATTTCAAGTTATAAGTGATGTGTAAAGTATTAATGTATGTAAACGCCTTAGAATGATGAAGAAACTTGTCTTTATAACCATATATTTTGTTCTTGTCATCAGTCATATTTTCAGATAATTGCCTTTTTGTACTGATTTTAAATGTAATAAAAGTTTAGTAATCGACACACACTTGACTTAACGAGTCAAACCACATTATGATATAACAAGGCTTATATGGAGACATTTCATAATTTCTCATGCAAACTGATTTTCCCAAAGATGAAATGTTTATGTTATGAAGGATCTGAGAAGATTGAAAGTGTTCTGTATGATTCTAATATAGGTGGAGTTTCATTATAAATACAACACAGCAGCCATTATATAGGAAAATGTTTTATTGGTATTCATAAACACACACACAAAAACACTTATTTACAGGAACACAAGGATTCGTCGGTCAGGACAGCTGTGTGATGCGGGAGAAAACCCCCGGCGGCTCGTTCCCGTCGCCCAGCGCGGCTCTGAACCCCTCCTGCTGACGCGCGCGCGCGAGTTTGGCCAGCGCGAGGAAAGAGCGCGGCTCTGTGATTGACAGGTCGCACAGAACACGCCTGTTCAGCTGGACGCTGCTCTGTGAGGGACAAACACACGTGTTTAACCGATGTCGCGCGCGGACAGTGATGAATCAGAAGCACGCATGCGCACTGACCTTCAGCAGGTTGTGAACGAGCGCGGGGTACTTCATGTGGTGCTCTCTGGAGGCCGCGGCGATGCGCGAGATCCACAGCTGCGGCACAGACAGGTCATGAGTGATTGACAGCTGCGATGCGCATGCGTCTGAAAGAAAGGTGTGTGTTCTCTACCTGTCGCATATTTCGTCGTTTGGCTTTTCGCGCCTTGCTGGCGTAAATGAACGCTCTGCGGACTGCGCGCACCGCCAGACTGTAGCAGCGGTTCTTCCTGCCGCGGAAATGCTGAAATAACACACAAATCAGATT
The DNA here is from genome assembly GCA_028476615.1 of Culter alburnus. Lineage (NCBI taxonomy): Eukaryota > Metazoa > Chordata > Actinopteri > Cypriniformes > Xenocyprididae > Culter > Culter alburnus. Next base: position 105,018 of record JAOTNS010002457.1, read on the forward strand.
AATGTTCACTTTATTTCACTGAAAGGATTAGTTCACTTTCAAATAAAATTTTCCTGATAATTTACTCTCCTCCATGTCATCCAAGATGTTCATGTCTTTCTTTCTTCAGTTGAAAAGAAATGAAGGTTTTTGAGGAAATCATTCCAGGATTTTTCTCCATATAGTGGACTTCAATGGCCTCCAAACGGTTGAAGGTCAAAATGTCAGTTTCAGTGCAGCTTCAAAGAGCTTTAAACGATACCAGACGAGGAATAAGAGACTGATCTAGAGAAACCAAACTAAATTGTCATATACAATATGCTAGTGCAAGTATATAACATTTAGTTCAAACTTTGACCTGTGGAGGGCAGTAATACACTTAACAGTGTCTACACTGTTGGAATTCAGATAGAGAAGAAGAAGAAGGCTAGTTCAAGATGAGCATTTATTGTTAAAAACTTATATATTTTTTTTTTTCTCGATAATAAGCGATGGATAAGACTCTTATTCCTCGTCTGGTATCGTTTAAAGCTCTTTGAAGCTGCACTGAAACTGTAATTTTGACCTTCAACCGTTTGGAGTCCAGTGAAGTCCACTATATGGAGAAAAATCCTGGAATGATTTCATCAAAAACCTTCATTTCTTTTCCACTGAAGAAAGAAAGACATGAACATCTTGGACGACATGGAGGAGAGTAAATTATCAGGAAAATTTAATTTGAAAGTGAACTAATCCTTGAACACAGAAAATGCAGAAGAATCGGAGCTGACCGGGAACGTTCTTTCAAGGTTCTCTCAAAGTTACGATCAAACGTTCAAGTAACATAATGAAAGCTCGATCATAGTTATCTGTTCTTTAATAATGTTCTCAAAACATTAGCACAAAAACATTATACATCGTTCATGGAACGTTTCTGAACAGTGTTGGGGATAACGCATTACAAGTAATGCAAGTTACGTAATCGGATTACTTTTTCAAGTAACTAGTAAAATAACGCATTACTTCAGGCTTATATTCATTTCACTTTTGGTGTGAAATGGCCTTTACATTTGCCAAAAATATGACTTTTTTTGTTGTTACAAAAACAAACACACAGTAACGTAACATTACTTTCCATAAAAGTAACTAAGTAACGCGATTAGTTACTTTTTTTAGGGAGTAACGCGATATTGTAATGCATTACTTTGAACAGTAACACTTTTGCATGTTACATGTTTCAGAACGTTCAGAGAACATTCAAAAGTAACGTTCCCACAATGTTTGAAGAATGATACAATGTAAAGATTCCTTAACGTTCACATAACCAAAAAGAAATGTTTTAAATTTAATAAACTGAACATTCAGAAAACGTTTTCATAACTAAAAGTACAGTACTGTTAGCTGGGAAATGAAATAACTCTCACAGTTATGATCTGAGCAACTATAATAAAGATGGATAGATATTCCTCATGATCTCACCCGCGCGTTCTTCAGGAGCTCCTGGACTTTCCAGTACCGGTCCGGTCCGCGGTTCCGGATCCAGCAGGACAGCGTGAGGAACACCATGATGATCAATCAGACAGATCGATCTGATAACTGACTGGAGATGAATGCCAACTGATTTTACATGTGTGACCTCAATCTCTCGTGCGCTGTTTGCCTGCACCGGTGACGCGACGTCATATCCGGGGCCTCGTCAGAGTGCGAAAATAAAAGTCTTATAAAAGCTCAAAGTTTATTTTAAAATATGCTGGTTTAATACAATTATTATTATTATTATTATACAAACGCTATGAATTAAAATATACGATAATTAAGAATTATAAATGAGACAACACCGTGTTTTTCGCTAGTTATTTATGTACTTAATGTCAAGTTAATATTTGTAATTGTTTCAAAGCAGCTTTACACACAGTGAATATTTGTACATGTACACTGAGTAAAACAGACTTCATATAAAGCGATCATCGTTATATCACTCACGGGCTGTGTGTCAAAACTTACTGATCTTGCCTGCCTAGTACACGTCACGTGTGCTCGTGACACACGCAGTGCTGTCTCGATAGGCAGCTGCGCGCGCTTATTGAGGCGCGGCCCCGGTGCATTGTGGGCTGCTGGAGGAGCTCAGGGTCAGATTGTCGCGATCATGGCTGCTGTGTGTTTCTCCTTGAGCCGCTGCTGCGCTGCCGTTCACCGACCCGCGATCACGGTGAGCCACACTGATCTGATCGATCATATCTGATGATCAATAGAGTTTGAGCTCAGATCAGAGTCTGTAGAGTTACAAACATGGGAGATTTGAAGAGATTAATATTGATTTAAGGTGTTATAAAGATGAGGGAACCTTTATTAATGGTGATTAATGTTGTCGTGTGAATATGAAATGATAAGGTGTGATTTATGATGTTACATATTTCATATTTTATCCATATATGCTACTGTATATGAGTGCTGTCGATGTTAATAACGCTTAATTTATTAATTAACGCTTCCTCACAGTTACTGATTAAACTCTCTCAGGCGTTTAGTTGAATAAAACTCGATAGAGTTTGAGTTCAGAGTTACAAACACGGACTTCGGTAAAGTTGGTTTTATATTCGCACATTCGGACTTCTGATAAATTCAGACTTTCCAATAAATGTGCAATAAATTAATGTTATGATTAATGATATTGACAACCAACGATTGTCAACTTACAACATTTTTCACAGTCGATCAAAATAGGCAATTTTTTAATGGCATATTTACTTGTGAATGTCCACTGAATGTCCAATGTAGTGTGATTAACAAAGCTATTGAATACGGATGTCTGAATGTGCGAATATAAAACCAGCTTTACCCAAGTCAAACACGGGAGTCTTGAAGAGATTACTATTGATTTATTGTGTCATAAAAATGAGGGAAACTTTATTGTGATTAATGTTGTGTTACGCGATTGTGAAATGGCAAGGTGAGAGCACTTATGATGTTACATATTTCATATTTTACCCATTTATGCTACTGTATATGAGTGCTGTCGATGTTAATAATGCTTATTTATTAATTAATGCTTCCTCACAGTTACTGACTAAAACTCTCTCAGGCGTTTAGTTAAATAAAACTCATTCAGTTCATTATTGATCGATGTTTTGAGTCTTAATTAAGAGTGTTTCATGTTTACTGTGTTTGGTAACCGTGTCAGTGATGTAATCAGAGTGTAATTCCGTCTGTGGACGCTAGAGGTCAGACCAGCATCAACTTAAAGGATTAGTTCACTTTTAAATAAATTTTCCTGATAATTTACTCTCCTCCATGTCATCCAAGATGTTCATGTCTTTCTTCAGTGGAAAAGAAATGAAGGTTTTTGAGGAAATCATTCCAGTATTTTCTCCATATAGTGGACTTCACTGGGGTTCAACGGGTTGAAGGTCCAAATGTCAGTTTCAGTGCAGCTTCAAAGAGCTCTACATGATCCCAGACGAGGAATAAGAGTGTGATCTACAGAAACCATCGGACATTTCCTTAAAAAATTAAAAATGATATACATTTTAACCATAAATGCTCATCTTGAACTAGCTCTCTTCTTCTTTTCTATTTGAATTCCAGCAGTGTAGACGCTGCTAAGTGTATTACTGCCCTCCACAGGTCAAAGTTTGAACTAACTGTTATATACTTGCACTAGCATATTGTATATGACAATTTAGAGAGCTAGTTCAAGATGAGCATTTATGGTTAAAATGTATATATAATTATATATACATTTAAATATAATTTAAATTTTTTTTAGAAAATGTCCGAAAGGAAACTTTAATTTGAAAGTGAACTAATCCTCTAAAGTGTTTTCTGTTCTCCAGGCGGTGCGGTTCGCACAGACAGCGGCGGCGCCGGCGGCTCAGCCCAGAATCAAGAAGTTCCAGATCTACCGCTGGGATCCAGACACCGCCGGAGACAAACCTCGCATGCAGACCTACGAGGTGGACCTGAACACGTAAGTCGAGCCGTCCGCGCGTCAGCTCCAGAGTCCGTGTGTCTGTCGACTGAGCGTGTGTGTGTGTCCCTCAGCTGCGGGCCGATGGTTCTGGACGCTCTCATCAAGATCAAGAACGAGATGGACGGCACGCTGACCTTCAGACGCTCCTGCAGAGAGGGTGAGGAGATAACCCGGCCGCGTATGAACTCGTTCTGGTGTGTTTCGGTTCTGATCCGGTTCTGATCTGGTCTGCAGGAATCTGTGGGTCGTGCGCCATGAACATCAACGGTGGAAACACGCTGGCGTGTCTGAACAAAATCGACAGCAACACCAGCAAAGTGACGAAGATCTACCCGCTGCCGCACATGTATGTGGTGAAAGACCTGGTGCCCGTGAGTATCCGAACCGCTCCGTGTGTTTCTGTCCGTGTGTGTGTGTGTGTGTGAGACGCTGTGTGTGTCCTGCAGGACATGAGCAACTTCTACGCTCAGTATAAATCCATCGAGCCGTACCTGAAGAAGAAGGACGAGTCCAAACAGGGGCAGGAGCAGTACCTGCAGAGCGTGGAGGACCGGGAGAAGCTGGTAGGGTGAACGCATCGACACACACACACGTGTGCAGGAGTGTCCGTGTTCTCACGTGTCCGTCTCTGTCAGGACGGCCTGTACGAGTGCATCCTGTGCGCCTGCTGCAGCACCAGCTGTCCCAGCTACTGGTGGAACGGAGACAAGTATCTGGGCCCGGCCGTCCTCATGCAGGTGAGAGATCATCACTTCCGCTGTTCTTCTCGTGCACTGGTTCGCTGAACAGCTCAAAAACACTAGTGCCGTCGGCTCGGTTTGTCATGACCTTTCCGTGTGGTTTTGTGTTTGTGTCGCAGGCGTACCGCTGGATGATCGACTCGCGCGATGACTTCACCGAGGAGAGGCTCTCCAAGCTCCAGGACCCGTTCTCTCTGTACCGCTGTCACACCATCATGAACTGCACCAGAACCTGCCCGAAGGTAAACCGCACTGACCTCAGGAGACGTCTGACCGGCGGAGGTTTGTTTCTGATCAGAGTTTCTCGTCCCGCAGGGATTGAATCCAGGCAAAGCCATCGCTGAGATCAAGAAGATGATGGCCACGTACAAGGAGAAGAAAGCGGCATCGGCGTAAACGTCTCGTGCTCAAACCGAAGATGTACAGACCAGCTCTCGCACACCTAGACACTCTCGACAGGACGAAGATCATGTGATCAGACCCACCGAACGGATCTGTTCATCACTCCATAAACAGACACGTGTGTATGTCGTTTCAGAGACGCTTGAGACTCTGGAGATCTCGCTGTATATTAAATAAATACATGCTTATAGTTCACAATGTTCTGTGTTTTTACTGACTTGATCTGAAAACACATCTATCAAACACTGAAACGTCTCCTCGTTCGGACGCTTATTCTAATGATCGAATCATAAATAAAGTGAAGATCAACTCAACACAAGAGGAAGTATGGAGTAAACGCGTATATTTGAGCTTCATCTTAGTCTAATTTCCAGCTTTTAAAATGATTAAAAGTGAAAGATTCATGTCTTTTACTGTACAGTACAACTCATACATCAACAAAATTAAAGTAAAAATACAGCCACAATTTGTATTTGTCTTCTAGCTGTTCCAGCTAAAATAAAGCGGGTTTAGACGACTGCTGTTGTTCGGTGCATGAGGGCGATGAGGGTCTCGTGACGAAACGGTACATACAGCGAAAATAAATGTCATTTTCTGTCGAATTTGAACCACTGAATTTGTGGAAGTGAATTTATAAAGTGAAATAAAATGGACTGAAAATGTTTGGTTGTATTTTTAAACAGAATGAATATTTTGGCAGTGAAATCTCAAAGGTGAATATGAATCTTTGAATTTTTAATAATGAAAATGTGTGTGTGATGTTTTGAATTGAAATATTCCCAGCTTATGTATACGACCATGTTGAATTCAGATGAACATTTTTTCAGTTAGCTAGTGCAATTCAACAGGCTTTTTATTTCAAAAAACATTTGGCATTAATAATGTCTATACAATAATGCTGAGAGTGAATTTTCACCTGGAGTTCCTTTATAATTTAATAACATTAATAATATCAATAAATGTATCTTAGAATTGGAATGTAGTGATCATGAAATGATATCAGAGTTATGACAAGAATCTGAACTTAATCTCACTGATTCTTGAGAGAAGAGACCAACATGTTTGAGATGTTAGTTTTATTATTGAATAACACATTATTATAAACTGATATATTTGCAGACAAAGGTCTCAGCTAATGAACATGTAAGGGAACAGTTTTTCTGAAAATGTTTTCTTCTAAAAATGTACATTTATTCACTTCAGAACTGAATTTGTGTCAACTCCGTCAGACACATTAAAAAGATGCTATTTAATTTGATCCTCAACAACAGTGTAAATACACATGACAAATATACAGCAGTAGTAGTAAAGTGAGATCTGTGTGTCTCTGAGAGAAATATGAACAATAAAGCCTTACAAATAAGAGTTTTACAAATCTGACACTGAAGAGAAGCTCAATAATCATCAGTATTTATTATGACAAAAACACACTTGAAGAATCTTTAAAGTTCAGCGTTCTGCTTCAGATTAAGCACTTCCTGAAAAAGATGAACATGTAAAGCCATAAATGAATCAATCTCACCAATATTAATATATGCTGAATCAGTCATCATCAATCATGTACCTGATGTGTGAATATGTGCTTGATCTCCTTCAGCTCTTCAGGATCTGATGTGATAAGCACAAGAATGACAGTAGCCACGCCCACCAGAGCAGAGAGGACCAATCGGATCACAGCTTCAGTAGGACCACAACAGTGGACTGAGGAATAAAACATCAAAGTGAGATCAGCTCAGTCAATAAACGCTAATATCATCAGCGCTGCCGTACAACATGTGTGACAGAGTTGAGTGATGTCCAGATGTTGAGTCTGGTGGCTGATGGGATTGTTCAGCACACAGCTGTAGGTGTTTTTATCCTGATATTCCACCTCCAGAGGTAGAGAGAGACTGATGCTGAGATCAGACCACTGATGCTGGACAATAACTGCTTCCTTTGTACCAGGAGAGAGTCACATGACTCACATTCACCACTGAACACACCAATGAACATGATGATGATGATGATGAAGAACATTGAGAAGAGTTACTGCTGATGACAGGAACAGGCAGACGAGCTGAAAACATGAGAGAATAAAGAGAAATGAGGATGAATGAAGATTCAAGAAACATCCAGAGGAACCAAGATGATCAAAAGTAGAGCATTTAAAACTATTGAATAAAGTTCAATATAAACCTGCTGTTCATGTGAAGTGAGAGAATTAGTCATTTGAACTCATTAGTCATGATAAGATACTTCTTCAGATCTAGCTGTAATAATAAAACATGTGAAACTGATATTTAACTCACCGTAGACAATGAGACGAATATAAGAAGGCCAATTGAAAGTGTGGGTATCTAGTACATAATCTCCAGCATGTTTCATTGTGGTGTTTGTGATGGTCAGAGATCCAGTTTGTTTGTCCAGCTTCAGTCTGTCTCTGAATCTCCCATCAAGATCATCATCATATACAGTGAATCTGTCGGCCCGTTTATTGATTCAGCTATTAAAGTGTTTTAAACTTCCATGAATATAATCATCCTTCATTTCAGTAAGACCAGAGTCGAGAGTGACTGAATCTCCCTCCGTCACTGACACTGAAACAGGGTTTGTCACAGATAAACAGATTATAATGGTTTATTAAATTAAATAGTTTAAAATTAAAATTTTAAATAAACAATATCATAAATGAGCAAAAAGAAATAAAATGACGTATGAATTAATTTCAATTTTGTCATTAAAAACAGGTGAAAACATTTTTGAACTCACCAATGACAGCGAGATAGAAAGCAACAGTCTATAGTTGTTCTCTAATTGATTTCTCCAGCATGTTTCATTGTGATGTTTGTGATGGTCAGAGATTCAGTTTGATTGTCCAGCTTCAGTCTGTCTCTGAATCTCCCATCAAGAACATCATCATATACAGTGAATCTGTCGACCCGTTTATCGATTTCAGCTATTAAAGCATTTCCAAACCTCCACCGAATCAGAACAACATCCTTATTTCAGTAAGATCAGAGTTTAGAGTGAATGAATCTCCTCCTTCACTGACACTGAATCAAACACACACATGGAGAAAAACAGAAACAGGTTCAACACAGATTAAGACACTCATTCATGACAGTAAATAGTTTGAAATTTATGAATGAAATCATCATTAAACAAAAGAAGCAAAATGAGTTTGGATTAATAATTGAATCTTTGTGATGATCAAAATATAAAACATGTGAAACTGATATTTAACTTACCAGTGACAACGAGAAAGATATGAGCTCTCTTATTGTTGAGCTGTAAGTCATAATCCCAGCATGTTTCATTGTGATGTTTGTGATGGTCAGAGATCCAGTTTGATTGTCCAGCTTCAGTCTGTCTCTGAATCTCCCATCAAGAACATCATCATATACAGTCTGTCGTCCCTTTATTGATTCAGCTTAAAGCGTTTCTAATCTCCAAACCTCCATCGAATCACATCATTATCCTTCATTTCAGTACGATCAGAGTTTAAAGTGACTGAATCTCCCTCCTTCACTGACACTTTCTTCTCTTCAACACCAAACACACCTGAAGAACAGAGTTTTTCACAGATTAAAGCTTTAAAATCACGTGATGTTGGTTTGATGAAGCTTCACTGAAATACTTTGAATCATGTAAATGTGACGTGAATAATATTCTGCAGCAGCACAAAGACAAAAGATGATGAATGAAAAGAGAAATAGATTTATATATGGATCAATAACTAAAAAAGACACTTTTAATGTTTAATGTCACACTAAAACTAATGCTGTAGAGTATCTGAGCTTCATATTTATATTATTTTATTGAATCAATCCATAATAACTGAGTTTAGAGCTGAATTCAGACTTGATCTGACAGTAAAATCACAGTTCAGTTATTTCTATACGAGACGAACTGTAACGTGTTTGTTCTGTTTAGGTTTAGTTTTCTCTCTGAAAACTCTTTCACTATCTTTCATTTAAACACTTCACAGCCTGTGGAATAAAGGATTTTCCCCCTGATTCTGAGAAACTCTGGCATCCTCAATCTTGGACCTGAAGGCAAAAGCTCAAACTCATCATACAGTGGATGCCTATAATCAGATATCATTTCATAGCTTTACTACATCATCTCTGATAAATGTGTTCTGAGTCTATCATAGTGATACCAAGTAATTTACTCGCAGTGCTTAAGACTCTCCTGAGCGAACTCTTTTGTTCCACCGTAACATTTCCAAACCAGCAAAAGCTCAAAACACTTTCAATACAAGAATTATAAACACTTTCAACAATGGAAGGCTTACATTAAATGACACCATCTTCCTCAGGAAGAATAATCTTTGCTGACCCTTTCTGTTCACAGTGTCAGTCCATTCATTAGTCCAAACTCAATGTGTGATCTAAAACAACTCTGAGGTGTTTATACTCCTCAACACTGAATCTGCTCCCCTTTAATAGTGTTCACACTCGCTGATGTTACTCCTGTCTGCTGCTGATGCCGTGTACACAGCCTAGTGCTGTCAAAATATTGATATTTCGACCGATACTGAAATATCTGAAAGGATACCAATCCTCCTTTCTGCAGTATCGACACACCAGACATTGCTCTCCTCTCCGACAACGAGTTGACACGCACCCTCCTCCTCTCCTTCAGTCGTCTCATGCTCTCCGGTTTAACCCTCGGGTGCTCCTCATTTGCGAGTCACACTTGTGTTGTTCGCAGTCAAAAGTGACCGAAACCCAAAATTAATTTTTTTCTCCCTCAGAAAAACCAATGTAATATATTTTTGTTCAATAATCTTTTTACTTTTTTATTTTGTATTTTGAGAGAACTGCATGATACTAATTAATATTTATGCAATAATTATGATCAATTTCTCCCATTGAAAATAATTTTTAAAAAATCCAGTATTTTTTCACTATTTTTTTTTTCAGTATTTCGAGTTAAAATAGAGTCTATGCCTTTAAAGGATTAGTTCACTTTCAAATAAAATTGTCCTGATAATTTACTCACCTCCATGTCATCCAAGATGTTCATGTCTTTCTTTCTTCAGTCGAAAAGAAATGAATGTTTTTATTCTACTTGCACTGCGATCGTTCCGTAAGCAGAATAAGGAAGGCGCAGGATATGCAGCGTAAGCTTTTTGAAGATACGGAAAGCGGAAGCACTTGGAAGGCGATCATTTGTTTATATAAAGCAAATACATTTACATTTTTTTTCAAAAATGTCCAATGGTTTCTCTAGATAAGACTCTTATTCCTCGTCTGGTATCATGTAGAGCTCTTTGAAGCTGCACTGAAACTGACATTTGGACCTTCAACCGTCTGGAGGCCATTGAAGTCCACTATATGGAGAAAAATCCTGGAATGTTTTCATCAAAAACCTTCATTTCTTTTTGACTGAAGAAATAAAGACATGTACATCTTGGATGACATGGAGGAGAGTAAAGCACCGGCTCCATCCCCCTAAGACTAAGTCCCGCACAGTTGGGGACAGAGCCTTCTGTGCCGCGGCCCCTCGGCTCTGGAATGCCCTCCCTGAACACTTGAGGGCTCCACAAACGACTAATGGTTTTAAAAAGGGCCTAAAAACTTATCTTTTAAAAAAAATTCAATGTTTAAAACTCTTTTAGTGTTTAAATTTTGTGTGTTAGTTTTAGTTGGCAGTTGATTTTTAACTTAATTCCTAAATTGCTTTAACTAATTTTTTTTCCATCTATTGTAGCACTTTGAGACGCTCTGCGCCGAACATTCACCTCCAGTCCACCAGTGATCACCTCAGCAAACACCACCGTTACTCCTTCACCACCTGCATACGCCAGTCCCATGGCTAAACCGGCGCCCTTCTCTGGTTCGACGGAGGATTGCAACGGATTCATTCTGCAATGTTCGCTGGTCCTGGAGATGCAACCGCACCTGTACCCTGATGACCGTTTATAGGTAGCGTTCATCATATCACAGTTAAACAGCAAGGCGCTTCAATGGGCTGAAACTCTTTGGTCACAAAAGAATGCTATCACCCAGTCACTCACCAGTTTCATCGCCCATTTCAAGGAGGTTTTCATAAAACCTGCATGGGATTCTTCAATTGACCCTTCGCAAAGACCCGCCCCCCTTAGTTACTGTTGCTTTGTCCGACAAGTCATGGCGCTGTCATGCCACACACAGTGAAAAATACATCGCGGAGCAAAGAAGACACGGACAACACATCGACAGACAAGACAAATCAGGTTACCTATGATATTAAACAAAGTCCCAGCTTTCAAACTGTGTAGTTTTTTAAGAAATTCAAACAATAAAAAACATTTTGTGGCTCTTTAATGTGTCGTGACAGATCGCTGTAGCGCCTCAGCTCAAGCGGCTCGTGAACCGATCATCTCTTCCTACTAGTTCGTTTATAGCATCAAATAAACATGAATGAACATCAGAATCAATGTTGTTTCAAACGCGGAAAGATGTCAATATACACAATTTTTCAAGTTTAACTCCACCGAGGTTAACTCCTGGCTGCTTTGTCGGACAAAATGGCGGATTCGGTGTTCTGATTGGTTAGATCGCTTGCCAATCAAACTCCCGGCGAAGGGTCAATTGGTGAGCAACTGTATCATTTAAAACAAGGTTCTATGACTGTGAATGAATATGCTCTTCAGTTCAGGACTCCTGCAGCTGCCAGTGGGTGGAATGAACAGTCATTACTAACCACCTATCGTCAGGGTCTGGATCCACGCATGCGGTTGCATCTCGCTGCATATTCCATCGGGCTCGAATGCTTCATTCAACTCTCCATACGCTTCGCCACTCGTATGCAGTCGTGTCTCAAAGAACACCAGGGCCAGCTACAGTTTACGACATCCCTCCGCCGACCAGAATCTGTCAGCCCTCCAGAACCAGCTCATGTACCCATGCAACTGGACAACACTCGGCTGACGCTTACAGAGCAGCAGAGGCGGCTGACCCTAAAGTTGTGCTTATATTGCGATCTCCTGGGCATGTTATCCCCGCAGGCCCCATTCGTCCTCCTTGTCCCATGGTGAGTGCCATTCTTCCTCCTATAAATAAAATGAAGCCACTCACCACTATCTTAAACCTTACTGCTGCTGATGTTTCCATTGCAGTCAATGCACTCCTCAACTCTGGGTCAGCAGGCAATTTCATCTCTGGTGCCCTCTGCTGCCAACTCAAGCTTAAGACTACAGCAACGCCGTCCACCTACCAGATCCACTCAATAACAGGAAAGTCTCTCAGCCAAACACGGGTACATCACAGTGTTGGACCAATACAGATTCAAGTTGGAGTATTACACAGTGAACATCTACATGTGCTGGTTCTGGAGGAATCCACCGCTGACGTGATATTAGGGCGCCCATGGTTGGAGCAGCACAACCCTGTCATTTCCTGGAGAACCGGCGAGGTCCTGAAATGGGGATAACTGCTTTCCTAACTGTTTCTCTGCAGTACTACTACCATCATCTCCATGTTCTGAACATCTGTCTGTCTGTGCCACCTCCATTGAAAAAGTCCTGTGGAGAAACGTTCTGTTGACATCCCTCATTGTTATGCCCCCTTCAGTGACGTCTTCTGCCTGAAGAGAGCCTCCAAGCTGCCTCCACACTGGCCATGGGACTGTGCCATCGATCTGCTTCCAGGAGTTCCTTCACAAGTTCATGCTGGTATATATCGATGACATCCTGATTTACTCCCGAAGCATGGCCGAACATTGCCACCACGTTGTGGAGATCCTGCAACGCCTGAGAGAGTTCCACCTGTTCCTCAAAGCAGAGAAATGTTCCTTTCACCAACCCTCAGTGCAGTTCCTTGGATATAACATCGACAGCAGTGGCATCCGGATGGACGAGGTGAAAGTGGATGCCATCAGGAACTGGCCAACACCTTCTACCATCAAAGAACTCCAACGTTTCCTAGGATTTGCCAATTTCTACCGCTAGTTCATACAAGACTACAGCATCATCTCCAGTCCATTAACCATCCTACTATGCAACAGGCCCAAGTCTCTGTCCTGGACACCAGCTGCCACCCACGCTTTCATAACCTCATTTCATTTTCAACATCTCCTATCGTCCTGGTCCAAAGAATGTCAAAGCGGACGCCTTATCTCGTCTCTACAGTCCTGAAGAAAACACCAAAGAACATGAGCCCATCCTACCTGAAAAACTCATTGTAAGTCCCATCACCTGGTCCGAAGAAACCATACCCTCCTCCAATGCTTCCACCAACACTCCGCCGGGTTGCCCGCCAGGTTTGCAATACATCACCGGGACACGGCGCACTCCACTCATCCCACACGTCACTGGGCACTGGCCACCCTGGGGTCAATGAAACTCTCTTGCTGCTGAAAGAGTGCTTCTGGTGGCCAAACATGGCAGCTGACGTCAGAAGGTACGTGCAGGGATGTAAGGAATGCACCATCTCAAAGAGCCCTCGTCATCTTCCCTCCTATAAACTCCATCCTCTGCCCGTTCCCAACATACCCTGTACCTGTATTCTGGTGATTGTTGACAGATTCTCTAAATCTGTTTGTCTGATTCCTTTAAAGGTCCCATGACATGCTACTTTTTGGATGTTTTTATATAGGCCTAAGTACTGTAACTGAAGTCTCTTTCCCGAAATTCAGCCTTGGTACAGAATTTCAGCCACGGTGAGCCAGTCCCACAATGAGCTTTCCTCAGGACGTGCCGTTTCTGGGTCTGTAGCTTTAAATGCTAATGAGGAGGAGAGAGGCGGGGCAAGGTGGAGGGTGGGTGTGGCCTTAACCAGCTTGCGGCCACGGTACCAAGTGCTAATGTTTGCAGTGGATGTATCGTGATGGCTCGTAGACATGCAGTCCTTCAAGCGTTTCAGTTTGACTCAGAATCTGATCTGGATGGAGAAGCACCGGATGAAGAAGTTGCAACTCAAGCCCCCTTTTATGTCTATGTGTGCACGTGCCTGTCTGTCTTATCCGCCACAGCTGAAATCCACCCACATTTAGCAGGTTGGCGGGGGGTAAATGTCAAGCCCTGCTGAGAATGGTCAGAGAAGCCGGATTTCCTAAGCCGCTATCATCTAGTATTTCTGCTGATGTATTTCTGGTTCCCGAATTCATCTGGCCTTCCTTGGTGCTTTCAATGATGGCAGTGCCGCTATGGTATGTTTGGTGAACATTTGTCAAAATGGCTTTGAATAAGACTGCTGAACACAATTCAGAGCATTTTCCTGTTTCTAAGTCTGTTCCTGACCCAGACCTAGTTTGCAGATCTGATCCTGAGTCTGATCCTGAGCCTAAGTCTGAAACTGTTCTAGTCTATGATCTCCTCAAATCTGGCTTGCTGGTCTCTGGCTCTTGGTCCTGCTTCTCCTCATGCATCTGTTTCTGCTCCATGGTCCTGGCCCACCTTCATGTTGCCGGCTCCACCTCTGCTCTGCTTCTCACCGGTTCTTCTGTGTCGGAGCATCTAGAAGCTATCCCTTGAGGAAGGGCTATGTTTTACCTGCCATTATGTACCAGCAGATGGCAGCCTCTTCCATTATTGTCTCTGTAGACTGTTAATCCCAGAAGAATTTCCCAGAACCCACTGCTCATTATTAGTTTACTGCAGGACTATTCAATTAGCTTAATTTGAGGGCTGGATCATCAAACCGAAAAGTTGAGGGTTGTGGTGACGCATAACACTTTCAATAAATGAGCTAAAATATACCTTAAAAGTATTGTATTTACTTAGAAATGTGAAACCCAACAGTATGCAGATATAAGACCATAAGTAAAAACTTAATAATTTACCGATTTGTACAACTATTGAATTCTAAAAAAAATATTAATTATACAAGCTCAAAGTTATTGGTAAGAATTGTTTTATTTATTATTATCACATTATTATAGGCTTAAATGAAGATATTCTGACAGTGAGACTGACTTGGTAACCACAGGTAAACCGTACTGGCTACTCACTACCACTGTCAAATGATTGACACTTGGCTGTGCAGCGTAGCTCAAACTAGTGAATCAACTCAACAACAGCGCTATTTGTTCTCTTGATATACGGTCTGTTTGTTTCACTGAGCGAGAAACCTTTTCAGATGATTCAGTGACAGAGCGGTCCGAACTAATTTTCTTCTCTATACTCTTATGTGGGATATCAGTCATCGTCCTGATTCCCTCCCAGACCTGTTTAGAATTTCCTTGTGACATTTTAGCCTCAATTTTTTGATTAAGGCCTTATCTACTTTAGTTTGACTTTTTTGATTTCTCTTTGAAAGCTTTTTTTCTTCTTAATTAATAGTTGTTTATATTTCTTTGATTCTTGGTTTGTTATTAGGATATATTTTATATGTTTTTGTTGGTCACACAAAATACATTCAAAACAACCCTGAAGGCACTTAATACTCTCTTCACACCAAATCTTTAACAGTCCCTGTTATTTAAAGCCTGAGTTGTGTTCAGTTCATCGTCCGGTATCGTCTACGTTACGTGGTTGTGTTTCTCCTCATGATTCTCCTGTGTATTGTGTGGATTATTAGATTAAAGTTATTTCCTGAGTCGTGCGCTTCACTACAGCCACCGTCGCTGACACTAACAGTGAATGTTAATCTCTCTAACTAATTAACTAGTAATTTATCACATGGTACCAGAACAGACACAACTGAAGCAATAAAAACACATTTAAAACTCACCATCCAGACGCCACAAACAGAGCAAAACTAACTTGAGGAACATTTTCTTCATCGGTTCACTGAAAAGCCCACGATAGTGACTCTTAAAATGTCTGCAAACCCTCAGATTGACCTGAAACACACTGAACTGTGATATTTATCTGGTTGTGTGTGAATCCTCCCATCCTCAGTTAGTTTCCGCTCACACATCCGTCTCCTTTACCGTCACGAAAATCAACAAGTTTTTGCTGATCTTACATTTTCAAATGAATTCTGGCCTGAATGAAAACTAACAGCAGAAGTGAAATATTGGACTAGATATCTGAATCTACTGGTGTGTTATTTAGTGCTGTGAGCTGTCAATCATATTTGACCTCTGACCTTGACTCTTATTTGACTGTTGATGGATTCACTTTATTTCAGTAAAGATGTTAGTGTGGAGTGGAGATTGTGATCTTCTTATTAGCAGGAGAGAAAATGAAGAAACACTTCAGCCACAAACTGCTGACACACACAGAGACGACAACATCCAGCAGAAGCTGTTTATCCACCGACAGATCAAACCAGACACACTGATGTTTGAAACAGATAAAATAAAGAGAAACATCACAGGGTTCATTTGACGCAAAAGCCAGTAAATCACATGTATAATGTTTGCCTGTGTTGAGTTCTTACTAGATCCAGGAAGCGTGACGTTATATTTATTTTGGAACAGCTCGATCGTAGCCTTATTTATCTGAGCTTATCCACCTCAGTGTTGAATATGCGCATGATTTATAAATCAAGTGAACTAAATAGTAAATTGTGCGCACATTTGATTTTTTTCTTGCATGTCATGTGCGGGGCTCCGTATGTTATAACATCTAATAATAATAATAATAATAATATATTTTTATTTATAAAGCATTTTACCATTTTAAAGTAAATCTTAAAGTGCTACAATAGAGGCAAAATAAAACAAAAACGGTAACACTTTACTTGAAGGGGTGTGCATAAGACTGACATGACACCTTCATAATCATGTCATGACACGTGTCATGAATATGAAGGAGGTTTTATGCATGTTTATGACAACTGTCATTAAGTGTCATTCGCTTAATTATGTCATTTTTAATGCAAAGATGACATTGTTTGAGATGTCTTTGTCATGACAACTTGACATTATCAAGACATCATAACCTGTCATAAACATGACATAGCAGATTAATTATCAAACTTAAAAAAATTACTTGGCTTTATGGGTTAACATTACATTACATTATTTTGGTAACACTTCAGTATAGGGAACACATATATAAACGATTAACTATGACTTTTCCCTCAATAAACTCCTAATTTACTACTTTTAAATATAGTTAATTGTTAGGTTTAGGTATTGGTAGGATTAAGAATCTAGAATAAGTTCATGCAGAATAAGGCATTAATATTTGCTTATTAATTACTAAATAGTCAATATTCTAGTAATATGAATGCTAATAGTAATAAGCAACTAGTTAAAAGACCCTAAAATAAAGTGTTACCATTATTTTATAACAGTGTCATCTTTTTTTGAGAAATTTGAAATTGTCTATTATCTGACCTTCTGTTGGAAGAAACTTAAAAAAACAAAACAACATGAAATTAAAAATAGTCATGACGCTATTATAAAATTATTTGTCATTATTTGTTTTAATAACAAGTTCAATTTGTACCACTGTAGTTGAGCTCAAGATACATATTCATGACACTATTATAATGGCCTCATGACAGCCAATGTCAAAACCAACCACATGACAGTTTAATGTAATGTTAACCCATAAAGCTAAATGATGTCAGGTTGTCATGACAAAGACACTGACAGGTTATGATGTATTGGTTTATGTCAAGTTGTCATAACTTGGACATCTCAAACAATGTCATCTTTGCATTAAAAATGACATAATTGAGCGAATGACATTTAATGACAGGTTTCAGCTTTTATTAAACAACGTGCAATGCAGACAGGGCAAAGGCAGATGCATAAATAGGAACAGGCAATGGTCGTGGCAGGTGGCGGTCAAACAGAGTCGGGTCACAGGCAGAGATCAGGACAGGCAGCAGAGGTTCACAGGGAATAAACAATCCAAACGGCAACAGATAAACAGTCCACAAGAAAACGCTCAGAAAGATGTCTTAAATAGTGTGAGTGTGATGTGGTGCAGGTGTGTGCGCAATCAGTCCCAGGAATGGGGGCCTATGGGAAATGTAGTCCGAATGGGAGATGATCAATATTCGGGTGATGGTTCCCTCTGGCGGCCCGGAGGAAGAGCCGCGGGAGCCATATTCGTGACAGAGCCCCCCCACCTGCGAGTGGCTCCAGACGTGAGGAAGTGGACGTTGGGGTCTACCACGTGGTTGAGGGGCCGGTCTCTCCGGGTGCGTCCGATGAAACTCTTCTATGAGTGATGGGTCCAGGATATCATCCGCATTGACCCAGGATCGCTCCTCCGGGCCATACCCCTCCCAATCGACTAGATACTGTAGTCTCCTACCCCGGCGCCTGGAATCCAGCAGCTCTCGCACCTGAAAGGCTTCCTCGCCTTTGATCATCAAGGGTGGGGGGTTGCGGGCCTCGGCTCCCTCAGACTCTCCTCTCGGACCCCCGGAGGGTTTTAGCAGCGATACAAGGAAAGTGAGAGAAACACGGTAATTAGCAGGTAAGTCTAAACGAAATGATACAGGTGTAATTTGTCTGATAATTTGAAAAGGCCCTACAAACCTGGGAGTTTTCTGCATGGAAGTCTTAGATGTAAGTCCCTGGTGGACAGCCCAACCCATTGTCCCACGGTGTATTGAGGATTGGGGTGACGATGCCGGTTGGCCTGCATTTCCTGCCTTCTCACAGCGCATTGCAGGTGATGGTGAGGTGAGCCAGATCCCAGGTCTCCTCGCTTCGTTGCATCCATTCGATTACAGATGGCAAGTTGGATGGTTCCCCGGACCAGGGAAAGAGTGGAGGTTGAAAACCCAAGACATGACACCAGTGGCAGGTTTTTGCAGAGAGTTTTGAGCATATTCAGTCCACAGCAGATAGCGGCTCCAGTCCGATTGGTTCTGTTGACAGTATGTGCGTAAGAATCTGGTGAGTTCCTGGTTCATGCGCTCGGTTTGCCCGTTGGATTCGGGGTGGTACTATGAGGTGAGACTGATGTTGATGTTTAGGTGTTTAAAGAAGGCTGCCCAAACCTGAGAGGTGAACTGTGGACCTCTGTCCGACACAATGTCCTCCAGCAGGCCATACAAGCAAAACACGTAGTTACACAGCAGTTCCGCTGTTTCAAACGCTGTGGTTAGTTTGGGAAGTGGTATGAGTTGGCATGCTTTCGAGAAGCGATCAGTGACTGTAAGTATGGTGGTATGGCCTTGGGATTCGGGGGAGATCGGTGACAAAGTCAATGGCGATATGAGACCAGGGACGTTGGGGAATGGGTAGAGGCTGTAACAGACCCGCCGGGGCTTAATGTGGTGTTTTGGAGGTTTGACAGGCTGAGCAATTGTTAATAAATAGTGTGGTATCTACCAGCATGGACTCCCACCAGAATCGGTTTTACAGGAGATGTAGTGTGGCTGTGATACCCGGATGGCCTGAACTAGGAAAGTGTAGTAACTTGTCCCGGAGATGTGCTGGAATGAATGTGCGAGCTGGTGGGCATGCTGGCGGAGGTGCTGTTTGTTCGTTCGACTGCGTGATTTCGGTCATGACATCCCATTGAACCGGGGTGAGCAGTAATGTGTCAGGAATTATGTTCTCCTCGTTCTCCGTCTGTCCCACTTCCTCTGTCTGCCATGACAGCACATCCGCCTTGGTGTTCTTTGACCCAGGTCTGTAAGTTCCTGTGAACTGGAAGCGAATGAAGAACATGGCCCATCTGGATTGCCGAGGATTCAGGCGTTTAGCAGATCGTAGATAGTTTTTGTGATCAGTGAGAATAGTGAACGGATGTTGCGCTCCCTCCAGCCAATGACGCCACTCCTCCAATGCCGCTTTCATTGCCAGTAACTCCAGGTTACCCACATCGTAGTTGCGCTCTGCTGCTGACAGTTTTCTAGAATAGAACGCACAGGGGAACATTTTAGCTGGGTTACCTGTGAGAGAATGGCCCCAATGTCCGTGCTGGAGGCATCCACTTTCACTATGAAGGGGAGTTCTGGATCTGGGTGACGGAGAATAGGTGCTGTGGTGAACCGTTCCTTTAGTTCTTGGAATGCATGCACTGCCTCGGGGGACCAGGCGAGACGTGAGGATTGCCGTTTGGTCATGGAAGTTAACGGGTCTGCATTGCCACTGAAGTTTTGTATGAACCATCTGAAGTACTCGGCTTGTCTTAACTGCTCAAGGGCTGCAGGTACCAATGGCAAAGGATACCAGAATTTAACAGTGATGTCGTTCAATCCACGGTAATCGATACAGGGATGTAGACTGCCGTCTTTCTTTTTAACAAAAAAGAAACCTGATACTGCTGGCAATGTGGAAGGCCGAATAAATCCTTTGGCCAGTTCATCCTCAATGTATGTTTTCATGGCTGCTGACTCGGGTTGCAACAGTTGTCATAAACATGCATAAAACCTCCTTCATATTCATGACACGTGTCATGTCATGATTATGAAGGTGTCATGTCAGTCTTATGCACACCCCTTCAAGTAAAGTGTTACCCAAAAAACAATTAAAACAATCTAGGAATTAAGTTAAAAAAATCAACTGCCAACTAAAACTAACACACAAAATTTAAACACTAAGAAAGTTTTAAACGTTGAAAAACTTTTAAAAATATATGTTTTTAAGTCCTTTTTAAAACCATTAGTCGTTTGTGGAGCCCTCAAGTGTTCAGGAAGGGCATTCCAGAGCCGAGGGGCCGCGGCACAGAAGGCTCTGTCCCCAACAGTGCGGGACTTAGTCTTAGGGGGATGGAGCCGGTGCGTGTTTGTGGAGCAGAGAGAACGTGCTGAAATCTGTGGAGTAAGGAGTTCTTGTAGGTAACTGGGGGCATTGCCATGGATGCACTGATGTGTCAGAAGGGATACCTTATACTCAATCTGGGCAGAAATGGGAAGCCAATGTAAAGATTGAAGAATTGGTGTGATGTGTTCATATTTACGCACTCTCATCAGGATCCTAGCGGCACTGTTCTGTAAGTTCTGGAGTTTCTGGATGCTCTTGCTAGGGATCCCGATGAGAAGAGAGTTACAATAGTCCAGTCTTGAAGAGACAAAGGCGTGAACGAGTTTCTCAGCATCATGTAGGGTAAGTGTGGGACGGAGTCTGGCTATATTCCTGAGGTGGTGAAAAGATGTTTTACAGAGATGTTTAATGTGGGCCTCAAAGGTTAAATGAGGATCAAACCTGACTCCAAGATTGGTGACTAATGTTGATAGGGAATGTCCTGGCCAGAGAATGTAATACAGGTTATGGAAGACGATCTGATCTGATGAGGGAAACCAATGAGGATAGCTTCTGTCTTTGAACTATTCAGCTGGAGAAAGTTATGAGTCATCCATGCCCTTATTTCCTCCAAACAGACAGTGACTGTGGATAAAATTGTTGATGAAGATGAGGATGATGAAGATAATGAATGAGTGTCAGTTTTGATGTATAATTGTGTATAATCAGTGTAACAATGGAAAGAAATCCCCAAACGACTGATGACTTTGCTGAGGGGGAGCATGTAGAGAATGAACAAAATAGGTCCAAGAACTGAGCCCTGTGGAACCCCCGCAACCAACAGCATGTAAACGGGACCTAGAGCTTCCCATGGCCACAAATTCAGATCTATCTGTGAGGTATGACTCAAACCAGCGCAAGACGGTGTTATTGAGACCAACAGAGTGGTGCAGCCGTGGTCAACGGTGTCGAAAGCTGCAGAAAGGTCCAAGAGGACAAGGAGTGATGGTGAACCTGCATCAGCTGTCATTAGCAGGTCATTTGTCACTCTCACTAAGGCTGTTTCCGTGCTGTGGGCGGAACGAAAGCCAGACTGAAACTTTTCAAAAATTTTGTTGTATTTGAGGTGGTCTTGAAGGTGCCTGGCAGCTACTTTCTCCAAAACCTTCGAAAGAAATGGCAGGACAGTTGACGGTTGTGTGTGCATTTTAAAGTTTTATGACTTTATTGGGTTTTGACATGCTTCACAATGGGACACTGGACCAAAATATGTATGGTTAAACTATGTAATGTTAGTTTTATATTGTTAGCAACTAGTTAACCTTGTTTGCTTTTTTATGTTAAATGAAACGTTAACTGTGAAAATACATTAATATTTATACATTTACTCTGTATTTAAACTTTATTTAAGTTAAAAATTTAAATACTTTAAATTTAAAGTATAGTACTTTAGGGTTTTATTCAATTACACTCCATCTCAGAGACAAATATTGTATTTATGAAAAACTGACGTTTCGGACATCATGGACATTACAGTTTGATTTAGATACTGGTGAACACGGGGCATTGCTTACATTTATGTAAATTCACACCTGAACTGCTGTCGTCACCGGCGCGCAATGAGTTGTGGGATAGTGTAGACCGCGAAGTGTCTTGAGATGGACGATTCCATAGACATATAATAAACATTATATTAAACATTATATTATATATAGTTATTATATGTCTATGGGCGCTTTATTCTGCGGGGAAACAGAGAGGTGCACTTGAAGTCTCGAATTACGTCAGCCCTCCTCGCGCCGCAGTGAATCGCACTTCAAAGGCCGCTTCCCTCCCCTTTTCTCAAGAACAGAATACAGTGCATAAAATAGGTATATTAAAATGTGTCGATATAAATATTATTTAAATGTCACTTTGTCAATGAAACAGCCTAATTTCTGTACAGCTTATTTTTGTGATGCAAGTTAAAAATGTTGTACATTATATTTGTAATGTAATTTATTTGTAAATGAGTCGGAGTCATTTCTGTTAATGTTTTATGTATGTTTACATGTGTAAATATAAGAGAATTGTTCTGTTGATTGTTTATTTCTTTTATGCAACTTATAATTTTACATGAAACATTATACATATAACATACAATAATTTTTTCATAATGTAAATTAAATGTTTTTACATTAAAATACATCATTCTATAGCTACTTAAAGTACCTTTTACAACTATTTACAACAGAATTAAGGTTTAACATCAGAAAAAAACTTTCATTTAACAGCACATAAAACAGAACAAAGCATATTTGTGTACACTTTCATTCAGCTGAGCAGGAGACGCTGGTGGAGCTGCTGGACCTGGATGGGCTTCAGAGACTTGCAGGGCTGATTCAATCGACAGCTGCCATGTAATATAAGAATAAAAGAAATTAACTCACATACTCAAATCAAACCATAATATTTGAAAAAACAAAACAGATCTATGGTCCATTCAGATTTTGTCTTAAAATTCTTGTCATGCTCAGCAGGTAAATTTTAAGATATATCAGTGCAAGTTTCTTTTAGTTAAAACAACTGAAACATGAATTTTAGTCTGGGACTAAACATTAATGTTTCTTTCATAAAGTGTTATAGTGTATTTTCACCATTGTGTAATATCTAAATAAAACTGTAATATCCATGATGTCCAAAGACCAAAACGTCAGTTTTTCATAAATACAATATTTGTCTCTGATATGGAGTGCAGTTGAATAAAATCCTAAAAGTACTATACTTTAAATTTAGACTTAAATACAGATGATGCAAAAACTTGAGAAAATGAGATCCAGGCTGTTGATGACGTTGAAGAAAATTTATTCACTGCAATTAAATTTAGCCTCACACGCAAACTTTAATCGATAATGAAAATATTTAATAAAAGGAGAAAAAGCCCCTCTATCAACGACTTTATACCATAACCATAGGGAAATTTACATCCCACTCAAACTCATGTTTTGTTCTAATCAGAAAAGATCGAATGGATTTACCCATTATGTCATAGACTGGTCAGATGTCAAAAATAGATATAGGGAATTTTGCAAATCTTACATTATTACATGTCAGCAGAAATAATAACAGATATATATTAAGTTCAAATGAGCAACTAATTCTGAAAAACATCACTTCTGCAGTACTTGGCAGACGTCCAATATCTAACCACAAACGTGTCGACGTGACCTGTCACACTGGAACACTTGAAGAACAGTTGAATACAACAAGCATACATACTCTTAAAGATGAAATAAGAATAACCATAAGGGTACAATAAAGTGTAAATACTTGAAAATATGATGAGAATTAAAGGTGCCCTAGATTCAAAAATTGAATTTATCTCGGCATAGTTGAATAACAAGAGTTCAGTACATGGAAATGACATACAGTGAGTCTCAAACTCCATTGTTTCCTCCTTCTTATATAAATCTCATTTGTTTAAAAGACCTCTGAAGAACAGGCGAATCTCAACATAACACCGACTGTTACGTAACAGTCGGGATCATTAATATGTACGCCCCCAATATTTGCATATACCAGCTCATGTTAAGGCATTAGACAAGGGCAGCCAGTATTAAAGGGTTAGTTCACCCAAAAATGAAAATTCTGTCATTTATTACTTACCCTCCTGTTGTTCCACACCTGTAAGACCTTCGTTAATCTTCAGAACACAAATTAAGATATTTTAGTTGAAATCCGATGGCTCAGTGAGGCCTGAGCAATGACATTTCCTCTATCAAGATCCATTAATGTACTAAAAACATATTTAAATCAGTTCATGTGAGTACAGTGGTTCAATATTAATATTATAAAGCCACGAGAATATTTTTGGTGCGCCAAAAAAACACAAAATAACGACTTATATAGTGATGGCCGATTTCAAAACACTGCTTCAGGAAGCATCGGAGCACAGATGAATCAGTGTAAACTTCTCATAGACAGGCCCTGTAACACAATGGACAAATCCCAAGCAGGTACTCTCGTGCGTACTGCAGGTCTGAGCCTCAAAGTGCCACGAAGGAAACGAGATATATGTGGGTGTCTCCCCAGAGATACTCGGCTGAAAGGAGTGTGGTAAGCAGCTAAGGCCGCCACGTACACCTTTAGTGTGGAGGGGGATGGAGGGGGATAACCCTGAAGGAAATCCAGAACTGCACTGACTGGGCAGTTAACAGGATCCCACCGGTGATTTTCACACTAAGAAGTGAATAATTTCCACTTCAAGGTGTACAGTTTCCTCGTGGAGGGAGCTCTGGACTGGAGTATGGTCTCAAAAACCTCAGTTGAGAGACCTGAATCTATGAGCTGTGCCCCCTCAGAGGCCACGCCCACAGCATCCATGAATCCGGATGGGGGTGCAATATCAGACCACCTGCCTGAGAGAGAAGGTCCCTCCTGATCGGAATCTCCATGGGAGACCCGTCGAGAAGGTATATCAGGTTCGAGAACCATACTCGGGCCGGCCAGAATGGGGCTATTAATAGCAGATGGGCCCCGTCCCGTCGTACTCTCTCCAGAACTCCCGGGAGCAGTGCAATCGGGGGAAATGCGTACAGCGGTAGC
The DNA here is from genome assembly GCA_028476615.1 of Culter alburnus. NCBI lineage: Eukaryota > Metazoa > Chordata > Actinopteri > Cypriniformes > Xenocyprididae > Culter > Culter alburnus. The sequence goes on from JAOTNS010002457.1 coordinate 130,188, forward strand.
CTCGGCTGTACCATAGCATCCGGCCCAAGAGGTGCTGGGCTTGACATCGAGAAACACAGTGGACAGTGAGTCATCTCTTGAGACGCAAACAGATCCACTTGGGCTTCGCCGTGGTTCTCCCATAATAACTTCACCACCTCGGGGTGAAGTCTCCATTCCCCGGGCCTCGGCCCCTGCCTCTACAGGATGTCTGCTCCCACATTCAGGTGCCCTTGGATGTAAACTGCTCTGAGGGAGAGTAGTTTCCCTTGGGACCACAGGAGGATCTGATTCGCCAGCTTGTAAACTGGGCGTGATCTCAGACCCCCCTGGTGATTTATATAAGAGATCACCGCTGTGTTGTCTGATCAAACTAACACATGCTGATCCCTGAGGTCTGGAAGGAAGTATTTCAGAGCTAGAAATACTGCCATCATCTCCAGGCAATTTATGTGCCACGAGAGATGATGGTCCTGCCACAGACCCCGAGTCAAGCGACCACTCATGATCGCCCACCAGCCCGTGAGGGATGCATCTGTCGTTAGCGTGATGCAATGACTGAGAGCTTCCAACACAGGTCCCTGGGACAGAAACCAAGGTTGCTTCCATATGTTTAGAGCACATAAGCATTGCCGCGTGACTCTGATCATACGAAAAAGATTCCCCCTCGGTGAGAACCCTTTGGTTTTGAGCGACCACTGTAGTGGTCTCATGTTCAGCAGGCCAAAAGGTATCATGTTGGACACTGCTGCCATAAGACCAAACAGTCTCTGAAACTATTTGACAGTGAGTGACTGGACTAGCTTTATGTCTGAGACAGTCGATAGAATTGATGTTATGCGTACCGGAGATAGACGGGCCCGCATAATCATTGAATCCCACACCACGCCTAGATAAGTGGTCCTCTGAGATGGAGATAGCACACTTTTCTTTGCGTTTAGTCTCAACCCCAACCTTCTCATATGGGCGAGAACAACATCTCGATGTTGAACCGCCATCTGCTCTGACTGAGCCAGAATCAACCAATCGTCTATGTAGTTGAGTATGCAGATGCCCTGCATACGCAAAGGCGCAAGAGCCGCATCTACACATTTGGTGAATGTTCAAGGTGACAGTGCTAGGCTGAAGGGAAGAACCCTGTATTGGTAAGCTTCGCCCCCGAAAGCAAACCTTAAGAACTTCCTGTGTTGCGGAAAGAGCGCCATTTTCTGAGGGAACAAAGGTTCCTTACGAGAATTAACATTTGAACACTTTCTCAGGGAGTTCACCTCCACGTCCGAGACAACACACCCCACTGGTGAAGAGACACACCCCACTGAGTGAAGACAGAAGAGTCACACCTCCCTATTGACTGTAAACATCTGTTCCTTGCTCACTCTCCCCCTCTCTTTCCCCCCTCTCTTCCTAACCTCAGGACACTCCAAAACTCACCTGAACACCACTATCTAAATCAAGATGTACAAAAGTGTAATAATTCAGGTTTGGTATCACTTTTAAGATAAAATCACTTAAAATATCTTAAAATCCCTTTTAAGATCTAGAATCTGGAGTAAACACTGTATGCTAATGTGATCAAACTCCCCCAGGTCCCTCACACACAAATACCTCCTGTATGTAAATGAATTGCATCTTCCCACAGAAATCAAAGAAGAATTCTCACTACTACCCTACATCCCCCAAAGAGAAAGTCCCCAAATTATATAATAAAAACACCATTTGGTAAATTCATAAGATATCTGGATATTTAAAGGATGGTGGCAAAAGGTTCTGGGATCTGTAAACAGATCTCCCTCACATTCGCTGTGTGTAGTTCTCATTGCAAGGTAAATACTTTTAAGGTCTTTATTGGTATTATTGAATGTTTGCTTATTACTATTTGAATTTGTATTATCCCAATTTCTTGGATAATAAATTGTTATGATTGATTTATTCTGCCTTACTCTGAAATTATTTTCTCTAGTAGATTAAGTGAAGGTTATGTTACCGCAAATCTGGGTCAGGTTAGTAATGGACTAAAATCCAGTCTGAGTGGAGCATTGGGCACACCAACTGAGAGTTTAGAGTTCTGACTAACATTTGGTATTAGTTCAAGTGTACTTGGTCTGTAAAGGCCAAAAAGGGAATTCCCGTTTAGGACAACAATAAGTTGATCGACCAACCTAAATAGGGTGGGCCTTACCTCTGTTTATTGTAATGTTATTCTAGCTAAGTGTACGTGGGAAACCATGGCACGGCTACACCAAAACTACTATCAGAGAAAGTAATATTGATCGGCTTATACCTGTAGTAGTGGCCGTGACCTCTGACTAGAATTAATATTGCTTTAATACAAGTCTATGGGGACTAAACAAATACTTTTAGAGAAAGCAAGCATGAAAGCGGCACTCTACTAGTATAGTCAATTACCTCTGTCTAATAACCAAAACTGACCAGTTTGTGACCGTGAGGTCCGTATTTCGGCCGATACGAGACACTCAGTGCGACATAAATTCCTGATGAACGAGTAAAATATAAAGTAAAGAGTTAAAGAGAATAATCAAACATTTATACGACTCATGAGTAATGGTACATCAGTAAAACCTTTTATCTTTGGAGTTAGATAACAGAAAAGAGATAATTCTGGTGAGAAAATGTATTTAATTTAATCTTGTATTGTTGCGCAAAAAGGAAGACAGTAACAAGCAGGAAACCTTCTACCGCGCCATTGGCTACCGTCCTTGGACCAGTGGGCGGACCCTACAACTGTCAGCATTTTGAACTTGAGTTTTGCTACTTCTTTGTTCAGCTGACGAAGATCTAAAATCGGACGCATCCCCCTGTCTTTCTTTGGCACAATGAAATAGCGGCTGTAAAACCCTGACTCCCTGCTAGGAGAAGGAACCCTTTCTATAGCCTCCTTTCGTAACAGAGTCTCTACTCTGCCCCCATTTCGTCACTATCACCCAAGTCCTTCAGCAGGTCGGCTTGGTATGCTTGGATGATTGCCATAGTGTGCAAGCATGCCGCCGCCTGACCTGCTGCCGAGTAAGCTTTGCCCACTAGCGCTGAGGTGGTTTTCAGTGGCTTAGTGGGCAACGTCGGGGCTCTTGGAATCGCTCCATACCCGTGTTTTCTCATACCAACCACGTTACTGGTGGAGGTTTGAGGGGTGAAAACACGGGATGACACCAGTCTCTTCCACGATCTCCACACCTCAGTGTGGAGATCGGGAAAAAACGGCAGCGCCCGACGGCAGGAAGCGCTCATCGAGCTTACTTTTTGACTTCTGCTCTTGCTTCTCGACTGGCCAGTCAACGTTAAGCCTGGCGACAGCGCAAGTAAGCACCTCCATAAGCTTTGCTTTGCGGGAGAGGGAAGTGGCGAGTCTTTGGTCTCTCCCGTTGCCACACTAACAACATCCAGCTCCTCAGAACTGGACGCCATTAGAGTGACAGTGTCAACCAGAGCGGAAGAAAACCGCAATGCATGCTTCCTGTCTCCGAATTGACACGCTAGATGCAGCAGGTGAGGGCAGAGATAAGGCTGGGCCCGACTCTAACCCCGCTGCTACATCCATCTGCAACCCCCAGGAAATAAGACGCCGCCCTGCCTCAGCAGAAGTGGGGCCCGAGCCCTGGGGAGCGCGAACCGAGCCACTCTCCTCAAAGAGAGCTCGGCGTGAGCGCAGCGTCCTCAGTGGAAACTGCTCACAGTGCACGCAGACAGCCCCTCGAGAGCTGCCTGGGCATGCTGCGCTCCCAAACAGACAACACAAAGGTCGTGAGTATCCCTGCCCGTAATGAAACGACGGCAGGGGTGAACACACTTCCTAAACTGCTGCTGTTCACTCGCCATAATATCGATATATGATAGACGGACAACAATGAATAAGACAGACAAGATTACACGTAGCGCGTGCTGAAGACACAGAAGCTGAATGTGAGTGTGTTTGGGCCGGCTTTATGGTTCCTGGTCAGTGACGTCACCCGCCTATGTTCTAAAGTACTGGTACTGTGTTTAAAGTTTAAAACCCCTGTAAATTATTAATTCAGCTCCCTCTCAGATTTTGACTGGAGTGTCATCAGTTTTGCTACCTAATGTAGTCAAACGTTTTGAGAAATGTGTCTTTGTTTTGAGAACTGAGCGAATGGTTTGGGAAGCTGGGCCAACTGAATCACTTATAATGTGTTAGCAATCGAGAAAAGCTAAAATACATTTAGATTCTTACCTAACTAGTTTCTGTGATCGGGATCTTCTTCTTGTTGATTTCATGTTACCGTTTCGTCGGATGGCAAAAAGACCTTTATCCATGATGAAAGTGGAGAGGGCGGTCGGAGAATCAGCTCGCAAAAAATTACGAAAATTCGAGGACTTCTGAGTTAGCCAAGAAGCAGTAATTTTCCGATTCACGAACAAATGAAAAAAACAATTCATAAGTGAACTTGGCTATGTTCGCTGTGTTTTTGACTCCCAACGAACCGGTTCATAAGAACCATTTGTTAATGAAGCTGACAACACTGGATGTGCTGCGTTCACTTGCAACCGTCATGCGGCTTATTGAAAGACGTGTTTTCTTGCCTTTATTTTGCAATGCGCTGTCTTTTTTATGTCATCACATTGAAGCGCCGCTGCTGAAAAGCAGTAGTACTGGAAACACTGCAAACATTTCTATTTTATTCTCTGATAATTTTCTTAGGGTGGCAGTTGCCACCCCGGTAGATCCGCCCCTGCTCAGTCCATTTTGTACCATAACCATAGGGAAATTTACATCCCACTCAAACTCATGTTTTGTTCTAATCAGAAAAGATCGAATGGATTTACCCATTATGTCATAGACTGGTCAGATGTCAAAAATAGATATAGGGAATTTTACAAATCTTACATTATTACATGTCAGCAGAAATAATAACAGATATATATTAAGTTCAAATGAGCAACTAATTCTGAAAAACATCACTTCTGCAGTACTTGGCAGACGTCCAGTTTCTAACCACAAACGTGTCGACGTGACCTGTCACACTGGAACACTTGAAGAACAGTTGAATACAACAAGCATACATACTCTAAAGAGATAAATAAGAATACCATAAGGGTACAATAAGTGTGTAATACTTGAAAATATGATGAGAATTAAGGTATAAAGGTGTACATAAATATATGAAATCAAGAGTAAAATTGATAAATCATAAGCCATAAATGATTAACATAAATATGAATTAAATGCATGAATATGAATATTGACCATTTTGGATCCACCAACAGAGTAAATGTATAAATATGAATGTATATATTTTCACAGTTAACGTTTCATTTAACATAAAAAGCAAACAAGGTTAACTTGCTAACGATATAAAACTAACATTACATAGTTTAACCATACATATTTTGGTCCAGTGTCCCGTCGTAGCCGGCAGTGAAGCATGTCAAAACCCAATAAAGTCATAAAACTTTAAAATGCACACACAAACACCAGCTGTCTCTGTCTGTCACACAGCTGCTAGACATGTAACGACGCTCGGCTCATTGTACTTTTACACTTGTGCTGTGATTACGCTACTTTTGGGATGGTTTTGTTTGGCAGACCTGGCAACCCTCCACTCCAAAACCCCACCCCTTTCATGCACTTCGAAGTGCGCAGCCCCTGATTTGGGACACAGCTCCTCTTTTATTCTACCCTGTAACCTTGGCTATCCTCCACTTGTATATTTGGTACTACTGCCATCTAGAGGACAATAATAGGAACAACAACTAATGTCTTCACTCTCCTCTATGATAAACACCATCTTTATAATAGTGTGAGACTATTTACAACAATGTCTCAGTTTTTATGTGTGTGTGGACCATAAGATGAGAATAGTTAACAGAATGAGAAATAAATCTAAACTAAATCTCTGGGTGTGTCTCAATTCACTTTTTGCATCTACACTGTTTTGACTGGGTGCTTCTCAGGCCCCGTTTACACGTACATGGTTATTTTGAAAAACGGAGACATTTCTCTCCATTTGCGCCCTTCGTTTACACGCAAACGGAGAATTCGCCTCTGAAAACAAGTCTTTCTAAAAACTCCGGCCAGAGTGGAGATTTTGAAAATCTTCGTTTGCACGTTTGCATGTAAACTGAGACAAACGGGTGTTTAGGCAGCCAACGTCACAGTATGCGCCAGAGCTCGCACCCATGTCAAAGTTACATGTGATCATGGAAGCGTTTAGAGTAGCAGTCGCATTTATGTTTATGTTATTCGTTGCTATTTATGTTGTTATTCTTTGCTATTTATGCATTTATGTTGGTGCAAACTCTTCTCGTGAATTATTCGTTGCTATTTTCGGGATTCTGATTGGCTTACGTGGGCTTGAGCTTCTCGTTACACCTCCACCTACAGGTTTATTGGCATGCTCTTGACGGCATATATACACGGGTACGTGTAAATGAACACTTTTCTGAAAACTGACATGTGTGCACAATGTTATTTTTGAAATTATATTCATATCGCAGAGTGAACTGTGTCAGTGAAAGCAGGTGATGGCGATTTAGCGGTAATCAGGGAACCGGCTTTACTGACGAAATGCGCGTGACAATCGCATATATCGCCCAGCCCTAATCGGCTGCGTCCGAAAACATAGGTAGCTGTCTTGCTGCCTCGCTGTCTTATAAGAGAATGACTTGTACGGCAGCGTTTGTGCATGAAGATACCTCAAGAATTCGGACAGACTTCTGAGGCAGTGTAACAGTTTATTGATCTACAGCAATATAGCGCGAGCTTTGGTGAGAACTAAACAAATATTTAATTACTACAGTAGTAATTTCTCGATAGAAATTATATCAAAATTGAAATATGTTAGTCATAATTGTACATTTACACACAAACTGACCAACAAATGCAACTTTCGGACGCCATCTTTATTTTTCTAGCTCAACCGTCACAGAATGGAAAGCACAGGATTGTGGGATATCAAAGGCAGCTAAGGATATGTCTATGCTTCCTTCAAAAATCGATCTGAGGAAGGTATCTCATGAGACAGGAAGTGAAGCTAACATTGGATTCGGACATGCCTTTATGCCCTCCTACCTTGAAATGTGTCCTCCGAAGGCAGCATTCTCCAGTTTTCGGACGCAGCCGAGGAGTGAGGAGGCTCTCTGAGGAGTCATGAGCGAGGATACACAGGTGCATCCTTTGCGGAAGTCTTTCTCATCGAGAAACGTGACGCACACATACATTCTCCTCCCCCTTCATATCTGTCAACAACAATTTTAATGTATGCTTTACTTTTACAGTTTAAATAAACTTTATATCTCATATATTTCAATGGGACATCTTGCTTTATTAATAATTATTATATATTTTTTAAATAACCAAACTTTTAACAACATATGGGTAGATCCCTCGAGTGCAGCTGATGACGCTTTGAAGTGACACTAAAGGGAGCGAGGATATCATTTCACTTGATTCAATTCCTCCATCCTCGCATCTTTCCCTTGCGTCCTTCCCTCATATCCTGAAGGGGTGGAGCTAAGATGCGAGGAAAGGAAGCGAGGAAAGGAAACGAGGATGCACAAATAAGAATTGAGAAGCACCCCAGCAGGTCCCCTCAGCGTGTGGCGATTCGAATCACTGATTCATTTCGCTAAACATTTGATTCAATTGACTCGGGTATCAAAAGCTCAGTCAATACTTGCCAGTGACCGAAATCGTTTTTACAGTAAACTGATCGCAACGGGACATATTACTATTACTAAGAACTACACTGGAGGGGAACGTAATCAGCGACAACATTTGCTAAACAAACAAAACAAAAACCAACCATTCATTATTTTTAACCACGTCAAAGAATTATTTCACCTATCGCCGAAAACGTTCCCCTCCAGTGTGTTTCTTATAGTAATGTGACCCGTTGCGATCTGTCTCACTGCCTGTATCCACTTTTGTGTCCTTAAACATTCGTTTTTTGGGTCGACAGCTTATAAAAACTTAGTTCTGGTTTTTTTTAGCTTGTTTGCTGTACAGCATGTCACTCAGCAGACATTGTTCTATTTTTTGTTATAAGTCAGAAATGACAAGGAGGCAGCCTCACGCTATATAAAGTCAATGTTTGGATTGTTTCCCCCCCGGTGGGCGTGGTTTTCAGATTATGACGCGTGTCGCTCTGTCTCCATTGGCTGTTGCTCGCGTTTGTGCACATGATATTGCGGGGCGGAGCTATGTCATGAGCAGAGCCGCATTTCTCGTCCTGCTGGTAAGTCGCATCAATTTTCGAAGGAGGGAAAATTACCAAGAGAATGGAAAGAAGCAGTAGTGATTCCAATCAGGAAACTTGTCAAGGATCCAACTAATCCCATGAGTTATAGGCCAATAGCTCTTACGTCCAACTTGTGTAAGTGTTACGGGTCTCGGGTGTGGAACACGTAAACTTTACTAAACCCCTGAATTATCAGGAGAAATGAATGCAAGAAAACATCAGTGGTTTTCCTCAAACGAAACTCGTAGCGTCTGAAGTAAACACAACGCGCATCATCATAGCAACACACTCCCTCTAGTGGCAACAGTCTTTAGTGGTGATAATGAATGACTCAGAGTACAATAAACTCTTTTTGTCACATAAATTAAAAAAATAAATACATAAATAATTAAATAAATGCATAAATAAATAAACATTAATACCAAAAGACACATTACCTTGTGACTACACATGGGTGTATCACATAAGACAATGGAAAAAATGATAACAGATAGATTGTCATATGAACTTGAAAAAAGAGGTTTACTGACAAGCTGTCAGAGTGGTTTCAGAAAGGGAAGGAATACAATGGATTCGGTCTTAAGATTAGACACTGAGATAAGAAAAGCACAAGCAAATAAAGAGAGTGTAGCAGTATTTTTTTTAAAAGAAAAGGCTGACGACATGACGTGCAAGGAGGGATTATTAATTAAGCTGAATTCATGAAGGTAAGAGGTTAAGGATGTATGGGAAAGAGCTAGAGAGGGTAGGCGCATTCAGATGTTTGGGAGTGACATTTGATGCTAGGTTGACATGTGCGGAGCATATTAAGAAAGTGGAGGGAAAGTGCAAGAAGGTAATTGTAGCACGGTTCAATGTTTAGGAAGGAAGAGGACAGGGTCGGCTTGACTACTGACTGCTTTTATTAAATAATTTCACAAAAGAAAAAGGTGTGCAGACAGGCACAAAACGGTCACAAACAAATCACAAAACAGAATCAGCATAAATCCAGTGTGGGCAGCAGTCAGTAGTCCTTCTCTCTCTCAGCCACTCCTGTTTCTCCTGGTGTTATATACTCTCTCCACACCAATTACTGAAACAAGAGACAGGTGTTTGTCATTTGCATTTAACGCACTCACTCACCGCTCGTCTCCTGCCTCTCTCTCCCGCTGCAGACTTCGCTGAACCACGCCCCCCTCGCCACAGTAATAAATGTGATGAGATGTTTAGCAGGCAGAGAGTGTGGAGCTAGTCGTGCATCTCTTAAAAGTACATATGTGGCATTAATAAGATCGGTGTTGGATTATGGCAGTATAGTGGTTGGATCAGCAGCCAAATCTCTGATAAAGAGATTGGAGGTGATTCAGATTCAAGCACTACGAGTCTGTTGCGGAGCTTTTAAAACATCATCGGTTCCAGCTATACAAGTGGAAATGGGAGAAATGCCGTTGGAGTTAAGAAGGATCCAACTGATGGGAAACGTCTGGGTTAGTTTGAAGGGACATAAGGACACCCATCCCACAAAAGCAGTATTGAAGGAGTGTTGGGAGAATGGACGAAATTTAAGGGAAAACTTTGGGCAGATTGGAAATAAAATATGATTTAATTTGAGTCCTACGGTAGTTTTTCCAGTGACATGTGGCCTGAGGTAGACTGGTTTGTTCTAGAGGAAAAAAGGAAGGCAAAGGAGGAAATTAACTTGATAAGAGTTTTCAATAATCGAGTAGGAGAAGTATATAATTAGTTTACACAGATTTATACAGACGGTGCAAAAAAATAGAGACAGAGGCAATAGGATTTGGGGTGGCAATACCAGGAAAAGGTTCCAGCGCATGTAGGGATCAGGGGAAATGAGACGGCAGATAAGCTAGTGAAAAGGCATTATTGAAAGATAATATAGAAATGCAAATTTTTTAGCAAAGCAGAGGTTAAAAGCATAATATGGGAGAAAATAAATCAATTTTGGCAAGAAAGGTGGGATAGAGAGGAGAAAGGGAGGCACTTACAGTGTTGGCACCCCTGAAGTTTCTCACAGAAAAGTATTGCAATTACACATGTTTCACTAAACACATGTTTATTTCCTTTGTGTGTATTGGAAAAACACAAAAAAGCAGATGAAAAAAAGCAAATTTCACATAATTTCACACAAAACTCCAAAATTACTGGCACCCTTTCAAAATTGTGGATAAATAAGTTTGTTTCAAGCATGTGATGCTCCTTTAAACTCACCTGGGGCAATATAAAAATCACACCTGAAAGCAGATTAAAAGGAGAGAAGTTGACTCAGTCTTTGCATTGTGTTTCTGTGTGTGCCAGGCTAAGCATGGAGAACAGAAAGAGGAGAAGAGGACTTGAGAACCAAAATTGTGGGAAAATATCAACAATCTCAAGTCCATCTCCAGAGATCTAGATGTTCCTTTGCAGTGCGCAACATGATCAAAAAGTTTGCAACCCATGGCACTGTAGCTGATCTCCCTGGACGTGGACGGAAGAGAAAAACTGATGAAAGGTTGCAACGCAGGATAGTCCGGATGGTGGATAAGCTGCCCCAAACAAGTTCCAAAGAAATTCAAGCAGTTTGCAAACGAAGAGTGGTCCAAAAGTCCGGGTGAGGGGTGTAAGAGGCATTTTGATGGGTTTAGGAAGCAACTGATTTCAGTTATTTTTTCCAAAGGGTGTGCAACCAAATATTAAGTTAAGGGTGCCAATAATTTTGTCCAGAAAAATTTTTGGAGTTTTGTGTGAAATTGTCAAAATTGCTTTTTTTCTCGTGTTTTTTTTTTTTTTTTTTTTTTTGTGTGTGTGTGTTGTTCCAATACACACAAAGGAAATAAACGTGTATAGCAAAACATGTGTAATTGCAATACTTTTCTGTGAGAAATACTTCATTTTCTGGAAAAATTTCAGGGGTGCCAACACTTTTAGCCATGACTGTATATCAAATTCGAAGAAATGTTAAAGGAGATTTAAGGAGGGATGTGGGAACCGGAGAGAAGAAATAGTGATGACGAGGTTAAGGTTGGGACATTGTACACTAAATAAAACCCTTAAGATGATAGGAAAACACCAGACAGGATTGTATGAAGGATGTCAAGAAGAGGAAACAGTAGAGCATATAATCATGGCTTGTAGGAGATGAAGCTCAGAGAGAGATGATGAGGAATAAACTGAGGGTGTTAGGGGAGCAGGAGTTCACAGTAAAAGGGTACTGAGCATGAAAGATAGGGAGCGTTATGAATCTTTTGTGTCGAATCAGCGGTTCGGATCGCGTGTCAAACCAGACTTTGGCGCTCCGAACCGCTGATTCGACACGCTGATTCATAACGCTCCGAAGCTTCCTGAAGCAGTGTTTTGAAATCGCCATCACTAAAATAAGTCGTTATTTGTTTTTTTTTGGCGCACCAAAAATATTCTCGTGGCTTTATAATATTAATATTGAACCACTGTACTCACATGAACTGATTTAAATATGTTTTAGTACATTAATGGATCTTGAGAGAGGAAATGTCATTGCTGGCTATGCAGGCCTCACTGAGCCATCGGATTTCATCAAAAATATCTTAATTTGTGTTCTGAAGATTAACGAAGGTCTTACGGGTGTGGAACGGCATGAGGGAGAGTAATTAATGACAGAATTTTCATTTTTGGGTGAACTAACCCTTTAAGACTTTTCATGCGACATCGATGCACTGTATGCTGATCAGCCTTTTGGTGCTGTTTTCCCCAGTTTTGTCTTGTCCCAGACCCAGTAAAGCAACTTTGAGTGACCATCCACCTGCTCTCAGTGAATTATTCCACCCAACACACACACAGTCACACATGTGCCTTTAAATGCAAATGAGCTGCTGTGCCCCGCCCCCTCTCTACGATCACAGTTCAATCAATCGGATTCTCTGCCAAATACTAACAAGACATCTGCTTGGTTTTGATTATCATCTATATCGCGCACACTCTCACGGATAGCATAGTTCTTCTTTTATCATTAACGTTTATTATTTCCACGCGTTTTAAAGCTATATCAGTTTAAACTTCTAATGGATCGTTTTCTGAGCGCACTTATCTGAAACACACACACACACACACACACACACACAACCTTACAGAAATCGTATGTGTATGTAGATCTGTGGCGCATTCCCTTCAAAAATAAAGCTAATCCACTGCGTTCAGCGGCTCAGATGTCAGTAAATGAAGACTGTTATGTTCACTCTTACATCCAACAACAAAACATCTCAGTTTCTCACCAGACATTGTTGTCTACAGCTGCTCGAGCGTGGAGAAAATGGCAGACAGCTCGCTGAGGGTGGAAACTATGGTAACACAGGTCTGTCAAGTCAATCAGTGGCCATGGGCGGGGCCTGTGGTTAAAGTGACGTCACATTGATCAGAGAATTAAAACGGCTTGTCTAATGACACTGCTTTGGTTTAATGGGGATTAAAAAAAGGAATGGGTGGATTTTTATCATTGTAGGGTGATTGTGTTCACACACATTATGTCCAAACACCTTGTATAAGTGGATTTTGCATAATATGTGCGCTTAAAATACTTTAAAATACCTAAAATTACAAACTTTTGTTCAGCTGAATCACAACAGAGGCAGGAGCGTGGCGTATGATGTATAGATATACTGTCATGATCACTAGAGGGGACTCCACCCCCGACTATTGCCTCACCACTTCTGACTTCATTTCCCATAACCCACTTCCCGGACTCATTATCCCTTCATTGTACCCAGCTGTCTTGAGTTTTGTGTTATTAGTGTCTGTCTATTTATACTGAGTTTGTTTCTGCCTTTGTCGAGTCTTAATCATTTGTCACCGGCATTACTGAACACTTTTGGTTTTTGTTCCTTGTTTCTTGTGTGGACTGTTCATGTGGTGTTTGACTCTTGCCTGGATGTACAACAATTTTGGATTTCCCTATTAAATGCTGCAACTGGATCTTACCCTCAAGTCTCAGTGCATTACGTGACATATAGATATAGATATCTCACTGATTCTTGAGATAAGAGAAAAGTTATTCATGTTTGAGATGTTAGTTTTTATTATTGAATAACACATTATTATAAACTATTTGTAGACAAAGGTCTCAGCTAATGAACATGTAAGGGAACAGGTTTTTCTGAAAATGTTTTCTCTAAAAATGTACATTTATTCACTTCAGAACTGAATTTGTGTCAACTCCGTCAGACACATTAAAAAGAAGCTATTTTAATTTGATCCTCAACAACAGTGTAAAATACACATGACAAATATACAGCAGTAGTAGTAAAGTGAGATCTGTGTGTCTGAGAGAAATATGAACAATAAAGCCTTACAAATAAGAGTTTTACAAATCTGACACTGAAAGAGAAGCTCAAATAATCATCAGTATTTATTATGACAAAAACACACTTGAAGAATCTTTAAAGTTCAGCGTTCTGCTTCAGATTTAAGCACTTCCTGAAAAAGATGAACATGTAAAGCCATAAATGAATCAATCTCACCAATATTAATATATGCTGAATCAGTCATCATCAATCATGTACCTGATGTGTGAATATGTGCTTGATCTCCTTCAGCTCTTCAGGATCTGATGTGATAAAGCACAAGAATGACAGTAGCCACGCCCACCAGAGCAGAGAGGACCAATCGGATCACAGCTTCAGTAGGACCACAACAGTGGACTGAGGAATAAAAACATCAAAGTGAGATCAGCTCAGTCAATAAACGCTAATATCATCAGCGCTGCCGTACCTGAACATGTGTGACAGAGTTGAGTGATGTTCAGATGTTGAGTCTGGTGGCTGATGGGATTGTTCAGCACACAGCTGTAGGTGTTTTTATCCTGATATTCCACCTCCAGAGGTAGAGAGAGACTGATGCTGAGATCAGACGCACTGATGCTGGACAATGAACTGCTTCCTTTGTACCAGGAGAGAGTCACATGACTCACATTCACCACTGAACACCCAATGAACATGATGATGATGATGAAGAACATTGAGAAGAGTTACTGCTGATGACAGGAACAGGCAGACGAGCTGAAAACATGAGAGAATAAAGAGAAATGAGGATGAATGAAGAGATTCAAGAAACATCCAGAGGAACCAAGATGATCAAAAGTAGAGCATTTAAAACTATTTACAGTTTTTTACGATTGCTTACACACTAAAATTAAAAGTAGTACACTATTAAACCTTACACTCAAGAAGCAAAACATCAGCCCATATTTGCACAACTATAAGCACTTTGTCAACCTCACACTTGTTGCAAAACTCTACACACAGTGATTTGCAAAACACTAAACACACTTAACATACACTACACACAAAAATCTATCATGAAGTCACTTCCTTGCAATACCAAAGCACTGACTGTCAAATTACCGCACCGTCCAACCAGTTGGTTCAACACAGTCATCAGGTGTGCAAACACTTAATTGTAGACACACCAATCAGGTGTATAAGCACTATAAAAAGCAGCAGGTGAGTTCATCGGCCTTAAGCACAATGGAAAGAGTCAGAGAAAGAGTAAGACGAGGAGGAGAACGAGGAGAATAACAACAAGGAGGAGGAGGAAGAGGAATCAACAGAGGAAGAGGAAGAGAAGGAGGCCATGCTGGAGGTAGAGGTAGAGGAAGAGGAAGACAAGAAGGTGCTCAAACAGGACCGAATCTGACAAATGAGATCCGGCCTGACGCTGAGGGAGGCTGGACTGCGAGTACAGCCAAATCTAAGCCGATACACAGTGGCAAGTGTGATAAGAACATTTCGACTGGAAAATAGGTATTGTAAAAATATCATCATATCAAAAACATCTGCACGGTTTCAGTAACTGCTTACAGTACTGTATTCTATGCACTATCAGCACTTCTGTTACCTTTTCCTGTGAAATTACTGTACTATTGTATACTGTTTTTTTTTTTTCTACATAGGATTGAGGGTCGGGAACAACAAGGGGGAAGGCCTCCTATGTTCACAGAACAGCAAGAAAGGGAGATAGTAAACATGGTTTTGGCCAACAATGCTATAACACTCAATCAGCTCCAAGCTAACATTGTCCATAACCGCGCCACTTTCAACGATATCCATCAGGTCTCAACATCAACACTGGCGCGCATCCTAAAAAAAAAACATATTCAAATGAAGCAAATTTTTATCGAGTGCCTTTCGAGCGCAATTACGAACGGGTGAAACGACTGCGGCGTGATTATGCAGAGGTATGTATTCACTTTAGCAGTGTGATCTTGCCTACTGTCTCAATCTTTTACTGTACTGTAACATGTATACTAGATCTACACTGAACTACACACTTTTGCCTGACACTGTTCTTCAGAGAGTTTTACGAATGGATGGAGAGGAGATCCAGCATGAGTTCATGGGTTCAACCTGACGAGAACACGAAGGAGGGGAAGAAACATCATTGGCCACAGGGCAAATAGTCAATGTCCCAGGGCAACGTGGGGGTAATATACACTCTGTGCAGCCATTACACAGAATGGGCTCCTCCACCGCCATGCCCATATGGGCCCTTACAGCACAGCACTCATACTTACATTCTTGGACCAACTGCACAACATAACAGCAGCAAATCAAATCGATCATATGCAATACATTGTTGTCTGGGACAATATGTCTTTCCACCGCTCTGCTCTAGTTCAGAACTGGTTTCATCCACATTTCACCGTCCTATATCTTCCACCATACTCTCCATTCCTCAACCCTATAGAAGAGTTTTTCTCGGCATGGCGGTGGAAGGTATATGATCTCCGTCTCCAGGCTGAGGTACTCCTCATCCAAGCCATGGAGGAGGCCTGTGACCAGCAATGCAAGGATGGATTCGTCATTCAAGACGTTTCTTTCCAAGGTGTCTTGCTAATGACAACATTGCCTGTGATGTTGAGGAAATTCTCTGGCCAGATCCAGCTAGGCGAAGAGACAATGTCTAGTGTTTTTTTGTTTTGTTTTTTTTTTACAGTAAACTTACAGTACAATACGTAAAGTGACATTTTGTTACAGTATTATGAATCTCCATGTCAACATTTTGGGCGTGTTGACAAATAAATGATTTTCTTCAGTCTGCAACATTGGTCTTGTGTCGTGTTTGGTGAATTTACATTATATCTGTACTTTGTTGATGGTAGCCTACTCTAATCATAGGGAAGAAGTGCTAAAAGTGTTTTAGGTTTATCACAGCAGAGTGTAACTCGTGCAAACAGAGTATAGTAATGTGAAACGTGTGTGTTTCATATGGTAACAAAGTGTGGTTTTTAAACAGAAGTGTATAGTTTTTACAAGAGTGTTTAATTATGCAAAGGATCTGTAGTGTTTTGAAAATCGTGCTTAAGCAATCCAAAAAAAACTGTAATAGAAAGTTAAATATAAACCTGCTGTTCATGTGAAAGTGAGAGAATTAGTCATTTGAACTCATTAGTCATGATAAGATACTTCTTTAGATCTAGCTGTAATAAATAAAACATGTGAAACTGATATTTAACTCACCGTAGACAATGAGACGAATATAAGAAAAAGGCCCGATGAAACTGTTGATCTGTAGTTCATATTCTCCAGCATGTTTCATTGTGGTGTTTGTGATGGTCAGAGATCCAGTTTGATTGTCCAGCTTCAGTCTGTCTCTGAATCTCCCATCAAGAACATCATCATATACAGTGAATCTGTCGTCCTGTTTAATGATTACAGCTATTAAAGTGTTTTCAAATCTCCACTGAATCAGTTCAACATAATTCATTTCAGTAAGACCAGAGTCGAGAGTGACTGAATCTCCCTCCGTCACTGACACTGAAACAGAGTTTGTCACAGATAAACTGATTATAATGGTTTATTAAATTAAAAAAAGTTTAAAATTTTACTTTGAAATAAACAATATCATAAAACGGCAAAAAGAAACAAAATGATGTATAAATTCATTTCAACTTTGTCATTAAAAAAACATTTTGAACTCACCATTAATAGCGAGATTGAAATAAACTCTATTGTTGATCTTAGTATATAAACTCCAGCATGTTTCATTGTGATGTTTGTGATGGTCAGAGATCCAGTTTGATTGTCCAGCTTCAGTCTGTCTCTGAATCTCCCATCAGAACATCATCATATACAGTGAATCTGTCGGCCGTTACATTGATTTCAGCTATTAAAGTGTTTTCAAACATCATGAATCACATCATCATCATCCTTCATTTCAGTAAGACGAGAGTTTAGAGTGACTGAATCTCCCTCAAACACTCTCTTCACTTCATAATGACCAAACACTCCTGAAGAACAGAGTTTTTCACAGATTAAAGCTTTAAAAATCACTTGATGTTGGTTTGATGAAGCTTCACTGAAATACTTTGAATCATTTAAATGTGACGTGAATAATATTCTGCAGCAGCACAAAGACAAAAGATGATGAATGAAAAGAGAAATAGATTTATATGGATCAATAACTAAAAAAGACACTTTTAATGCTTATTGTCACATTAAAACTAATGCTGTTGAGTATCTGAGCTTATATTTATATTATTTTTATTGAATCAATCCATAATAACTGAGTTTAGAGCTGAATTCAGACTTGATCTGACAGTAAAATCACAGTTCAGTTATTTCTATATGAGACGAACTGTAACGTGTTTGTTCTGTTTAGGTTTAGTTTTCTCTCTGAAGGCAAAAGG